>CM069145.1:59336846-59490945 GCA_035221665.1 Okamejei kenojei | reverse complement strand
CAACTGATTTATCTTGAGGGGGAAAGTTATGATGTTGTAACTGTCCCAAATAAAAAGTAGATTATAAAAAAAAAATGGGGTGAAGGGGGGATCTAGGGGGGGGTTTAGGGTGGACATTGGGGGTTAGTGTCAGGGCTAGAGGGTATTGGGTTAGTGTAAGGGTTAGGGGTTGGGGGATCAATAGGGGGCACAATTTTCCTCTCAGTGGAAGATGCACCTAAGCCTTCCCCCACTGCGAGGCACTTGGGCAGCCCAAGTCCAACTTTGGCCGTGACCCCACACTCTGCACACCTGGCAAGTCAGTGGGTTCAGTAAACTAAGCAGGGAACGTACAAGATCTGCCCTCAACCGCATTAAATTACACGGGATCAAGTGCCGTGAAACCCGGACCCTCTGCGGCAGTCCGTATCAATGACTCCTCCAGGCGGGGGGATGTACAGCCGAACTTTTATTGAGCACAAGAGGCGATGTTACTCTTTCTAATTAGCTACCCTATTATTTACTGTGGCACTTTTTGGCAACTGACTAATTATGAATTCCCTTATTATAAAACACATTGACCAAAACATAGGTGCAGGAATTTGCCCCGACCTATCACGAGGCCTGCAACCGCCATTAAATATGATCATGGCTGATCATCCAACCCTTCCATAGCACCACCACAAAACATAAACAACAGTAATCCTGTACCTGCTTTCTCGGGGGGGGGGGGGGGGGGGGGGGGGGGGGGGGGGGGGGGGGCAATCATACCTTCCATACCCCCTGATCCCCTTTAGCCACAAGGGCCACATCCAACCCCCTCTTAAATATAAGCACAAACTCCCTACACAATGAACCGGCCCTCAACTACCTTCTGTGGCAAAGACAAATCCAGAGATTCACGCACTCTCTGTGTGAAAATGTTTCCTCATGTCGGTCCTAAAGGAATTCCCCCTTATCCTTAAGAACTGTGACCTTAGCCCTTGTTACTGCGACCTCCCAACATCGAAAACAATCGAGTCCTGCATCTAACTCTATCCAAACCCTAAGAATTTGTAAGTTTCTATACAAGAACACGGGGGGGGGGGGGGGTCCCCTCAGTCTTCTAAATTCGAGCAGAGTATAAGCCAAGTCCCTATCACCAGTCTTTGCATCGGTGCGATGGGAGTGGATTAGTACTGATATCCCACGGAATCAACCGATACGATGAACCTGATCTGTACCCCCTCTATGGCCAAGAAAGTCTTTTCTCAGATTTGGAACCAAAACTGCATGGCAATACCCAGGTATGGTCTCACCAAACCTGTACAACTCGCAATAAACCTCTCCCAACTCCAACCACTGCCCAATACTCAAATCCTTTCGCTAAAATGCTAACATCGATAAAGGCCAATTGCATTCTTCACTGCCATGCTGCACCTGCATGCTACTTTCAAATGTATTGCTGTATCATGACACCGCGAGGTCTTTGTAATCACAGTATCTACCCCCCCTTTCCCTAAATTTGCCCACCATTCAGATAATAAAGCTCTACGGGGGGGGGGGGAGGGGGCGGGGGCGACCGCGAGGGGTAGGGGCATTCTTTGCCACCAAAGTGGATTCAACCTCACATTTATCCACAATATACTGCACTGCTATGCATTTGGCCCACTCACCCCCGACCTATCAAAAAGCTCCACCGTGCAGCCTCCTAACGCATCCTCCTCACACTAACTACTACCAATACCACCTACCCCAAAAAAAACCACAACCACAAAAACACAACAGCGAATCCAAATTAGTCTGTTCATACTGCATTCCCAACTTGGAGATGTTGCATTCAATACCCCCTCGTCCAAACATTAATATAAATTTAAAATAGCTGGTCCCATCACTGAGATCCATGCGGTAACCACCCACAATAGTATCACTGCCTGCCATCTCTGCAAAAGGACCTTTACTCCAACCCTTTTGCTTCCCTGTCTGCCCAGCCCAGTTATCTATCCACATCAATATCTAACTCCCAATACCGTGTGCTTAAAAGTTTTTATACTGATCTTCTTTTGTGGGACCTTGTCGAAAGCCTTCTAAGCCAGATACAACACATCCACTGGTTCTCCCTTATTCCACCATCTGCTAGTTACAACACCCTAGAAAAAATTCTATAAGATTCGTCAGACATCTTCTGTCGTAAACTTTCAGAAATCCATGCTGTCTTTGTCTAATGAATTTCACCACTTTCCAAAACGTACTGCTATCCCCATTTTTAAATACTGACTCTAGCATTTTCCCCACTAACGATGTTAGACTAACTGGTCTGTACTTCCCCGTTATCTCTCCCTCCTTTTTTAAAAAGTGGGTTACATTAGCTACCCTCCAATCCTCAGAACAGCTCCAGAATCTAAGAGTTTTAGAAAAAAATTATCACTAAATGCATCCACTATTTCTGTGGCTACTTCCTTGAGGTACTCTGGATGCAGACTGTCTGGCCGTGGGGATTTATTCGGCCTTTAATCCATTCAATTTCATCCGCAACACCACTTCCCGATAACCTGGATTTCATCTCAAGTTCCTCCAACCTTTTTTATTTGACCCCCCGGTCCCCTGTCATTTTCCGCAGGCTATTTATGTCTTTCCTTAGTGAAGACAGAACCAAAGTAGTTATTCAATTGGCTGCCATGTCATTGTTCCCCATGATCAATTCACCTGTTCTGACTGGCAAGGGACCTACATTTGTTTTAACTAATCTCTTTAGCTCTTTCTCTTCACATATTCTATAAAAACTTTTACAGTCATTTTTAAGTTCCCATGCCAGGGTATATCTCTTTCATAATCTAATTTCCCTTTCCTAAATAAAGCCCTTTGCCTCCTCCTGCCTCTGCTGGACTTTGATATTCTCCCCAGTCCTCTGGTTGGCTGTTTTTTCTGCTCTGGCTAATCACTCCAGCATGCTTCATCTTTTGTTTCTTATACTACCCCAAAATCACTTCCATTTCCTTGCGGATGCCATCTTCCCTGGATTTAACTTCCTTTTGCCAACTGGGATGAACAATTTGTTGTAGTTTTCATCCATGGCAGTCGTTACCATTCCATGCACATCCCACTGTCAACATTTAGAATCACTTGCTCATCTAACTTTGCCATGTCACGTCTCATACCTTCAAAGTTACCTTTGTTTAAGTCAGAACCCTTTGATTTCTGACTTAATTATGTCACTCCCATCCTAATGAAAAACTCCAACCATATTATGGTCAACTCTTGCACAAGGGCCACACGCACAACAAAACTGCCCTAACCAACCCTTCCTCATTAACTCAATACCCAGTATAAGAATAGCCTGCTCTCCGGTTCGTTGTTTCCTCTACAATGTTGGTTTAAGAAAACTATCCCCAAACATTCCACGAGAAATCGGGTGTAAGCAAGGGGGGGGGGGGCATCCTCAGCACACCCTTCCCCACTGTATCTGATTCAAGCCCAATCTATATTAGATTGAAGTCAACCGAGAGCGCGCTGTACAGAACTGTTTTTAACCCTTTGTTGCCGCCTACACTACCTAACATTCTTACTGAGTTTTGCATGCCATCCCCAACCTCCACTACTACTGTTAGGGTTTTGGCCTGTACACAACTCCCACTCAGCGGTTTTCTGCCCACCTTGAGTTTCCGCAGCTCTAACCCATATCGAGTTCCAACATTCTCACAAGCTAATTCCTTGCCATATTCTATTGCAATAATCTCCTCTCTCAACCAGTAACAGCTACCCCACCTCCCTTTCCTTTCCTGTCTATCCCACCTGAAGTATTGAATAACTCCCTGGATGACTCTGCTCACCATCCGCTCGAGTCTCCTGCCGGGAGCCTATTGTCTCAGAGGATCCCAAACAGTAGCATAGCCCATTAATATCTATCTGCTACATACCACTCGCCACTTTCATTTACGAATAGCTTCCTTGCATTGAGGACACAAGCGCTTCAGGCTCTTTTTAACAACACATCTTACTTCCTTATACAATTTTGTTGACGACTGCCCCCCCTTTTGATTGTTTGCCCTGGAAACCAACATTAAAAAGAAAAAAAAAAAAAAAAAAAAAAAGAAAAAAAAGAAAAGAAAAAGGAAAAACAAAGAAAAAAAAAGACAAAAAAACAATTTAATAAAAATCAGGATTCAGAAAAAAAAAAAATAAACACATACAAAACAACAACCAAAACAATCCCCCCCCACTCCTCACCAACCCACTCCCCCACCACAGCCGCCGCTCCGGCTCACTGCCCCCCGCCCCTCCCCCCCCAACCAACAACCCACAAACCCCAAAAAACATCATCTTCCATCTGAGTGCATCCCTTCTCTGCCACAACCCATACATGTAGGGGGGAAAGAAGGAAAAAAATAATAAACAGAGAATAGAGGTGGTGTGTTTCTATTACTGGGTAACAAACTATCAAATATCGTATATCTAATCAGTGCCAAATTTCAAGTAGAATACCAAGACATGGTCCGAAGAATTAAACAAGAGCCCTTATTGCATCTCAGCCCACAGCCTATGTCACATATCAAAGAATATGAGTCGTAAAATATTTCGCGCAGCAACCGTAGAGTCCAACACCAGCCGTCATCTTGTGGAACGCAACCAGGGTTTAAACACTGACGCAAATCCCATGAATGGTACACATAATTGACTGAACAAATTATATTCAAATCAACTACGTTTTCAATGACTGGTAGGTTGCCGCAGCCTTAGTGGTTGCTGCCATTACAGCGAACATTCTCCACACACCAAAGTACGCACAGAGGTTTGGAGGGAAAATGGCGTTGTGGTAAAATATTGATCCTTAAGTGGAGTGTAGGACTAGTGTAACAATGCGGGAATTGCTGGGGTTGGCGCTACAACGGACGCGGTGGGCTGAAGGCCTGTTCCTCCAGTTAATCTAAAAAACTACAAACTTATTTAAACATTCTACCCCCAGTGTGAACGAGCTGCTGTTTCAATTGTTCAGATAATTGGTAAATCCCAGCCACAACACACTAAACAGAGAGAATGGGCCCTCTCCCCAGCATGAATTTCTCTGGGGGGGGGGGTCCGTTCACCGCCCCGGTAGACTTACTGGTGAAAACCCGACCCGTGGTTGGGAGAGGCAAATGGTCTTCTCCACAGCGTGTGAATTCGCTGGTGGGCATTCTTCCAGGTGAGAAGATGAGTGAATTTCTATCCCAGACTCAGTCAGGTGATCGGCCGCTCTCCAGAGTGGATTCTGCGGTGTCTCAGTCACGTATACGACTGAGAGAATCCGTTCCCACACTCAGAGCAGGTGAACGGTCACTCTCCACTGTGAATTTTCTGGATGTCTCAGTAATGCAGATGGGAGTGAGAGAATCCCATCCCACACTCAGAGCAGGTGAAAGGCTTTTCTTCCGCGGTGTGAATTCTCTGGTGTCTCAGTAAGCTCAGATGAACGAGTAAATCCCTTCCCACATTCAGAGCAGCAGGTGAACGGCCTGTCTCCAGTGTGAATTCGCTGGCGTCTCTGTAACTCAAATGATTCAATGATCTCTTCCCATACTGAGAGCACACAAAACGCATCTCCCCCGTGTGAACTTTCTGGTGGCCTCAGTAAGTCAGATGATCGAGTAAATCCCTTCCTACATTCAGAGCAGGTGAACGGCCTTCTCCCACCCGGTGTGAATTCGCTGGTGGGTCCATCAGGTTCCTTGCTCGATTAAATCCCTAACCCACAATGGGGACAGACAAATGGTTTCTTCTTTCTCCGCAGTGTGAATACGCTGGTGGGATACCAGAAGGGAAGATTGGCCGAATCGCTTCTCGCACTCAGAGCAGGTGAATGGCCTCTCTCGCCAGTGTGAATTCGCTGGTGTATCAGTAACAGAGTGAAACGAGTAAACCCCTTTCCCACACCCAGAGCAGGTGAACGTCCACTCCTCCAGTGTGAATTCGCTGGTGTATCTGTAACTCAGATGATTCAATGAATCCTTTCCCACACTCAGTGCACACAAACGCTTTGCCCTCGTGTGAATTTTCTGGTGTCTCAGTAAGTCAGATGAATGAGTAAACACCTTTCTCCACATTCAGAGCAGGTGAACGGCCTCCCGTCCCCGTGTGTAATAACGCCTTTGGTGCCTCTTCAGTCGTACGATTTGAGAGAATCCCTTCCCACAATCGGGACAGATAAACGTTTCTCTTTCGTTTCCTTCCTTTTCTCCGCAGTGTGAACTCGTTGGTGGGCCACCAGATGGGAAGACTTGGCTGAATCCGCTTCTCGCACTCAGAGCAGGTGAATGGCCTCTCTCCAGTGTGAAGTCGCTGGTGTATCAGTAACAGAGTTGAACGAGTAAATCCCTTCCCACACTCAAAGCATGTTGAACGGCCTCTCTCCATGTGAATTCGCTGGTGTATCTGTAATTCAGATGATTCAATGAATCTCCTTCCCACATTCAGAGCACACAAACGGCTTCTCCCCCGTGCGTGAATCGCTGGTGTCTCAGTAACTCAATGATTCAATGAATCTCTTCCCACATTCAGAGCAGACAAACGGCTTCTCCCCCCCGGTGAATTTTCTGGTGTCTCAGTAAGTCAGATGAACGAGTTAAAAACATTCCCACATTCAAGAGCCGAATGGCTTCCTCCCCTGTGTGAATCTGCTGGTGATTCTTCAATCGGTACGATTGAGAGAATCCCTTCCCACAATCGGGACAGGTAAACGGCCTCTTCCCTGTGTGAATCTGAGCTGGTGATCTTCAGGTCGTAACGGTCGAGTGAATCCCTTCCCACAATCAGGACAGGTAAAACGGTTTCTCCCTCTGTGTGAATTCTCTGGTGATTCTTCAGTAGGTACGATTGAGTGAATCCCTTCCCACACTCAAGCAAGGTGAAAACGGCCCTCTCCCCAGTGTGAAATCTGCTGGTGATTCTTCAGTCGTAATCAATTGAGTGAATCCCTTCCCACAATCGGGACAGGTAAACGGGTTTCTCCACAGTGTGAACTTGCTGTCGGGTCAACAGGTGGGGAAGATTGGTTTAATCCCTGCCCACACTCAGAGCTGGCGAGTAATGTCTCCATGCTGTGACCTGTCCTGGTGTCCGGGCGGATCAGCTGACGCAGTGAATCCTCCCACACGTTCAGGCGCCGGTGAAATAAGCGAGTTTGAGATTCCTGAACATCAATCCTCTGCTTTCTTCTACCCTGTAAAAAGAGTTGACCATAAATGCCCAGGTAAAGAATCTGTCCGGGTCGGGACCCTTCCTCTCACCGGTCAATCCGTGCATTTGATGCGCTCACGCCGCCGGGGCCGCACCGATTCTCCCCGCAGCCGGGGGCCGCTCCGTCCTCAGGCCGGGCCTCGGTGCTGACCTGATCCCGCGCCCGGATCCCCGCTCCCACCCGCCGCCGATCCCTCCGGAGTCTTTTGTCCGCGGACCGCATGGGGGATGCGCGCCTTGGCCGCACCACTTCCGGGGCTTCTCCGCGCCTGCGCGCTTGGTATCGCCTGCAACATAGGGCGGGTTCTGGGGCGCGGGGGCGTTTCTGGGTAAACAGGGCGACATGGACATGATCTGAAATCACCCGGCTCAACGTTCCCCAATGGACAACAGCCACTTGGTCCTTGTATGTGGAGAGTGTGCAGTTATTGTAACACAGCGACCTCTCTCGCGATTTCGTGTTAAAAATCATGACACTGACAAGTGCTGAATGTTTGGAACTATCAGACTCACGAACCAACGAAGTTTCAGTTTGAAGAAGTTTATTGGCCGAGAAATCACATACAAGGAATTTTCCCTTGGTGCTCCGCCCGCAAGTGACCCATGACACACAGGGACAGTTAGGAATGACACATAGACATGAAATAGAAACAAAGAAACATATAAAATAGGTGCAGGAGTAGGCCATTCGGCCCTTCGAGCCAGCATCACTATTCAATATGATCATGGCTGATCATCCAACTCAGTATCCTGTACCTGCCTTTTCTCTCCATATCCCCCTGATCCCTTTAGCCACAAGGCCACATCTAACTCCCTCTTTAATATAGCCCAATGAACTGGCTAAAAACCCAAGAAATGACTTCCTGTGGCCCTATGGCGACTTAAGATGTTCGCCATTTAGCTCCACTCCCTCCGCAAAAAAAAAAAAACACCGAAAATCACAATCGGACAGAAGAAAAATCGCTTACCGACAGACGCTTATTGTGAGATATGCGATGTGCTCACAGTCCACATACTCAGAGACTAAATCGTGGAAGCAAGAGATTATTTATTTGCGCGTATGCAGAGTCCGGGTGCCTCTCCAAGTTGAGACACAACCGAAGTCAGAAAGGTAAACCCCTTTATACACACAATTCTACATTAAACCTCCCCTTTGGACCCTCTCCAATCAGGCACTGAGGTGGACAATCTGTAGGTACGTCCCCCCAGTACCCTCCCACATCATACATCGCATGTCCAGACATGTGCATGGTAATGAGCAGTTTCTTGACCAGGGGGTGTGTTGTAATATTCATTTATTTTATTAAGCATGTTCAGTTTATCTATGATCTGCCCTAGGTTTTACTCACCTCCAACTGAACTCTCTCAGTTCTCCTATATCAGCACTAAAGCTAAGCTATAGTGACAAGGTCCCATCTATCACTCCCTTCCTACTGATAGGGGTCTCTCTACATCACTCCCTTCTACCGCTATACAATGCTATCAATTCTTACTCAAGGACGGCTCTGGTAACTTTTATACACAGCTGTGTCAGAATCCCCTCCCTGGCCTCTATCAGTTTGAATCCTCTTTAAAGACCCTTACAATAGTGCGATTTAATCACTTTTTATTCCTCACACTTACTGTCGCGTAAGTGACATCATCAGAAATTGACTCCGGTATTTTTAAATGACCGGTAGAACGTTAACCCCCCAGAAGACTGCCTAAAGTATCTAAACTACCACGGAAGAAACGCCTAGCAGAAAGCGAGGAAGACCCTGAAGAAGCCTCGACTTTGAGTATGGAGCACCCCAAATAGAAAGCAGCAAGACAACCTCTGGTGGAGGACATCAAAGCTTGGGTGGGCAAATTGTGGCTGCGAAGTATGATCACAGCTGGGAAAGCAGAAATCTGTGATAAGATCGATAAGATAGATGCCCGCATAGAGGAGGTGAATTCCTCTTTGAAGGGGGAAATTCAAAGGCTCGAAACTGATATCAGGCATAAGTTGGAGCCCATTTTCGCTACTTCAAAAAAACAAAGCAAAGCTATTCGAGAATTGGAATTTACTACTGCCGAAAATGCTCAGATAACACACAAGCTGAGGACTGAACTGGAGCGTATTTCTGGGCTACCAAAGTGACTGAAAAATGTCTTGATTTGGAAAGGCGTTTGAAACGCCAGAACCTAAGGATTGTTGGGGTAAAATAAGGAAAAGAACATGGTAAAAATCGAGATTTTGCGGCTCAATTACAGCAAGATGCACTTGGATGAAAAACCTCAACTGGACCTGGTGGACAGAGCTCTGAGAGCCCGGCCAGGACTCACAGCTCAACCAAGGCAGCTGATTCTGAAGGTACATCACTGCTACAGTTTAGAAGACATCATAAAGAAAGTTGCCAACAACAGAAACCTAACCTTTGAAGGGGGAAACATACGAATCTTCAGAGACTATCCAGTTGAAGTCGTCAAGAAAAGAGCACTCTTTACCAAGTCAAGAGCCATTCTGAGGGACATACCAGATCGCAGATTCGGTCTACTTTATCCAGCCAAACTGCGAGCTAACTGTGCTACCGCGTTTATCTCATGATGCCAACCAAGAGGGTTACACTGTATTTACACTGAATTTATACTGTGTCTTTAATTCATTTATTAGTTCATCCAGTTATACGGTAGTTATAATCACGGTTAGGGTTTATACCGGGCTTATAATTCATCTATATTGTATGCATTTATAGTGTGTTTATAATTAATATGCTGTTATAAAGTTGCCGACACAGAGTTGGTTAATACGTCAGAGAACATGAGAGATCGTATGACAGAGAGAGAGGGATTAAGGTGGAGAAGGGGAGGGATAGGGGTAGAGTAGTAGAGAGAGAGAAGGAGAGAGAGGGAGCGAGGGAGTGCTAGAGAGAATCAATATGTGAGAGCTAGTTAGAGGAAGTTGTGGAAAGTTTTGGGAGAGCAGGGAGGGATGGGGGAAAAGGGAAAAGGGATGGGGGAAAAAAGGGAAAAAGGGATGAGGGGCAGGGAGAGGGAAAGAGAGAGAGAGGGGTTGAGCAAGTGTTGAGCAAGTTTTGGGGAAGTTTAGAGATTGAATCGGAATGTGTGGGAAAGGTGGTGGGAGGCAGAGGGAGGGAGGGAGAGAGAGAGGCTGGTTTGTCTATGTAAACTTCATTTGTAATCAACAAGTTGCCACAAGTTCACCAACTTTGAATCGGTTAATAGCTTAACACACTAATATTAGAAAGTTATGTAATGTTCCATATATTAGTCTGTATCCAATATTTAACTACCTAATTAGAGGACAATAAGATGCTCAACCTCTTGGGAATGCTGATTCTTGTTATTGGTGTTATTGCACTATTCTTGTTATTGCACTTTTTTTCTGGGAGATATCTCCGGGGGAATAGGGGAAAATGGGACAGGGCTCACCCACCCAGCAACTATAAGATTAATTTCAAATATTGTGTTGGACCATTTGAATCAAAGGAAACCATGTAAGCTTAAACGATGCTGCTAGGAAAATTCGAGGAATTACATTTTCTAGTTGGAACATCAGGGGCGTTAAGGAGCCAGTTAAAAGGGACAAGGTATTAGCCCATTTAAAATCTATTAATACTGACATTATATTTATGTAACCATATAACCATATCATAATTACAGCACGGAAACAGGCCCTCTCGGCCCTTCCAGTCCGTGCCGACCATTTGTTTTCCCCTAGTCCTATCTACCTGCACTCAGACCATACCCCTCCATTCCCTTCACGTCCATATACCTATCCACTTTACTCTTAAATGTTAAAATCGATCCTGCCTCCACCACTTCTGCTGGAAGCTGATTCCACACAGCCACCACCCTCTGAGTAAAGAAGTTCCCCCTCACGTTACCCATAAACCTCTGTCCCTTAATTCTCATGTCATGCCCTCTTGTTTGAATCTTCCCTACCCTCAATGGGAAAGAACGTATCCACGTCAACTCTGTCTATCCCTTTCATCATTTTAAAGACCTCAATCAAGTCCCCCCTTAACCTTCTGCGCTCCAAAGAATAAAGACCTAACTTGTTCAACCTTTCTCTGTAACATAGTTGCTGGAACCCTGGCAACATTCTAGTAAATCTCCTCTGTACTCTCTCTATTTTGTTGACATCCTTCCTATAACTAGGCGACCAAAATTGTACACCATACTCCAGAATTGGTCTTACCAATGCCTTGTACAATTTTAACATTACTTCCCTACTGCTATATTCAATGCTCTGGTTTATAAAGGCCAGCACATCAAAGGCTTTCTTTACCACCCTATCTACATGCGATTCCACCTTCAGGGAACTATGCACAGTTATTCCTAGATCCCTCTGTTCCACAGCATTCCTCAATTCCCTACCATTTACCATGTACGTCCTATTTTGATTTGTCCTGCCAAGATGTAGCACTTCACACTTATCAGCATTAAACTCCATCTGCCATCTTTCAGCCCACTTTTTCCAAATGGCCCAAATCTCTCTGTAGACTTTGAAAATCTACTTCATTATCCACAACACCACCTATCTTAGTATCATCTGCATACTTACTTATCCAATTTTCCACCCCATCATCCAGATCATTGATGTACATGACAAACAACAGTGGACCCAACACAGATCCCTGAGGCACCCCACTGGTCACCGGCTTCCAACCTGATAACCAGCCATCCACCATTACTCTCTGACATCTCCCATTCAGCCACTGTTGAATCCATCTTGCTACTCCGCCATTAACACCCAAAGATTGAACCTTCTTAACCAACCTTCCATGGGGAACCTTGTCAAAGGCCTTACTGAAATCCATATAGACAACATCCACTGCTTTACCCTCATCAATTTCCCTAGTTACCGCTTCAAAAAATTCAAGAAGGTTTGTCAAACATGACCTCAGAGATGCCAACCCTAAATTTAGTTCACAGTAACATTCAAACCCATTTGTCCGTAACAAATGGGGTTAAATGCATTTCACGCCGGCCCGCGCGATCAGCGGCACTTTCTTGACGCCAGCCGGCCGCTCGCGGCAGCCCCATCACCGGGCCTCCCCCCCCACCCCCACCCCCACCCAGTGCGTAGGCGCAGACCCGCCGGCAACCTTGCCAAGTGTGCATGTGCCGCACCCCGCCCGCCCGGCAGCCCGCTGATCTTCACCAGTGCGCACGCGCGGCCACTGGGGCCCGGAAACCCTCCCCCCACTGCGCACGCGCGGCCACTGGGGCCCGGCAACCCTCCCCAACTGCGCAGGCGCGGACACTAGGGCCCGGCAAAGTGCCGCTGATCGCGCGGGCCGGCGCCGCCCGGGGCTCTGGGCCGGGCGTGGCTGCGAGCTGCCGGGCTGGCAAACCGGGGACACATGGCGCCGGCGTTCACCACGGGAGGAACACCGGCGTGGCGGTGTTCCGTAACAGCATGTTTGGCTGCCGGAACACCGTAAAAAGGTTATTTCGCCGGGACAAAATACGGCAAATCCGGGACACTTGGCATCTCTGCATGACCTTCCAGGCACAAATCCATGTTGACTGTTCCTGATCAGACCCTGTTTATCCAGATGCTTATATATATTATCTCTAAGTATCCTTTCCATTAATTTGCCCACCACTGACGTCAAACTAATAGGTCTATAATTGCTAGGTTTATTCTTTGAACCCTTTTTAAACAATGGAACAACATGCGCAGTACGCCAATCCTCCGGCACTATTCCCGTTTCTAATGACATTTGAAATATTTCTGTCATAGCTCCTGCTATTTCTACACTAACTTCCCTCAATGTCCTAGGGAATATCCTGTCAGGACCTGGAAACTTATCCACTTTTATATTTTTTCAAAAGTGTCAGTACTTCCTCCTCTTTGAATCTCATAGTTTCCATAGCTACTCTACTTTTTTCCCCTTAACTCACTGAGTTCAATATCCTTCTCCTTGGTGAATACAGAAGAAAATAAATTGTTCAATATCTCCCCCATCTCTTTTGGCTCTGCAGATAGCTGTCCATTCTGGTTCTCTAATGGTCCAATTTTATCCCTCGTTATCCTTTTGCCTTTGGGTTTACTTTCACCTTTCTTGCCAAAGCAACCTCATATCTTCTTTTAGCCTTCCTGATTTCTTTCTTAAGATTCTTTTTTACATTCTTTATACTCCTCTAGCACCTCATTTACTCCATGCCTCCTATAATTATTGTAGATATCTCTCTTTTTTCGAAACAAGTGTCCATTTTCCCTTGAAAACCATGGCTCTTTCCAATTTTTACTATTTCCTTTCAACCTAACAGGGACATAAAGATTCTGTACTCTTACAATTTCCCCTTTAAATGTCCTCCATTTCTCTTCTACATCCTTCCCATGAAACAAAGTGTCCCAATTCACTCCTTTAAAATCCTTACGCATTCCCTCAAAGTTAACCTTTCTCCAATCAAAAATCTCCACCCTAGGTCCAGTTCTGACTCTCTCCATAATTATATTGAAACTAATGGTATTGTGATCACTGGTCCCGAAGTGCTCACCAACGCATACCTCCGTCACCTGACCTGCCTCATTTCCTAACAGGAGGTCCAGCACTGCCCCTTGTGTTTTTTCAGAGGCCCACAGGAGCCGTTGGAAGAAGAGGAGGAGGGGGAGGAGCGACACCCGACCGGTAAGGATAAAAATCTAGCGCGGGGCTTGTTTTTTTCAGAGGCCCACAGGAGCCGTTGGAAGAAGAGGAGGAGGGGGAGGAGCGACACCCGACCGGTAAGGATAAAAATCTAGCGCGGGGCTTGTTTTTTCAGAGGCCCACAGGAGCCGTTGGAAGAAGAGGAGGAGGGGGAGGAGCGACACCCGACCGGTAAGGATAAAAATCTAGCGCGGGGCTTGTTTTTTTTCAGAGGCCCACAGGAGCCGTTGGAAGAAGAGGAGGAGGGGGAGGAGCGACACCCGACCGGTAAGGATAAAAATCTAGCGCGGGGCTTGTTTTTTCAGAGGCTTACCAAAATCCATAACATTCCATTTGGAGAAGTGGGGTTTTTTTTTGAGGAAGCCGCTGATTGGTGGAAGAGGACCCGAGGAAGCAGCTGATTGGGTGCAACCCCGGGTTTACAATTTTACATTTCTGCCTTCTGGGAGTTAGGGATTCTGGGAGTTAAGGATTCAGTATTTAGTAGTAAAGTTTAAAGGATAAGTTTTTTGTGTTTTTTTAATATTTAATACAGTGTAATTTGGGAGTAAGGTATGGCAGTAGAGATTGGCCCCGTGGTTTGTTCAGCCTGCAACATGTGGGAGATCAGGGAGATGGTCGGTGTCCCTGGTGACTACGTTTGCAGGAAGTGTGTCCAGCTGCAGCTCCTGGCAGACCGCATTGAACGATTGGAACTGCGGCTGGATTCATACTGGAGCATCCACGATGCGGAGAAAGTCGTGGATAGCACGTACAGTGAGTTGGTCACACCGCAGGCAAAAGGTAAGAGGACAAGAAGGGAACGGTGGCCAATAGCCAGCAAAGCAGTAGGCAGGTAGTGCAGGAGTCCCCTGCGGTCATCTCCCTCCTAAACAGGTATACCATTTTGGATACTGTTGAGGGAGATGGCTCATCAGGGGAATGCAGCAGCAGCCAGGTTCATGGCACCATGGGTGGCTCTGCAGCACATGAGGGGGGAAAAAAGAGGGGAAGGGCAATAGTAATAGGGATTCAATTGTCAGGGGAATAGATAGGCGTTTCTGCGGCCGCAAACGAGACTCCAGGATGGTATGTTGCCTCCCTGGTGCAAAGGTCAGGGATGTCACTGAACGGCTGCAGAACATTCTGGAGGGGGAGGGTGAACAGCCAGTTGTCGTGGTGCATGTTGGCACCAACGATATAGGTAAAAAAAGGGATGAGGTCCTACAAGGTGAATTTAGGGAGCTAGGAGATAAACTTAAAAGTAGGACCTCAAAGGTAGTAATCTCCGGATTACTACCAGTACCACGGGCCAGTCAGAGTAGAAATAGGAGGATAATGCAAATGAATACGTGGCTTGAAAAGTGGTGCAAGGGGGAGGGATTCAAATTTTTAGGGCACTGGACCAGTTCTGGGGAGGTGGGACAGGTACAAACAGGACGGTTTGCACCTGGAATGGAATGGAACCAATGTTCTTGGGGGAGTGTTTGCTAGTGCTGTCGGGGAGGATTTAAACTAATGTGGCAGGGGGATGGGTACAAGAGCAGAGAGGCAGGAGGGTGTAAAATGAGGGTAGAAGCATTAGGTAGCAAGGTGAAAAGTAAAAGTGGCAGGCAGACAAAACCAGGGCAAAAATCAAAAAGGGCCACTTTTCAGCAAAATTGTATAAGGGGTAAGTGCGTTGTAAAGACAAGCCTGAAGGCTTTGTGTCTCAATGCAAGGAGTATTCGTAATAAGGTGGACGAGTTGAACGTGCAGATAGATATTAATGATTATGATATAGTTGGGATCACGGAGACATGGCTCCAGGGTGACGTAGGCTGGGAGCTGAACATCCAGGGATATTCAATATTCAGGAGGGATAGAGAGAAAGGAAAAGGAGGTGGGGTAGCGTTGCTGGTTAGAGAGGAGATTAACGCAATGGAAAGGAAGGACATTAGCTTGGAGGATGTGGAATCGGTATGGGTAGAGCTACAAAACACTAAGGGGCAGAAAACGCTGGTGGGTGTTGTGTACAGGCCACCTAACAGTAGCAGAGAAGTTGGGGATGGTATCAAACAGGAAATTAGAAATGCGTGCGACAAAGGCAAAACAGTTATAATGGGTGACTTCAATCTACATATAGATTGGGTTAATCAAATTGGCAGGGGTGCTGAGGAAGAGGATTTTTTGGAATGTATGCGGGATAGTTATCTAAATCAACATGTAGAGGAACCAACGAGAGAGCAGGCTATTTTAGACTGGGTTTTGAGTAATGAGGAAGGGGTAATTAGCCGTCTTGTTGTACGTGCCCCCTTGGGCAAGAGTGACCATAATATGGTTGAGTTCTTCATTAGGATGGAGAGTGACATTGTTAATTCAGAAACAATGGTTCTGAACTTAAAGAAAGGTAACTTTGAGGGTATGAGACGTGAATTGGCCAAGATTGACTGGCAATTAATTCTAAAAGGGTTGACGGTGGATATACAATGGAAGACATTTAAAGACTGCATGGATGAACTACAAAAATTGTTCATCCCAGTTTGGCAAAAGAATAAATCGGGGAAGGTAGTGCATCCATGGATAACAAGGGAAATCAGGGATAGTATCAAGGCAAAGGATGATGCGTACAAAGTAGCCAGAAAAAGCAGCATACCAGAGGACTGGGAGAAATTCAGAGACCAGCAGAGGAGGACAAAGGGCTTAATTAGGAAAGGAAAAATAGATTATGAAAGAAAACTGGCAGGGAACATAAAAACTGACTGCAAAAGTTTTTATAGATATGTGAAGAGAAAGAGGTTAGTTAAAACAAATGTAAGTCCCTTGCAGTCAGAAACAGGTGAGTTGATCATGGGGAACAAGGATATGGCGGACCAATTGAATAACTACTTTGGTTCCGTCTTCACTAAGGAAGACATAAATAATCTGCCTGAAATAGCAGGGGACTGTGGGTCAAAGGAGGAATTGAGTGAAATCCAGGTCAGTCGGGAAGTGGTGTTGGGTAAATTGAATAGATTAAAGGCCGATAAATCCCCAGGGCCAGATAGGCTGCATCCCAGAGTACTTAAGGAAGTAGCTCAGGAAATAGTGGATGCATTAGTGATAATCTTTCAAAACTCTTTAGATTCTGGAGTAGTTCCTGAGGATTGGCGGGTAGCAAATGTAACCCCTCTTTTTAAGAAGGGAGGGAGAGAGAAAACGGGGAATTACAGACCAGTTAGTCTAACATCGGTAGTGGGGAAACTGCTAGAGTCAGTTATTAAAGATGGGATAGCAGCACATTTGGAAAGTGGTGAAATCATTGGACAAAGTCAGCATGGATTTACGAAAGGTAAATCATGTCTGACGAATCTTGTGGAATTTTTCGAGGATGTAACTAGTAGCGTGGATAAGGGAGAACCAGTGGATGTGGTATATCTGGACTTCCAGAAGGCTTTCGACAAGGTCCCACATAAGAGATTAGTATACAAACTTAAAGCATACGGTATTAGGGGTTCAGTATTGATGTGGATAGAGAACTGGCTGGCAAACAGGAAGCAAAGAGTAGGAGTAAACGGGTCCTTTTCACAATGGCAGGCAGTGACTAGTGGGGGACTGCAGGGCTCAATGCTGGGACCCCAGCTATTTTCAATATATATTAATGATCTGGATGAGGGAATTGAAGGCAATATCTCCAAGTTTGCGGATGACACTAAGCTGGGGGGCAGTGTTCGCTGTGAGGAGGATGCTAGGAGACTGCAAGGTGACTTGGATAGGCTGGGTGAGTGGGCAAATGTTTGGCAGATGCAGTATAATGTGGATAAATGTGAGGTTATCCACTTTGGTGGCAAAAAACAGGACAGCAGACTATTATTTAAATGGTGGCCGATTAGGAAAAGGGGAGATGCAGCGAGACCTGGGTGTCATGGTACACCAGTCATTGAAAGTAGGCATGCAGGTGCAGCAGGCAGTGAAAAAAGCGAATGGTATGTTAGCTTTCATAGCAAAAGGATTTGAGTACAGGAGCAGGGAGGTTCTACTTCAGTTGTACAGGGTCTTGGTGAGACCACACCTGGAGTATTGCGTACAGTTTTGTTCTCCAAACCTGAGGAAGGACATTATTGCCATAGAGGGAGTGCAGAGAAGGTTCACCAGACTGATTCCTGGGATGTCAGGATTGTCTTATGAAGAAAGACTGGATAGACTCGGTTTATACTCTCTGGAATTTAGGAGATTGAGAGGGGATCTTATAGAAACTTACAAAATTCTTAAGGGGTTGGACAGGCTAGATGCAGGAAGATTGTTCCCGATGTTGGGGAAGTCCAGGACAAGGGGTCACAGCTTAAGGATAAGGGGGAAATCCTTTAAGACCGAGATGAGAAAGACTTTTTTCACACAGAGAGTGGTGAGTCTCTGGAACTCTCTGCCACAGAGGGTAGTTGAGGCCAGTTCATTGGCTATATTTAAGAGTGAGTTGGATGTGGCCCTTGTGGCTAAGGGGATCAGAGGGTATGGAGAGAAGGCAAGTACGGGATACTGAGTTGGATGATCAGCCATGATCATATTGAATGGCGGTGCAGGCTCGAAGGGCTGAATGGCCTACTCCTGCACCTAATTTCTATGTTTCTATGTTTCTATGTTTCTCTGGTCGATACCTCTATGTACTGCTGCAAAAAACTATCCTGCACACATTTTACAAACTCCAAACCATCCAGCCCATTTACAGAATGTGTTTCCCAGTCTATTTTTGGAAAATTGAAATCTCCCACAATCACTACCGTGTGCTTACTACTAATATCTGCTATCTCCTTACATATTTGCTCTTCCAATTCACGCTCCCCATTTGGCGGTCTATAATACACCCCTAAAAGTGTTGCTACACCGTTCCCACTTCTCAGTTCCACCCAAAGAGCCTCCCTAGACGAGCCCTCTAATCTATCCTGCCAAAGCACTGCTGTAATATCTTCTCTGACAAGCAATGCAACACCTCCCCCTCTGGTCCCTCCAATTCTATCACACCTGAAGCAACGAAATCCTGGAATATTTAGTTTCCAATCACAGCCCTCCTGCAACCATGTTTCACTGATTGCCACAACATCATATTTCCAGGTGTCAATCCAGGCTCTAAGTTCGTCCACCTTACTTACAATGCTCCTAGCATTAAAAATATACACATTTTAGAAACCCACCATCCCTTATTCTCTGTCTATTATCTTTTTCATCTTTCTCGCCTACATTTTGGATCCGAGTGCTTCCCTTCTCTGCCTCTTGCCCCACACCCTGACCCCTAGCCCCTTCTACCCGAGTCCCTCCCCCCAGCCTTTCTAGTTTAAAGTCTCCCCAGTAGCCTTTGCAAATCTCCCTGCCAGGATATTGGTCCCCCTCAGGCTCAAGTGCAACCCGTCCTTTGTGTACAGATCATGCCTTCCCCAAAAGAGGTCCCAGTGATCAAGAAACTTGAATCCCTGCCCACTGCACCAGTCCCTCAGCCACGCATTTATCCTCCACCTCATTTCATTCCTACTCTCACTGTCACGCGGCACAGGCAGTAATCCTGAAATCGTTACCCTTTTGGTCCTTCTCCTTAACTTTCCCCCCAACTCCCTAAATTCTCCCTTCAGGACCTCATCACTTTTTCTGCCTATGTCATTGGTACCTATGTGTACCACAACATCAGGCTCCTCTCCCTTCCTTATCAGAATCTTTTGTACACGTTCTGACACATGCGAGACACTGGCACCAGGGAGGCAAACTACCATCCGGGTCTCCCGACTGCGTCTACAGAATCGCCTATCCGACCCCCTAACTATAGAGTCCCCTATTACAATTGCCCTCCTCTTTTTGCTACCCTTCTGAGCATCAGGGCCGGTCTCTGTGCCGGAGGCCCGGCCGCTGTTGGTGCCCCCAGCTAGGCTGTCCCCTCCAATCGTACTCAAACCTGAGTACCTATTTTCCAGGTGTACGGTCACAGGGGTACTCTCTAGCCCATGCCTCTGCCCCTTGCCCTTCCTAACCGTGACCCACTTGTCTGCCTCCTGTGGTCTGGGAGTGACTACCTCCCTGTAGCTCTTCTCTATTACCTCCTCACTCTCCCTGAGGTCATCGAGCTACTGCTCCAGGTTCCTAACACAGTCCTTTAGGAGCCCCATCTCAACACACCTGGCGCAGATGTGGACGTCTGGAGGGCTATCAGATTCCCTGACCTCCCACATCTGACATCCAGAACAGTACACTGCCCTTGCCTTCATACTGCCCCCCTTACACAGGATACAATATAAAGTACACAACAAACTGCTGGGATCTGACTGCCAATCAGCTGGTTACCCTGGTCCACTTCCCACCAATCAGCGGCTTCCTCAAAAAAAACCCACTTCTCCAAATGGAATGTTATGGATTTGCTATGTAGAAGACGCATCTTAAAAATGGAGCTCATAACAGGCTGAAGGGTAGCTGGATTGGTCAATTATACCACTCTACTTTTTCTTCCAAAGCAAGGGGCACTGCAATCTTAATTCGCAAAGGTATACCATATAAACACAAATCCACTATAGGCGATAAGGAAGGCAGGTATGTTATATCTGGGAACTACACTCAACCCCACTGACTATGGTGAACATTTATGCTCCTAATTTCAATAACCCACAATTCTTTAATAAAATATTTAACATAATTTCAGACTCCTGTCAGCAGAATCTGATAATTGGAGGAGATCTAAATTGTGTATTAGATCAATATTTGGATAAATCTTCACAGCAAAGGAGAAATACTTCAAAATCAAAATCCAGTGAACTTTTAAATACCTACATAAGTAATACAGACATAACTGATGTATGGAGGATTGCCAACCCATCCGGAAGAGAATACTCCTTTTATTCAGGCATTCATAAAACGTATACACGAATTGATTATTTTCTGGTGGATGCAAAACTTATTCCTTTAACGTTAATCCCAAATACCATCATAACATCATTTCTGACCACTGGCCAACGGCAGCGGCTCGACTAGTCGTCTGTCCTTTTTTTATTTTTTGTCTTGTTAAATGTATGTCTTGAGCTAGTTTTTATTTTTTTTTAGCTGTGTATATGTGGGGGGTGGGGGCTGTGGGGGAAACCGTTAATCTCTTCCCTGTACCAGGGAAACGACTTTTTCCCTGTCGGGTCTCCGAAGTCGTTGGGCCTAACATCGAGGAGCCGGCGGCGGCCTCCAGCTGGGACCAACCTGAGGACTCCAGTCGCGGAGCCTGCGGACCTGACATCGTGGAGCTGGCTGACTTCGGAGCGGGAAGAGCTGTGGTGGCGCACGGCTGTGACCCGACTTTGGAGCTTCGGAGGCTCTGGCAGCAGGCCAGGTGGACACGAACATCGGCAGCTCCAGGTTCCTTGTGGCCAATTTAGAAGGCTGCAAAAGCCTGTGAATCTTGAACACAGAGCTTGTAATAAACGACCTTCGCTGTCTCAATGAGAATAGAGATAAGGGATGTTCCCGGGCATCTGGAACTAATACTGATACCAGCAAGTTGTAAGAAGAACAATAGGCCTGTTCTTCCTTTGCAGCTGCTCTGTTTCCCAGACTAATAGCATATACTTTGTTTCTTCCCCAATGTAGCTGAGTGGATCGACTGAAGCTCCTTTGTTATTAACCATGTTCTTATGGCTGTTTTATGAGTATAAAGATATGTGTAAATCCTCTTTATCATCAGTCTGAACAGCGCAAGCCTTTGGCGTGAACGCTAGGTAAACATCACTGGCCGTTTCTTCAGTGCAGATTTTTGACAGAGATTTTTGACTCTTTGATTTATTCTACCATCCGAGTGAAGTGAAATTTAACACCCCAGTTCGCCTCGACGCTGCAGTTGGACAGCTGGACCACGGGAGAAGAACAAAGGGAAGGGATAAGACTTTGCCTTCCATCACAGTGAGGAGGTGTTGGAGACTTACTGTGATGGATGTTTATGATGGCCTTGCATTTTATTGTAATGTAAAAACTGTAGAAAATGCAATTTTGTTCAAACCAAGTTGTTTGAATGACAATAAAAGGAATTCTATTCTATTCTGTTTCCAAAAAACCCCCTCTCATCCTTCTAAACTCCAGCGTATACAAGCCCAGCTGCTCCATTCTCTCAGCATATGACAGTCCCGCCATCCCGGGAATTAACCTTGTAAACCTACGCTGCCCTCCCTCAATAGCCTTGGTGACGTAGTAAAGATTTTTGACAGAGATTTTTGACTCTTTGATTTATTCTATCATCCGAGTGAAGTGAACTTTAACATTTGGCGTATAGTCGGCAGGATACCTTTGGGATAGACAGCACGGACGTGTAAGTGGCAATAGTGCAACTGAGGTTCGGAGGGGGATTTTTGTGCACACTCCTGGCCCCTTGAGCCTGGTCCCCACATCCGACGCCCTGGAGCACTGTGGTCCCATGCCCGTGGTCTGATCAAACTCCCAACTGGTGTCCGGACAACAGAGAATTGAAGTGAGTATATTTTGAATTTTTATTCGTCGGTCTTGTTGAGAGATCCAGGGTGTGCTGGATTGAGAAACAGGGACGAGGTGTCTGTTTATTTGGTTGACACATCCAAGGGATTGTCGGATTGAGAAACAAAGGAGGATGGGCCAGGGCCTTGATAAAAGTGATGGTACTTCACCGGTGCAGCACATGTGTTATATGTATCCAGCTGATAAGCAGACCCAATTTGTAGACTATTTGGAGACAATGATGCATGCTTACACTACAAGTCCTCAAGACTATTTTTCGGCCCTTTCTGTTCTTCTTAACGGCACTGAATTTGAGAAATGGACCACCCAAATGTTTCTAAATCAACCAGCTCAATCAGAACTAACAGCCGCTGAAGCAAATGGTCCCGCACAAATTACCTTAATGATAAGAGCACTACGACAAACTTACAGCTCCCTCTAGACATTGCCTGGGTACTGGAATGTAAACCATTGCCCTACCAGACATGCAGGAAATCTTACAAATGCAGGGGGACGCCCCGATTGAGGAACTTGACAAATGGCACCAGTCAAATTGCCATCAAAGATCCACAGATTCTATTCGGGTCACTTCCACTGGAAAAGTTTGTGTTCCTGACACCTTATTGCCTATTCTGTTGCATTATATACACTCTGTTACATTATGTACACTCCCTTACCCATAGTTAGCAAATTGCAAAGCCACATGGTGGCATCCGCGGTTAACAAAAGAGATATTGCAAATTGTTTCCCAATGCCAGGTTTGCCAGAGACACAACCCTGGGAAACCTGTGCGTGGTGAACCAGGCCATACGCCAATGCCACAACGACCTTTCCAGTACATTCAAATTGATTTTATTGACTTACCTAGAGTCAATCATTACAAACACTGTTTAGTCATTATTGATCTTTTTAACCGATGGGTTGAACCAATTCCCACAACCAACGCGACAGCACAGTCCACTGTTGCTGCTTTACTCCGCGGGATCATGCCGCGATTCGGATTCACTACTGTTATCAGCTCAGATAACGGACCACACTTCTCGGCTAAAATTAATGAAGAGAAATGTAAACAATTAAACATTCGGCAACAGTTCCATTGTGTGCACCATCCACAAGCTGCAAGGATTGTGGAAAGAGCTAATGGAACTTTAAAAAAACAAACTTGCTAAACTGAAGAGACAAAGCTGAATTGGGTACAAGTTTTGCCCATGGCCCTATTCGCTATGCGAATCACACCACATTCTACCACAAAATTAACCACTGCTGAGATAATGTACGGAAGACCACTCAGGACTCCCTGGGGGGGCTGAAGAAATTGCAGAAACAACCTATGATCTCCATGCCTTGGATGGACGGTTGTTGACCTACATGAAGTTACTAACAGACTCGTTGTCAGTTTTGCATTCACAGGTACGAGAGGCGCAGCAGATTGCTGACGAGCCACCAACAGAGGGATTGCTGCGGGCCGGCGACTACGTGCTATACGCAATTGGGATCGGAAGAAATTGGACAGGATGTTGTTATCTCGCTTATGTCATCCCCGCCATGCGCCATTTTAAACAAGTAACTGACCATCCCACATTTAAAAACCCTGTATCTGGATCTCGGCTCACGAAGCAAAATGTTTCACGAGTTGAGAATATGGGCATGACTATGCTCCCCTGGCATGGAACAAGCCGGAATGCATTCAAAATTGCTGGGTTATTGGAGGAATTGGAAACACAGGCCCAGATTTGGGGCACTGTCAGGCGAAGCGGTTGCTCTGAGGATAGTGGTGCTACAGAATCCTTCTGGCCGAGAATGGAGGCACCTGTGCTATCATTGGGCAAGACTGCTGTACATATAGTCCTGATGAGTCCTCCAATATTACTGATCTGGCAGCTCATATCAAGGAGATAGCTGAGATCCAAGGTGTCAGGGAAAGTCTGGTTGGTGATCATGACCAGGTGATATTGATTTGTTTAATGGATGGGGCTCCTTTCGGGGTCTCATATGACATTATGGGATTACTATTCTGATAATTATAATAGTAAGATTAAACGAGAACTTACCAGTTCGAAGTTTGATCGTTATTTTATGAGGAGTAACGATGAGGGATTACGTGAAGAACCCCGCCTGGCGCTGGAAACGGCATACTTCAAAGCAGTGGCATGAAAAACACAGAACACAAATAGCCGGAGTAAGATAGTAAGGCTCATCATAGATTTAGAACTACCAGATGATCATTTATTTTTATGAGGGTGGGGAGTGGAGGGCACGTAATCCCTCATCGTTACTCCTCATAAAATAACGATCAAACTTCGAACTGGTAAGTTCTCGTTTAATCTTACTATTTTACTTCGGAGTCACGTGAGTGACTACGTGAAGAGTTTGAAGCTTTCTGTGTTTTTCGTGTCGTGGAATTTATTCCATACGACAGTACGGCTCATTTAACACAATAACGAGCGAATAACACATTTTCCCCAAACATTGCCTCAAGTTATGTGATAAATTATTTCACATTATAAAAAATGAAAATAATGCCCTTTCCATTGAAAGGCAAGTTTATCACAAATACCAATTGATATATATATTTTAATGGCATGACAAAGCAACAATTATAGAGAACCGAACATTGCGTGTCTAAATCTGACACCATGACTGGTTTTTTTACTTTAACAGTAATCTACAGCCTCCTGCGGCCTTGCATCTTTGCTCGAGTGGCTCATCCTGTGCCATTCCTGTGAATGTATTTTCCTCATTAACAGAGTGATTTTCCACCTTTCAGTGTCTAGTTCCTACTGAATGTATCCAATTTTTAACCATCTAGAAATACATTCCTCTATAACCATCAGTTTTTACTGAACCCAATGTGGTTTTTGTGTGTAATAAGCAGTCTCATTGACACAGAGACTCTTACCTACTGCAACATTTTCATCAATGTTCACACACACAACTTAAAGCCGGCAGGATATGCTTATAGGTTTACCTTCGTTTCAGGTCTTCTTGGTGTGCTTTGTTTGGTATATTCATAAACATATATGATAATGCAATTTGTATCCACATGCAATTATAACGTAACATTTGCAATGTTTGCACTCTTATATTGATACTAAAGTTATCAGAATTATTATTTTCAATGTTTAAGTTTTTTGAATCATAGATAGAGTTAGAGTCCATTTCTTAAGGCATTTCAAGATTATTTATCTCCTGCCTTTATATTTTTTACAATAATTAATATATATATATATATATATATATATATATATATATATATATATATATATATATATATATATATATATATATATATATATATATATATATATATATATTTACAGATATATCCCTTTCCATATTGGGATATTATGAATGCATCTGATAACTTCTTGGTTAATATATTGTCCGTTTATAAGACGGTAACACTCTGAGCCCTATTATTGGCTCTATCAATTAGATACTTAGAAAATGCAATCCACAAGGAATTCACATATATCTAATATGATAAAATAACTTTACTGTATATACAGACCTCCAATTTTTTATAACAAAATATTGTTTTTTAGACTTATTTCTGCAAATTGCAGGTATAACACTTCTTTATACATAATTATTTTATTGATATATTGTTATATTGGTTAACATTCATAGACTTCTTTGACCATCAGCTGTTGTGATGGTCTGGTCAACCTGTAGATAGTCAAATTCATATTTTCATGTCATGGAAGTTTTTTGTACAACAATAAATTACTGCAGGGTTTCTCAAACCTGGAGATCCCAGTGGGTGCAGCAGCATCCAAAGAGCGAAGGGAGACAGGCAACGACCTAGGTCGAGACCCCTTTTTTGACTTCAATAAATTGCTGCCACTATGAATCATCACTAGCAGTTCAAAATCACACAATATTTATGAAACCATAAAGGACCCGTATTAGGCCACCAAAATGCCTCTGGCAGTGTCCCGCTACATTTTCATCAGACACTGCCCTATTAACAAAAATACAGGAACACAAAGAAATCTTTTCCTCATGTAATTGGGAGAAAAGCATCCACCTTCACTGTTCTTGGTTTACCCACAAGAAATATTCGAAAGATCGGTGATTTAATCTGTATGCAATCAGATTAATCGTAAGTAATCCATATTAATGACAATATGTTTTTTCTCCCAAATTTGTTATCTTCCGATACCATTGTCTCTTCCTTAGAGATAAACAGGTGGACTAAACTTTAAAATATGCCACATCTGTTTACTTAGATAATCCCATGATTGTTATTTGACTTATCTTGTGACCCACAAGAAACATTTGAAAGATCAGTGATTTAATCTGTATACAACCAGATTAATCGTAAGTAATGTAAAATAATGACAATATGTTTTTCTCCCAAATTTGACCATTGTTAACATATGCCACAGCCGTGGTATCGTTCATCTTGATACGACATGGACAGTTCCATAATAAAACAATTGATCTTTTTAATCCATAACTCCTTATACTTCAACAATTAATACGAATGTTTGGAAAATTACTTA
Source organism: Okamejei kenojei (assembly GCA_035221665.1). Lineage (NCBI taxonomy): Eukaryota > Metazoa > Chordata > Chondrichthyes > Rajiformes > Rajidae > Okamejei > Okamejei kenojei. Next base: position 59,464,208 of record CM069145.1, on the reverse strand, counting down.
GGACAAACCATTTATGTTCGCCTGGTATTATTGTCTGCAGTCCGAACAAGAGACATATCAATTATTGTTATAAGAATAGATAATATTCTTATCTTTACCCAAACATTCACAGAAGCTGTACATCATCTGTAACACTTGCTTCAGTTTGCAACAGCTGTTAATCTTATAGTTGAAGCAGCTTATGAACCTTTTTTACATTACTTTAATAATGATAAAGTATCATTTGATATTTTGCATAAGCCTCTTCACAAGGCATACATATTCTTATAAGCTTCTGTATTCCTTCTATTGGAACTTGATTTATTTTTTACCTAATCCTAATGGAGGGACAAAGTATGTCAACAACAATTAGACATATTTGTATCATGGAACAATTTTCCCCCTCTCTTATGGTGCTTGAATTACTTCTAAATTCAGAATAGTAATTTATAAATATTTTATTAATGCCTGAGCATATGCTTTATGTAATGGGTCAGGTCCTTACCTTTCACCAGGTTTGTAATGGCAGGCACTAATTTGCAGCTGCTCTTATCTCTTCCAATTTAAATGTAATCGAGATAACCCATGACCATGACCTTATTAGTGCAAGTGCTGATCTTTTATCAGTATAATTGTTCCTTCAGTATTGATTGTTTGGACAATGTTTTAACTTGCACAGCTTGACCCACTTTAATTAATTTCAAGCACCTGTAATATTGATTAACACTTTGTTAATCACAACAGTTTTTCCATGTTCTAGATGTTTCCATTTTCTTACACTGTGAAAGTGTAAATATAATGATGTTTTGTATGGTTTATACCATGAAATCTTTACACTGAGGTAATTTTATAATATACATGTACGTACCCCTTCTTATTAAAATTACTTTTGAGTGCAAACCTGAAATCAATTTTTAAAGTTTTCTTATACAGGTGAACCAATCCTTCCTTAGTTATATTGGTTAACAATCATAATACACCTGTAATCCCCCATAATTGGAGATTTCATGAACTTATTTTGTAACCAGATGTTTGCACCTTTTCAACGTACTTCAAGCCTTCTTTCCCCAATTATAGGTTTAGATAAGGCTATGTTTGGTTATACCACTTCTGCCTTTGTTTTGATCCATTATCAAATCTTTCATTGGATCATAGTTTTTTCACCGCAAGTTAAAAGATCTTTGCCTTTGTTTTGATCCATTATCAAAATTTTCATTGGATCATAGTTTTTCTCCCCAAAGTTTTAAAGATCAGTAGTCTGTTCTTTTGTAATTAATATCTTTGATTTATCATAAGGCAGGTTTATTCTATAATAATCAGGAGTTTAATATCCTGATTTATATTGATCTGCAAACTATAGTGCAGATTCGGTAAATTATATATTTCTTCCTATTGAGCTCCACAACTGATGGCAATTTATTTTATTTTGAAAGTATTACTTATTTGCACCATTTTGAAATACTTTGAAATTGTATTTCTTATATCTCATATTATTTGAGACATGGATATTTATAAACGTATTTACCGTTGATATTTTAATAAAATATAAAAGTTTTATCGTATTCTTGAAGTTGGTGAGATACCATATAATTAATGTTGGCAGCTAGGTTTTCTTCCATAGCCTCACCACTTCCTTTAGATATAGCAAAATCTTTTGCTATCTCAGGCACATCTGGCCTCACTTTTTTATTTGTGGTGTGCATTCATAATTCACATCACCACTGCAGGGTCTGTCTTTTGCAGCCCTGATCCACTTGGAATTATATCTAAAGAGACTTCCTCCACCCATAAACCAGGGTTCAATTCTCAATTTGGCACATAGCCATATTTTGTATATTCAAGCCCCTCAGAGTCTTTTTTGGGCTGTTTGGGTACTGTGACCCTTGTCTCTTTTTATATTTTGGAGTACTTTCTCCATATCGCGATTTTTATTAACTTTTTTAAAGTACAGCCTTTCTGTCTTTTAAAATTCCCTGCCAAAAGATTGTGGAGCATTTTTACCTCTCTACCGTATTTTTAACGGTACCAGTATCGGAACCGGCCCCGTAATTAATCTCTCGTCCCGATCGCTGGGTATTCCCCTGGGACGTTCTTTTTAAAACTCCGTTATTTTAACAGAGTATATCTGTTCAATTTAAACTTTTTAGTTTGTTTTTAAAACCTTTAAAATCCTGGTTTCCACCAGGCACGGAGTTTTCCAGTCCTAAAAAATTTTTTCAACAGCACTTACCTGCCGGTTCCGAACCTACCGCTGTCGAGGATCTGTCTGTGCAGCTCCTGCTTCTGCCGTCAGCGTCGACGTAATGCCGTTTCCAGCGCCAGGCGGGGTTCTTCACGTAGTCACTCACGTGACTCCGAAGTAAAATCGTTGCTGTATTGCTTTACTGCCTGGCACCATGTATTCACCAATGGCTGGCTTCTTGCTGCATTCTTTGATAAATTGATAGATACAATCAAAAGGGGGGAATGTGAAAGTTAGTGCAGTTATCCTCCATTTTATTGAGCTTATTTAGTTGTATTTGCTATTAACCGCCATTTTGTACACAGCATGCTGGTAACTGTTTAAAACATTGGCCAATTTAGAAGGCTGCAAAAGCCTGTGAATCTTGAACACAGAGCTTGTAATAAACGACCTTCGCTGTCTCAATGAGAATAGAGATAAGGGATGTTCCCGGGCGTCTGGAACTAATACTGATATCAGCAAGTTGTAAGAAGAACAATAGGCCTGTTCTTCCTTTGCAGCTGCTCTGTTTCCCAGACTAATAATATATACTTTGTTTCTTCCCCAATGTAGCTGAGGGGATCCACTGAAGCTCCTTTGTTATTAACCATGTGCTTATAGCTGTTTTATTAGTAAAAAATGTGTGTAAATCCTCTGTATCGTCAGTCTGAACAGCGCAAGCCTTTGGTGTGAATGCTCTGTAAACATCACTGGCCGTTTCTCCATTTCACCTTGGTAACGTAGTAAAGATTTTTGACAGAGATTTTTGACTCTTTGATTTATTCTACCATCCGAGTGAAGTGAAATTTAACACCCCAGTTCGCCTCGACGCTGCAGTTGGACAGCTGGACCACGGGAGAAGAACAAAGGGAAGAGATGAGACTTTGCCTTCCATCACAGTGAGGAGGTGTTGGAGATTCACTGTGATGGATGTTTATGTAAACTGTGTTAAGTGTGGGCCTTGCGTTTTTTTGTAATGTAAAAACTGTAGAAAATGCAATTTTGTTCACACCAAGTTGTTTGAATGACAATAAAAGGCATTCTATTCTATTCTATTCTGTTTCAATGAGATCCCCTCTCATCCTTCTAAACTCCAGCGTATACAAGCCCAGCCGCTCCATTCTCTCAGCATATGACAGTCCCGCCATCCTGGGAATTAACCTTGTAAACCTATGCTGCCCTCCCTCAATAGCAAGAATGACCTTCCTCAAATTAGGGGACCAAAACGGTACACAATACTCCAGGTGTGGTCCCACTAGGGCTCTCTACAACTGCAGAAGGACCTCTTAGCACCTATTTTCGATTCATATTGTTATAAACCCAAACATGCCATTCGCTTTCTTCACTGCCTGCTCTACCCGCGTGCTGACTGATGAACAAGGACCCCCAGATCCCGTTGTACTCCCCCTTTTCCCAACTTGAAGCCATTTAGATAGTAATTTGCCTTCATGTTTTTGCTACCAAAGTGGATAACCTCACATTTATCCACATTTAACTTCATCTGCCATGCATCTGCCCACTCCCCCAACCTGTCCAAGTCACCCTGCAATCTCATAGCATCCTCCTCACAGTTCACACTGCTACCCAGCTTTGTGTCATCTGCAAATTTGCTCATGTTACTTTGAATCCCTTCATCCAAATCATTGATGTATATTGTAAATAGATATGGTCCGAGCACCGAGCCTTGCGGTACACCACTAGTCACTGCTGCCATGCTGAAAGGGACCCATTAATCCCTACTCTATGTCTGCAAACAATTCTCTATCCATGTCAGCACCCTACCCCCAACACCATGTGCCCTAATGTTGCCCACTAATCTCCCATGTGGGTAAGTGTTTAAGAAGGAACTGCAGATGCTGGAAAATCGAAGGTAGACAAAAGTGCTGGAGAAACTCAGCGGCAGCAGCAGCATCTATGGAGTGAAGGAAATAGGCAACGTTTCGGGCTGAAACCCTTCTGCAGACTCGGAACCTATGTGGGACCTGGCGGTGGAGGCTGGTTCTCTGGATGCTTTCAAGAGAGAGTTAGATAAAACTCTTAGGGATAGCAGAGTTAAGGGATATGGAGAGAAGGCAGGAACGGGTTACTGATTGTGGATGATAAGTGTGAGAGATAAAGTGATTAAACCCCATTAAAGTAAGGAGTTTTAAAGAGAATTCGAACTGAGAGGGGCTGGAGAGAGGGTTCTGACACAGCTGTGTCTGAATGTTGCCAGACCCATCCTTGAGTCCTTGAGTAAGAAGTAATAGCATTGTATAGCGGTAGAAGGGAGTGATGTAGAGAGATCCCTATCAGTGGAATGGAGTGATAGATGGGACCCTTGTCACTATAGCTTAGCTTTAGTACTGATATAGGAGAACTGAGAGGGTTCACTAGGAGGTGAGTAAAACTAGGGTAGGTCATGAGCAACTGAGCATGCTTAATAGAATAAATGAATATTACAACACACCCCTGGTCAAGAAACTGCTCATTACCATGAACATGTTTGAACATGCGATGTATGATATGGGAGGTGCGAGGGGATGTACGGTGGGATGTACCTACAGATTGTGCACCTCAGACCCTGATTGGAGAAGGGTCCGGAGGGGAGGTTGAATGTAAAATTCTGTGTATAAAGGGGGATGACTTCTTTGGCTTCGGTGTGTTTCGACTTGGAGAGGCACCCGGGTCTGCAGAGTCGTGAGGAATAAAGAACTCTTGCTTCCAAGATTTAGTCTTTGAGCGGTGATTGTGAGCACAAAGCGTATCTCACAAATTGGGGGCTCGTCCGGGATCGCCACTCCGGCTGCTTGGTGGAGGCAAAGAAGGAGGGGAAGGTGCACCCTGGTGATTTCAGCAGTCTCTGATCTCCTTGCTTGCCATCAGCAGTTTGAGCGAGTGATATTCGGTTGGAAAGACTCGGGAAGCAAGAGGGGGTGTAAGGTAAATACGTACGGGACGGTCGAGCGATTCTTGTGCACAGGACCCAGGTAGAAAAAGCGACTATTAAGTATTGCCTGGGCGACCGGGGTCTGTCGGACGGGAATAGTCCGACGAAACGATGGGAAACCGGAACGGGAAAAGTAAGGGTCCGGGGAAACAGGATGAGGCTCATACTGATATGGAGCCGAACATTCCGCCCGATAGTCCGTTGGGGCGAATGTTGTATGGATGGTGTGAAGGGAACACCCGGGGTAAGAGTAAGGAAACTATGATAAAGTTTTGTTACTTTGAATGGCCAAAGGAGCCTATTCGAGGGAGCGCAGTGTGGTGGCCGCGGTTGGATTCAAATGAGGACTGGGTGAGACAGGCGATTAATGTTTTTGTGAATGAAAGACAAACGCCGAATCAAATAGAAAAGGAATATGCCCAGTGCTGGAAACCCAATAATGGGATGTTTCCGTTAAAGACGGAAAGAGAGCAGGATGAACCTGACTGGCCACCAATTGGTGATGATCACCTACGGAGACTGCCCCCGCCATATGAAGCCCAGCCCCCAAATATACCCCCATCAGCGCCGGCTGCATCTGCCCAGGAAGTCCCACTAAGCCAGAGCGGATCGGCAGTAAACCTGTCCGCTCCTGTCTCAGAAGAGACAGATAGTAGAGAATCACGGAGAGTAGAGAAGAAACAGGGTGAAAGAAACTGTGATTCAAACATAGAACGTGAAGGAGAGAGCCAGTCAGATAAGGAAGAGGAAATAAAAAGTGAGGACGAGGATGGGACGGGTGTCCCAGGCAGTAGTCGGATGACGCGATCTCAAACGAGGGCAGCGGAACAAAGATTAGACCGATCTGTTCAAATGAAGCCCCTCAGGGAGGTCCCGTTAGGGGAAAATGCGGGGGGGGGGATGGGATTTGTAAATGTGCCTCTCACCAGTATGGAGGTGAGAAACTTTAAAAAGGAGATGAAAAGTTTATTGGAAGACCCCTTGGGACTGGCTGAACAAATAGATCAGTTCCTAGGGCCAAATATTTATACATGGGAGGAAATGATGTCGATAATGGGAAGTTTGTTTACTTCAGAAGAAAGGCAGATGGTCAGACAGGCGGGAATAAAGGTCTGGGATAAGGGGTTGCCGGCTGACGCGGGAGCAGCAGAGGTGGGAGCAGTAAAGTATCCCATTACTGCGCCGGATTGGAGTAACCAAACAGGGGAAGGAAGAAACAGAATGAGAAATCTCAGGGAAATAATAATTAAGGGAATCAGAGAGGCCGTTCCCAAGGGACAACATTTTGAACGGGCTTTTGAAAATCAGCAGAACAAGGACGAACCTCCGACAGTGTTCTTACAAAGGTTAAGGAGGAATGTCCAGCAGTATTCGGGGATAGACCCTGATACGGCCGCAGGTCAGCAGTTGTTAAAGGTTAATTTTGTAACAAAATCATGGCCAGATATTAGAAAGAAATTGGAAAAAATTGGAAGATTGGAATGACAAACCATTGAATCAATTGTTAACAGAGGCTCAAAAGGTATATGTAAGACGGGATGAGGAGAAACAGAAGGGAAAGGCAAAAATGATGTTGCAAGCAGTACAGCAAGGAGTACAGAAGGGGGGAATCGAAGGTGATAGAAGGCCGGGTGCTCATGGAGACCGGGGAAGGGGAAGCGGTAGTATTGGAGGACGAGGAAGAGGTGAATGGGGGGACTGAAGTTGGGGTCCCCGGGAAAACAAGGAACAAGAATCAAGAAGATGGTACACGGGGCCACCCCGGTGTTATTATTGTAAAGAGGAGGGTCATTTCAGGAAGGAATGTCCCAATCGACGACGGGAGGTGCAGTCGTACGCAATCATGGAGGAAGAATAGGGAAGTCAGGGGTTCCGCTCCCTGGGGTGTATGGGATACACACGGGAACCTCTGGTAAACTTGAAATTAGGACCCCAGGGAGAGGATATGATATTTATGGTAGATTCGGGAGCAGAGAGATCGAGTGTAACTAAGGTACCAGAAGGAATGCGATTGGGTAAAAAACAGGTTAGAATCTCAGGGGTAGAAGGGAAAGTGATGACATTACCCGAGGTAGAAGGGGTGGTGGTAAAATATGGGAATCGGGAAACTACAGAAGATTTAATCTTGGTACCCCAGGCAGGGATAAATTTGATGGGGAGGGATTTACAAATCCAATTAGGAATGGGAACAGCCCCCGTAGGGGGACAGATAATAGTCCAATTGTATAAATTGACCACAGAGGACGAGGGAAGAATAGTCCCGCAGGTGTGGGCCAAGGAAGGAAACCGGGGAGGGCTGCAGATCCCACCCTTGAAAATAGCTCTGAAAAAAAGAAAGTGAGGTAGTACGGGTAAGGCAATATCCAATTTCTATGGAAGGAAGGAGAGGACTTCAGCCAATAATAGAGAACTTACTAAAGGACGGTATATTAGAGAATTGTATGTCCCCATATAACACCCTCGTACTCCCCGTAAGGAAGACCGACGGGACGTTCAGATTGGTCCAGGATCTCAGGGAATTAAATAAGGTAGTTAGAACGCGACACCCGGTGGTCCCGAACCCGTATACCATAATGGGACGGATACCCCCGAATCACAAGTGGTTCAGTGTGGTAGATTTAAAAGATGCTTTTTGGAGCTGCCCCCTGGCTGAAGAGAGCAGGGACCTTTTTGCGTTTGAATGGGAAAACCCAGAGACCCAAAGGAAACAGCAGTATCGGTGGACTGTGCTCCCTCAGGGATTTACAGAGTCCCCGAACCTGTTCGGACAAATATTAGAACAAGTACTAGAGGACGTTCCTAGGACTGATGAGACACAGCTGTTGCAGTATGTGGACGACCTATTACTATCAGGGGAAGAAGAGGAGGCAGTTAGGGACGCAACAATAACCCTCCTGAACTTTCTGGGGGAAAAGGGGTTGAGAGTGTCTGAAAGTAAATTACAGTTTGTAGAACGAGAAGTTAAATATCTAGGACACCTGATAAGCGATGAGAAAAGGAGAATAAACCCGGAAAGGATAGCGGGAATTACCGGACTGCCAATGCCGAAGAATAAGAAGGAGATTAGGAAGTTTCTTGGACTGATTGGATATTGTAGATTATGGATAGATGATTATACCCGACAAGTTAGGTTTTTATATGATAAATAGTAAGATTAAACGAGAACTTACCAGTTTGAAGTTTGATCGTTATTTTATGAGGAGTAACGATGAGGGATTACGTGAAGAAGGCCCGCCTGGCGCTGGAACGGCATACTTCAAAGCAGCGGCATGAAAAACACAGAACACAAATAGCCGGAGTAAGATAGTAAGGCTCATCATAGATTTAGAACTACCAGATGATCATTTATTTTATGAGGGTGGGGAGTGGAGGGCACGTAATCCCTCATCGTTACTCCTCATAAAATAACGATCAAACTTCGAACTGGTAAGTTCTCGTTTAATCTTACTATTTTACTTCGGAGTCACGTGAGTGACTACGTGAAGAGTTTGAAGCTTTCTGTGTTTTTCGTGTCGTAGAATTTATTCCATACGACAGTACGGCTCATTTAACACAATAACGAGCGAATAACACATTTTCCTCAAACATTGCCTCAAGTTATGTGATAAATTATTTCACATTATAAAAAATGAAAATAATGCCCTTTCCATTGAAAGGCATGTTTATCACAAATACCAATTGATATATATATTTTTATGGCATGACAAAGCAACAATTATAAAGAACCGAACATTGCGTGTCTAAATCTGACACCATGACTGGTTCCTTTTTACTTTAACAGTAATCTACAGCCTCCTGCGGCCTTGCATCTTTGCTCGAGTGGCTCATCCTGTGCCATTCCTGTGAATGTATTTTCCTCATTAACAGAGTGATTTTTCCACCTTTCAGTGTCTAGTTCCTACTGAATGTATCCAATTTTTAACCATCTAGAAATACATTCCTCTATAACTATCAGTTTTTACTGAACCCAATGTGGTTTTTGTGTGTAATAAGCTCATTGTGTCTCATTGCCACAGAGACTCTTACCTACTGCAACATTTTCATCAATGTTCACACACACACACACACAACTTAAAGCCGGCAGGATATGCTTATAGTTTACCTTCGTTTCAGGTTTTCTTGGTGTGCTTTGTTTGGTAGATTCATAAACATATATGATAATGCAATTTGTATCCACATGCAATTATAACGTAACATTTGCAATGTTTGCACTCTTATTATTTTCAATGTTCAAGTTTTTTGAATCATAGATAGTTAGAGTCCATTTCTTAAGGCATTTCAAGATTATTTATTATTTTCAATGTATCTATATAGATATATATATATACACATATATATATATATATTTATTAACATTTACATATATATCCCTTTCCATATTGGGATATTATGAATGCATCTGATAACTTCTTGGTTAATATATTGTCCGTTTATAAGACAGTAACACTATGAGCCCTATTATTGGCTCTATCAATTAGATACTTAGAAAATGCAATCCACAAGGAATTCACACATATCTAATATGATAAAATAACTTTACTGTATGTACAGACCTCCAATTTCTTATAACAAAATATTGTTTTTTAGACTTATTTCTGCAAATTGCAGGTATAACACTTCTTTATACATAATTATTTTATTGATATATTGTTATATTGGTTAACATTCATAGACTTCTTTGACCATCAGCTGTTGTGATGGTCTGGTCAACCTGTAGATAGTAAAATTCATATTTTCATGTCATGGAGGTTTTTTGTACAGCAATAAATTACTGCAGGGTTTCTCAAACCTGGAGATCCCAGTGGGTGCAGCAGCATCCAAAGAGCGAAGGGAGACAGGCAACGACCTAGGTCGAGACCCCTTTTTTGACCAATAAATTGCTGCCACTATGAATCATCACTAGCAGTTCAAAATCACACAATATTTATGAAACCATAAAGGACCCGTATTAGGCCACCAAAATGCCTCTGGCAGTGTCCCGCTACATTTTCATCAGACACTGCCCTATTAAACAAAAATGAGGAACACAAAGAAATCTTTTCCTCATGTAATTGGGAGAAAAGCATCCACCTTCACTGTTCTTGGTTTACCCACAAGAAATATTCGAAAGATCGGTGATTTAATCTGTATGCAATCAGATTAATCGTAAGTAATCCATATTAATGACAATATGTTTTTTCTCCCAAATTTGTTATCTTCCGATACCATTGTCTCTTCCTTAGAGATAAACAGGTGGACTAAACTTTAAAATATGCCACATCTGTTTACTTAGATAATCCCATGATTGTTATTTGACTTATCTTGTGACCCACAAGAAACATTTGAAAGATCAGTGATTTAATCTGTATACAACCAGATTAATCGTAAGTAATGCAAAATAATGACAATATGTTTTCCTCCCAAATTTGACCATTGTTAACATATGCCACAGCCGTGGTATTGTTCATCTTGATACGACATGGACAGTTCCATAATAAAACAATCGATCTTTTTAATCCATAACTCCTTATACTTCAACAATTAATACGAATGTTTGGAAAATTTCTTAGGACAAACCATTTATGTTCGCCTGGTATTATTGTCTGCAGTCCGAACAAGAGACATATCAATTATTGTTATAAGAATAGATAATATTCTTATCTTTACCCAAACATTCACAGAAGCTGTACATCATCTGTAACACTTGCTTCAGTTTGCAACAGCTGTTAATCTTATAGTTGAAGCAGCTTATGAACCTTTTTTACATTACTTTAATAATGATAACGTATCATTTGATATTTTGCATAAACCTCTTCACAAGGCATACATATTCTTATAAGCTTCTGTATTCCTTCTTTTGGAACTTTATCTATTTTTTACCTAATCCTAATGGAGGGACAAAGTATGTCGACAACAATTAGACATATTTGTATCATGGAACAATTTTCCCCCTCTCTTATGGTGCTTGAATTACTTCTGAATTCAGAATAGTAATTAATAAATATTTTATTAATGCCTGAGCATATTCTTTATGTAATGGGTCAGGTCCTTACCCGCCACCAGTTTGTAATGGCAGGCACTAATTTGCAGCTGCTCTTATCTCTTCCAATTTAAATGTAATCGAGATAACCCATGACCATTAGTGCAAGTGCTGATCTTTTATCAGTATAATTGTTCCTTCAGTGTTCGGTTTAACAGCCTTGAACTGATTGATTGTTTGGACAATGTTTTAACTTGCACAGCTTGACCCACTTTCATTAATTTCAAGCACCTGAATATTGATTAACACTTTGTTAATCACAACAGTTTTTCCATGTTCTAGATGTTTCCATTTCCTTACACTGTGAAAGTGTAAATATAATGATGTTTTGTATGGTTTATACCATGAAATCTTTACACTGAGGTAATTTTATAATATACATGTACGTACCCTTCTTATTAAATTACTTTTGAGTGCAAACCTGAAATCAATTTTTAAAGTTTTCTTATACAGGTGAACCAATCCTTCCTTAGATATATTGGTTAATAATCATAATACACCTGTAATCCCCCATAATTGGAGATTTCATGAACTTATTTTGTAACCAGATGTTTGCACCTTTTCAACGTACTTCAAGCCTTCTTTCCCCCAATTATATAGGTTTAGATAAGGCTATGTTTGGATTATACCACTTCTGCCTTTGTTTTGATCCATTATCAAATCTTTAATTGGATCATAGTTTTTTCACCGCAAGTTAAAAAGATCTTTGCCTTTGTTTTGATCCATTATCAAAATTTTTCATTGGATCATAGTTTTTCTCCCCAAAGTTTTAAAGATCAGTAGTCTGTTCTTTTGTAATTAATATCTTTGATTTATCCTAAGGCAGGTTTATTCTATAATAATCAGGAGTTTAATATCCTGATTTGTATTGATCTGCAAACCTATAGTGCAGATTCGGTAAATTATATATATTTCTTCCTATTGAGCTCCACAACTGATGGCAATTTATTTTATTTTGAAAGTATTACTTATTTGCACCATTTTGAAATACTTTGAAATTGTATTTCTTATATCTCATATTATTTGAGACATGGATTTTTATAAACGGATTTACCATTGATATTTTAATAAAACATAAAAGTTTTATCGTATTCTTGAAGTTGGTGAGATACCATATAATTAATGTTGGCAGCTAGGTTTTCTTTCATAGCCTCACCACTTCCTTTAGATATAGCAAAATCTTTTGCTATCTCAGGCACATCTGGCCTCACTTTTTTATTTGTGGTGTGCATTCATAATTCACATCACCACTTGCAGGGTCTGTCTTTTGCAGCCCTGATCCACTTGGAATTATATCCAAAGAGACTTCCTCCACCCTAATCCAGGGTTCAATTCTCAATTTGGCACATAGCCATATTTTGTATATTCAAGCCCCTCAGGATCTGTTTTGGGCTGTTTGGGTACTGTGACCCTTGTCTCTTTTTATATTTTGGAGTACTTTCTCCATATCGCGATTTTTATTAACTTTTTTAAAGTACAGCCTTTCTGTCTTTTAAAATTTCCTGCCAAAAGATTGTGGAGCATTTTTACCTCTCTACCGTAATTTTAACGGTACCAGTATTGGAACCGGCCCCGTAATTAATCTCTCGTCCCGATCGCTGGGTATTCCCCTGGGACGTTCTTTTCAAAACTCCGTTATTTTAACAGAGTATATCTGTTCAATTTAAACTTTTAGTTTGTTTTTAAAATCCTGGTTTCCACCAGGCACGGAGTTTTCCAGTCCTAAAATAAAATTTTCAACTGCACTTACCTGCCGGTTCCGAACCTACCGCTGTCGAGGAGCTGTCTGTGCAGCTCCTGCTTCTGCCGTCAGCGTCGACGTAATGCCGTTCCAGCGCCAGGCGGGCCTTCTTCACGTAGTCACTCACGTGACTCTGAAGTAAAATTAGGTGAAGAAAACGACAAAGTAAAGTGGGAATCCGGGGACGAACACCAGTTTAGGAAACTAAAGAACAGTTTAATCACTGCCCCTGTACTGGCTCTCCCGTCTATTGACCAGCCATTCCATCTTTTTGTGAATGCAGAAAATGGAATTGCGCTGGGAGTACTAACCCAAGAGAAAGGAGGGAAGCGGCAGCCCGTCGCGTTCCTCTCCAAACTCTTGGATCCAGCATCGCGGGGATGGCCAGTATGTATTCAAGCGGTAGCGGCAACAGCAGTGTTAGTGGAAGAAAGTAGGAAATTGACGTTTGGAGGAACTCTGGTGGTGTCCACTCCCCACACGGTCCGGACGATACTAACTCAGAAGTCCAGTCGGTGGTTGACGGATTCTAGAATCTTGAAGTATGAGGTTATACTTATGGAAAAGAATGATTTGACCATAGTAACGGATAAAAACCTGAATCCCTCTCAGTTTTTGTACTCGGCAGGTGCTGAGCAGGGAGGGGAGTTACCAGAACATGATTGTAGTGAGATAATAGAACTTCAGACAAAGAGTAGGGAAGAGTTAGAAGAACGACCGCTTGAGACAGGGGAAAGATGGTTTATTAATGGTTCTTCCCGATGCATAGACGGAAAAAGGTATAGTGGGTATGCTATAATAACCGGAGAAGGGTTTGAAAACGTGGAAGCAGGCAGGTTACCAGGAAGTTGGTCCGCGCAAACGTGTGAACTGTATGCATTAATGAGGGCATTGGAACTATTGAAAGGAAAAGAAGGAACTGTGTATACGGACTCCAAATATGCCTTTGGGGTGGTACACACCTTTGGGGAAATCTGGAAAGAAAGAGGGATGATTACAGCTAGAGGGAAAGAGTTGGCTCATGAGTAGTTAATTGAAAAAGCTTTGGAAGCACTAAATTTGCCAGAAAGAATAGCGGTGGTCCATGTAGCAGGCCACCAGAGAGGGAATTCGCTGGAAGCTAGAGGGAATAGGGCAGTCGATAGTGCCGCTAAGACAGCGGCGACAGAAGGAACGGTAAAAATGCTGTCTCTGATACCGTTGAGAGAGGGAATAGAGAAGATACCTGTATTCTCGCGGGAGGAGGAAGATAAAATGAATAAGTTGGGTGCCCGGCGCTCCACGGACGGGAAGTGGTGGACAAGTGGTGGACAAAAAACAAATAATTACTAAAGGATTGACGAGGGATTTGATTAAACAACTACATTCGCTATCGCACTGTGCGACACGATACTACGGACTTATGCCTGTAGAGGCATTTATACTTTAGCCAAGCAGGCGGTGTCTGGTTGTGTAGTGTGTCAAAGGGTGAATAAGAAGGTAATGAGAGCTGTCCCAGGGGGAGGACAACAATTGGCCATTAGACCCTTCCAGAGAATACAGGTGGACTTCACAGAACTACCAAAAGTACAGCAGTGGAAACATCTTCTGGTTATAGTGGATCACTTCACCAGGTGGGTAGAGGCATTTCCCACGATAAATGCCACTGCCCAGGTGGTCACTAAGATACTGCTGGAACAAATCATCCCACGGTATGGAGTCATTGAATCCATAGATTCAGATCGAGGAACACATTTTGCTTCCAAGGTGCACCTATTAATTTGTCGCGCCTTGGGAATAAACTGGAAGATGCATACTCCATGGCACCCCCAGAGTTCGGGGAGAGTGGAACGGATGAATGCCACTCTAAAAATTCAGATAACTAAATTAATGGAGGAGACAGGGTTACCCTGGACTAAATGTCTACCAATTGCTTTATTGCAAATACGGACGGCACCACGAAAGGATATTGCGGTGTCTCCCTATGAAATGTTGTTTGGATTGCCTTATTTTGGGAAGGTGGAAGGCACACCAACCTTTGAGGGAGGTGATGTGTTCTTGAGGAACTATTTACTGGCAGTGTCTCGTTCCCTTACAGAATTAAAAGCTAAAGGATTATTGGCTCAAAGCCCACCACTCGACTTTCCAATACATGCTGTAAAGGCCGGCGACTGGGTACTGGTCAAGAATTGGAAGGAGGAGAAACTCCAGCCCAGGTGGACAGTACCGTACCTAGTATTACTGACAACCGAGACAGCAATACGAACAAAAGAAAAAGGGTGGACCCACGCGATCCGGGTTAAAGGACCCGTCGATCCACCCGTCCCTGATGAGGAGGAACAGTGGATGGTGAAGCCAGGAAGCAAACCCCTAACAGTAATTTTTTTTTAAAAAAGCATTGACTGTATAACTGACAGTATGAAAGGAGCAGTCGTGGTATTGTTTGCTTTGTATGTAATTGTGGTAAAAAGTATTAATAATTGTGATAAATGTTATCATCCTATCCAATACAGAGGGCGGACAACCAGATCATTTACCTATCATTCCCATGTGAACAATGTATGCCATAACCAGAAGACTAGAACGATTTGTGAAGAGGGGGGAAAGGAGTATTTGATGGTAGGCAATAGGGGGTATATAGGGAAGTTTGGGCCCGTTACCTGCCCAAGGGGAGAGAGATGGGTTTGTGTAGCCAAGGCAGGACAGTTAGGTTTCCCTTTTCAGATCGTAAAATGAGCAATGGATAAGATGAAGGAGGAAGTAATAAAAGAGTTTACAGAAGTAGTAGTCACTAAGCCTCCCCCTCCCCCACCTACTCAGCCTCAAGTGCACCAGACATAGAGACACAAGTACAAAGAGATAAAGAAGCAGATCGAGATCCCTGAAGGAGAAAAAAACCTGTTTGTGGACTTGGCCCTCCGGAGAGCTGGAATCCTGAATGTGACTGACTGCTGGATCTGTGGCGGACCACTGATGAGCTCACGCTGGCCATGGAGGGGATCCATTGTTGAAGTATGGGACCTGATGGGGTGGAACCTGACAGTTGGACAAGACCGAGATCCCCAGGTATGGGTCCCGACAGACGCTCCGGTCGGGACTGAGTGTATCGCTAGGCCCTGGGCAAAGGATGCCGTCCTAGTAGGCAGCAGCCCCTGCCAGCGCATCGTCACCCAGTGGCCAAATCACTCCCGAGTGTGGTGGCCAGAGGAGCCTAAATGGTATCTAACTAAGAAATATGGGAAAAACTGCGCTATCTGGATGAAGACCGATGGAGTGGAATCGGCTGGACTATGGAACTGCACCGGGAACAACCCTTATCAGGGGATCCCAGTATTGCGAGACATATGGAACAAGGTTGCCTCTAGTGGACCGGCCCCTGAAGGACTGTTATGGATATGCGGATACAAGGCATACTCGGTGTTACCGATGAATTGGAGTGGGACTTGTTTTATTGGACTGGTACAACCTGGATTTTTCCTGTTAAACACCAAAGAAGGCCGGTCGTTAGGAACACCTGTATTTGATGACCTATATCGGGAAAAAGAGGAAAAATAGACATTGGAGAATGGAAAGATGATGAATGGCCACCAGCAAGAATCATCTCATACTACGGACCAGCCACTTGGGCACAGGATGGATCCTGGGGCTACCGAACACCAGTATACATGTTAAACCGGATCATAAGGCTTCAGGCAGTACTGGAGGTAATTACCAACCAAACTGCGGGGGCGCTGGAGATGCTGGCAAAGCAGCAGACACAGATGAGAGCAGCGATATACCAGAACAGGTTAGCCCTAGATTACCTCCTGGCAGAAGAAGGAGGGGTATGCGGGAAATTCAACCTCTCTAATTGCTGTTTGAACATCGATGATAATGGACAGGCAGTGATGGACATATCAGAAGGGATCCGCAAGTTGGCACATGTTCCAATACAAAAGTGGAATTCGATTATGGGAACCCAATGGTGGGATTCCATCCTCGGAGGAACATGGTGGAGAATGGTGGGACTCGTGTTTCTATGTGCAGTGGCTGGACTGATCTTTATCCCCTGTTGCATCCCTTGTTTTAGAGAACTTATTACCAGAAGTATAAGTCAGATGCAGACTGTAGTCATGCCTATGGGAGAGAAAGGGGAAATACAGAAAATAATGATAATGCGGCCAGGGGAGGTTCATGATCTACAGGAAAAGAAGGTTAGGACAATGTTACGTCAGTTCGAGTTGAGGGAACTTGAAATGGGGGTTTAAATCAGTGTATGCGTAGCAAAAGAAAAAGGGAGGATTGTGAGGGATAAAGTGATTAAACCCCATTAAAGTAAGGAGTTTTAAAGAGAATTCGAACTGAGAGGGGCTGGAGAGAGGGTTCTGACACAGCTGTGTCTGAAGGTTGCCAGACCCATCCTTGAGTAAGAAGTAATAGCATTGTATAGCGGTAGAAGGGAGTGATGTAGAGAGATCCATATCAGTGGAATGGAGTGATAGATGGGACCCTTGTCACTATAGCTTAGCTTTAGTACTGATATAGGAGAACTGAGAGGGTTCACTAGGAGGTGAGTAAAACTAGGGTAGGTCATGAGCAACTGAGCATGCTTAATAGAATAAATGAATATTACAACACACCCCTGGTCAAGAAACTGCTCATTACCATGAACATGTTTGAACATGCGATGTATGATATGGGAGGTGCGAGGGGATGTACGGTGGGATGTACCTACAGATTGTGCACCTCAGACCCTGATTGGAGAAGGGTCCGGAGGGGAGGTTGAATGTAAAATTCTGTATATAAAGGGGGATGACTTCTTTGGCTTCGGTGTGTCTCGACTTGGAGAGGCACCCGGGTCTGCAGAGTCGTGAGAAATAAAGAACTCTTGCTTCCAAGATTTAGTCTTTGAGCGGTGATTGTGAGCACAAAGCGTATCTCACATAAGCCATGATCACATTGAATGGCGGTTTTGGCCTGAAGCGCCGAATGACCTACTCCAGCACCTATTGTCTATTGTTTATAAAGAACAAAATCTGTACATATTTTAAAAATAGGAGTAAAACCTCAAATGTTCCTGGAAGTAATTGTCCAATCAAAGCACCTTTGACATTGAGTTGACAATTGACCAATCACACGCTTTGTTTCATGCTAGCTAGGCAGCGAGCACACTGGGATCATGGCTGCCTCCTAATAACATTACAACTATAGCAAGGTTTTGGAGGAAGAAAGGTAATGCTAAACACTTGCTGATAATTTTGTTCTCCAACTGATTTATCTTTGTAAAGTTATGATGTTGTGAACTGTCAAATAAAAATGATAAATAAAAATGTAGAGCTAGGGTTAGGGTTAGGGTTAGTGTCAGGGCTAGAGTCTGGGTTAGTGTCAGGGTTAGGGTTAGGCATTTTCCTCTCAGTGGAAGATGCCTAAGCCTTCCCCCAGCCTGGCACTGCCCCAGTCCCACTTTGGCCGTGACCCCCACTCTGCACACTGGCAGTCAGTGGGGTTCAGTAAACTGGGGAACGTACAAGATCTGCCCTCACCCATTAATTAGGCGGGTTCAGGTGCCGGTGAAACCCGGGACCTCTGCGGCAGTCCCGTATTCAATGTTCCCATGTACAGCTAACTATTATTGAGCACAAGAGGGCGATGTTACTCTTTCTAATTAGCTTAATTATTTACTGTGCAGCTTTTTGCACTGACTAATTATGAATTCCTTATCATAGAAACATTGAAAATAGGTGCAGGAATTCGGCCCTTCGAGCCTGCACCGCCATTCAATATGATCATGGCTGATCATCCAACTCAGTATCCTGTACCTGCTTTCTCTCCATACCCCCTGATCCCTTTAGCCACAAGGGCCACATCCAACTCCCTCTTAAATATAGCCAATGAACTGGCCTCAACTACCTTCTGTGGCAGAGAATTCCAGAGACTCACCACTCTGTGTGAAAAATGTTTTCCACATCTCGGTCCTAAAGGAATTCCCCCTTAGACTGTGACCCCTTGTTCTGGACCTCCCCAACATCGGAAACAATCTTCCTGCATCTAGCCTATACAACCCCTTAAAAATGTTGTAAGTTTCTATAAGATCACCCCTCAGTCTTCTAAATTCTAGCAAGTATAAGCCAAATCTATCCAGTCTTTCCTCATATGAAAGTCCTGACATCCCAGGAATCAGTCTGATGAACCTTCTCTGTACCCCCTCTATGGCAAGAATGTCTTTTCTCAGATTTGGAGACCAAAACTGTATGCAATACTCCAGGTGTGGTCTCACCAAAACCTGTACAACTGTAGTATAACCTCCCTGCTCCTATGCTCAAATCCTTTCGCTATGAATGCTAACATACCAATTGCTTTCTTCACTGCCTGCTGCACCTGCATGCCTACTTACAATGATTGGTGTACCATGACACCCAGTTCTTGTTGCATCTCCCCTTTTCCTAATTTGCCACCATTCAGATAATAGTCTACCCTCCTGTTTTTGCCACCAAAGTGGATAACCTCACATTTATCCACATTATACTGCATCTGCCATGCATTTGCCCACTCACCCAGCCTATCCAACTCACCTTGCAGCCTCCTAGCATCCTCCTCACACCTAACACTACCACCCAGCTTAGTGTCATCCGCAAACTTGGAGATGTTGCATTCAATTCCCTCGTCCAAATCATTAATATATATTGTAAATAGCTGGGGTCCCAGCACTGAGCCTTGCGGTACCCCACTAGTCACTGCCTGCCATTCTGAAAAGGACCCGTTTACTCCTACCCTTTGCTTCCTGTCTGCCAGCCAGTTATCTATCCACATCAATACTGAACCCCCAATACCGTGTGCTTTAAGTTTGTATACTAATCTCTTTTGTGGGACCTTGTCGAAAGCCTTCTGAAAGTCCAGATACAACACATCCGCTGGTTCTCCCTTATCCACTCTGCTAGTTACACCCTCGAAAAATTCTATAAGATTCGTCAGACTAATGATTTCACCACTTTCCAAATGTACTGCTATCCCATTTTTAATAACTGACTCTAGCAGTTTCCCCACTACCGATGTTAGACTAACTGGTCTGTACTTCCCCGTTTTCTCCCCCTCCTTTTTTAAAAAGTGGGGTTACATTAGCTACCCTCCAATCCTCAGGAACTGCTCCAGAATCTAAGGAGTTTTAGAAAAATTATCACTAATGCATCCACTATTTCTGTGGCTACTTCCTTGAGTACTCTGGGATGCAGACTATCTGGCCCTGGGGATTTATCAGCCTTTCATCCATTCAATTTACCCAACACCACTTCCCGGATCACCTGGATTTCACTCAGTTCCTCCACCTTATTTGACCCCCGGTCCCCTGCTATTTCCGGCAGGTTATTTATGTCTTCCTTAGTGAAGACAGAACCAAAGTAGTTATTCAATTGGTCTGCCATGTCCTTGTTCCCCATGATCAATTCACCTGTTTCTGACTGCAAGGGACCTACATTTGTTTTAACTAATCTCTTTCTCTTCACATATCTATAAAAACTTTTACAGTCAGTTTTTATGTTCCCTGCCAGTTTTCTTTCATAATCTATTTTCCCTTTCCTAATTAAGCCCTTTGTCCTCCTCTGCTGGACTCTGAATTTCTCCCAGTCCTCTGGTTGGCTGTTTTTTCTGGCTAATTTGTATGCTTCATCTTTTGTTTTTATACTATCCCTGATTTCCCTTGGATGCACTATCTTCCCTGATTTATTCTTTTGCCAAACTGGGATGAACAATTGTTGTAGTTCATCCATGCAGTCGTTAACCTTCCATTGCACATCCACTGTCAACCCTTTAAGAATCACTTGCCAGTCTATCTTGGCCAATTCACGTCTCATACCTTCAAAGTTACCTTTGTTTAAGTTCAGAACCCTTGTTTCTGACTTAATTATGTCACTCTCCATCCTAATGAAGAACTCAACCATATTATGGTCACTCTTGCCCAAGTGGCCACGCACAACAAGATTGCTAACCAACCCTTCCTCATTACTCAATACCCAGTCTAGAATAGCCTGCTCTCTCGTTGGTTCCTCTACATGTTGGTTTAGAAAACTATCCCGCATACATTCCAAGAAATCCTCTTCCTCAGCACCCCTGCCCATTTGATTCACCCAATCTATATGTAGATTGAAGTCACCCATTATAACTGCTTTACCCTTGTTGCACGCATTTCTAATTTCCTGTTTGATGCCATCCCCAACTCCTCTACTACTGTTAGGTGGCCTGTACACAACTCCCACTAGCGTTTTCTGCCCCTTAGATTTTCGCAGCTCTACCCATATCGATTCCACATCCTCCAAGCTAATGTCCTTCCTTTCTATTGCATTAATCTCCTCTCTCACCAGCAACGCTACCCCACCTCCCTTTCCTTTCTGTCCATCCCTCCTGAATATTGAATATCCCTGGATGTTCAGCTCCCAGCCTTGGTCCCCCTGGAGCCATGTCTCCGTGATCCCAACTATAGCATAGCCATTAATAGCTATCTGCACATTCAACTCGTCCACCTTATTACGAATGCTCCTTGCATTGAGACACAAAGCCTTCAGGCTTGTTTTTACAACACTCTTACTCCTTATACAATTATGTTGACAAGTGGCCCCTTTTGATTTTTGCCCTGGAAACCCACCACCTCTTATTCTCTGTTTATAATTTTTTTCATCTTTCCCCCCTACGTGTTGGGTCTGAGTGCTTCCCTTCTCTGCCTCAGACCCAACATGTAGGGGGGAAAGAAGAAAATAATAATAAACAGAGAATAAGCTGGTGGTGAGTTCTATTACTGGGTTCATAATTATCAATTATGTTTTATCTAATCTGTGCCAAATTTCAAGTAGATACCAGACATGGGTCAAGAAAGTTAAACTAGAGCCCTTTTGGCACCTCAGCCCACAGCCTATTGTCACATATCAAAGATATGAGTCGTAATATATCAGCAGCAACCGTAGAGTCCAACACCAGCAGTCACTTGTGGACGCAACAGGATTTAACAACTGACGCAAATCCCTTGTATGTACACATAATTGACTAACAAAATTTATTCAATTCAATTCCGTTAATGACGGTGGTGCAGCAGTAGGGTTGCTGCCTTACAGCGAATGCTCCACACTCCAAAGACGCACAGGTTTGTAGGTTAATTGGCTTGTGTAAATATTGTCCCTAGTGGGTGTGGGATAGTTAATATGCGGGAATTGCTGGTCGGCTCGGACGCGGTGGGCTGAAGGGCCTGTTCCTGCACTGTATATCTAAACAAACTAGAAACTTATTTAAACTTTCTCCCCCAGTGTGAACGAGCTGCTGTGTCAATTGTTCAGATATTCGAGTAAATCCCAGCCCACACACTAAACAGTGAATGCCCTCTCCCCAGCATGAATTCTCTGGGGGGGGGGGGGGGGGGGTCACCCGGTTAGACTTACTGGTGAAACCCGACCCGTGGTTGGGAGAGGCAACTGGTTTCTCCACAGCGTGAATTCGCTGATGGGTCTTCAGGTGAGAAGATTGAGTGAATTTCTTCCCACACTCAGAGCAGGTGAACGGCCGCTCTCCAGAGTGGATTCTGCGGTGTCTCAGTAACGTATACGACTGAGAGAATCCGTTCCCACACTCAGAGCAGGTGAACGGTCACTCTCCACTGTGAATTTTCTGGTGTCTCAGTAATGCAGATGATTGAGTAAATCCCTTCCTACATTCAGAGCAGGTGAACGGCCTCTCCCCGGTGTGAATTCGCTGGTGGGTGTTCAGGTTCCTTGCTCGATTAAATCCCTTCCCACAATGGGGACAGACAAATGGTTTCTTCGCAGTGTGAACTCGCTGGTGGGATACCAGATGGGAAGATTGGCCGAATCGCTTCTCGCACTCAGAGCAGGTTAACGGCTTCTCCCCGGTGTGAATTCTCTGGTGCCTCAGTAAGTCAGATGATTGAGTAAATCCCTTCCTACATTCAGAGCAGGTGAATGGCCTCTCTCCAGTGTGAATTCGCTGGTGTATCTGTAACTCAGATGATTCAATGAATCCTTTGCCACACTCAGTGCGCACAAACGGCTTTGCCCTCGTGTGAATTTTCTGGTGTCTCAGTAAGTCAGATGAATGAGTAAACACCTTCCCACATTCAGAGCAGGTGAACGGCCTCTCCCCGGTGTGAATACGCTGGTGCCTCTTCAGTTGGTACGATCGAGAGAATCCCTTCCCACAATCGGGACAGATAAACGGTTTCTCCGCAGTGTGAACTCGCTGGTGGGCCACCAGATGGGAAGATTGGCTGAATCGCTTCTCGCACTCAGAGCAGGTGAATGGCCTCTCTCCAGTGTGAATTCGCTGGTGTATCAGTAACAGAGTTGAACGAGTAAATCCCTTCCCACACTCAGAGCAGGTGAACGGCCTCTCTCCAGTGTGAATTCGCTGGTGTATCTGTAATTCAGATGATACAATGAATCTCTTCCCACATTCAGAGCACACAAACGGCTTCTCCCCCGTGTGAATTTTCTGGTGTAGCAGCAAGTTAGATGATCCAATGAATCCTTTCCCACATTCAGAGCAGACAAACGGCTTCTCCCCCGTGTGAATTCTCTGGTGTCTCTGTAACTCAAATGATACAATGAATCTCTTCCCACATTCAGAGCACACAAACGGCTTCTCCCCCGTGTGAATTTTCTGGTGTCTCAGTAACTCAAATGATTCAATGAATCTCTTCCCACATTCAGAGCAGACAAACGGCTTCTCCCCCGTGTGAATTTTCTGGTGTCTCAGTAAGTCAGATGAACGAGCAAATACATTCCCACATTCAGAGCAGCCGAATGGCTTCTCCCCTGTGTGAATCTGCTGGTGATTCTTCAGTCGGTACGATTGAGTGAATCCCTTCCCACAATCGGGACAGGTGAACGGTTTCTCCCCTGTGTGAATCTGCTGGTGCCTCTTCAGTCGGTACGATCGAGTGAATCCCTTCCCACAATCGGGACAGGTAAACGGTTTCTCCACAGTGTGAACTTGCTGTCGGGTCAACAGGTGGGAAGATTGGTTTAATCCCTGCCCACACTCAGAGCTGGCGAGTAATGTCTCCATGCTGTGACCTGTCTGGTGTCCGGGCGGATCAGCTGACGCAGTGAATCCTCCCACACGTTCAGGCGCCGGTGAAATAAACGAGTTTGAGATTCCTGAACATCAATCCTCTGCTTCTTCTACCCTGTAAAAAGAGTTGACCATAAATGAACAGGTAAAGATCTGTCCGGGTCGGGACCCTTCCTCTCACCGGTCAATCCGTGCATTCGATGCGCTCACGCCGCCGGGGGCCGCACCGATTCTCCCCGCAGCCGGGGGCCGCTCCGTCCTCAGGCCGGGCCTCGGTGCTGACTGATCCCGCGCCCGGATCCCCGCTCCTACCCGCCGCCGATCCTCCGGAGTCTTTTGTCCGCGGACCGCATGCGCGCCGCCTTGGCTGCTCCACTTCCGGGGCTCTCCGCGCCTGCGCGCTTGGTATCGCCTGCAACATAGGGCAGGTTCTGGGGCGCGGGCGTTTCTGGGTAAAGAGGGCGCCATGGATATGTACTGAAATCACCGGCTCAACGTTCCCCAATGGACAACAGCCACTTGGTCCTTGTATGTGGAGAATGTGCAGTTATTGTAACACAGCGACCTCTCTCGCGATTACTTGTAAAAATCATCACACTTACAAGTGCCGAATGTTGGAACTATCAGACTCACTGTGAGATACGCTTTGTGCTCACAATCACTGCTCAAAGACCAAATCGTGGAAGCAAGAGATTCTTTATTTTACGAGTCTGCAGAACCAGGTGCCTCTCCAAGTCGAGACACACCAAAGTCAGAGGAGTCATCCCCCTTTATACACACGATTTTACATTCAACCTCCCCTCCGGACCCTTCTCCAATCAGGGTCTGAGGTGCACAATCTGTAGGTACATCCCCCCCAGTACCTCCCATATCATACATCGCATGTCCAGACATGTTCATGGTAATGAGCTGTTTCTTGGCCAGGGGTGTGTTGTAATATTCATTTATTCTATTAAGCATGCTCAGTTGCTCATGACCTACCCTAGTTTTACTCACCTCCAAGTGAACCCTCTCAGTTCTCCTATATCAGTACTAAAGCTAAGCTATAGTGACATAGCGGTAGAAGGGTCCCATCTATCACTCCATTCTACTGATAGGGATCTCTCTACATCACTCCCTTCTACCGCTATACAATGCTATTACTTCTTACTCAAGGATGGGTCTGGTAACTTTTATACACAGCTGTATCAGAACCCTCTCCCTGGCCTCTATCAGTTTGAATCCTCTTTAAAACTCCTTACTATAATGGGTTTAATCACTTTATCCCTCACACTCACGAACCAATGAAGTTCAAAGTTGATTGGCCGAGAAATCACATACAAGGAATTTCCCTTGGTGCTCCGCCCGCAAGTGACAACATGACACACAGTGACAGTTAGGAATGACACATATAACATGAAATAGAAACAAAGAAACATATAAAATAGGTGCAGGAGCAGGCCATTCGGCCCTTGGAGCCTGCACTGCCATTCAATATGAACATGGCTGATCATCCAACTCAGTATCCTGTACCTGCCTTCTCTCCATACCCCCTGATCACTTTAGCCACAAGGGCCACATCTAACTCCCTTCTTAAATATAGCCAATGAACTGGCTATACCCAAGAAATGACTTCCTGTGGCCCTATGACGACTTAAGATGTTCGCCATTTAGAGCAAAAAACACCAAAAATTACAATCAGACAGAAGAAAAATTGCTTACCGGCACACGCTTACTGTCGCGTAAGTGACATCATCAGAAATTGACTCCGGTATTTTAAATGACCGGTAGACGTTACCCCAGAAGACTGCCTAAAGTATCTAAACTACCGCGGAAGAAACGCCTAGCAGAAAGCGAGGAAGGGCCTGAAGAAGAGTATGGAGCACACCAGATAGAAAGCAGCAAGACAACCTCTGTTGGAGGACATCAAAGCTTGGGTGAGCAAATTGTGACTGCAGTATGAAATCACAGCTGGGAAATCAGAAATCTGTGATAAGATCGATAAGATAGATGCCCGCATAGAGGAGGTGAATTCCTCTTTGAAGGGGGAAATACAAAGGCTCGAAACTGATATCAGCCACAAGTTGGAGCCCATTCTCGCTACTTCAAAAAAAACAAAGCAAAGCTATTCGAGAATTGGAATTTACTACTGCCGAAAATGCTCAGATAACACACAAACTGAGGACTGAACTGGAGCGTATTTCTGGGCTACCAAAGTGACTGAAAAATGTCTTGATTTGGAAGGTTGTTTGAAACGCCAGAACCTAAGGATTGTTGGGATGAAATAAGGAAAAGAACATGATAAAAATCTTCGAGATTTTGTGGCTCAATTACAGCAAGATGCACTTGGATGAAAAACCTCAACTGGACCTGGTGGACAGAGCTCTGAGAGCCCGGCCAGGACTCACAGCTCAACCAAGGCAGCTGATTCTGAAGGTACATCACTGCTACAGTTTAGAAGACATCATGAAGAAAGTTGCCAACAACAGAAACCTAACCTTTGAAGGGGGAAACATACGAATCTTCAGAGACTATCCAGTTGAAGTCGTCAAGAAAAGAGCACTCTTTACCAAGTCAAGAGCCATTCTGAGGGACATACCAGATCGCAGATTCGGTCTACTTTATCCAGCCAAACTGCGAGTTACATATAACGTGACTGGACGCTTCTTCACCAATCCGGACAAAGCATTCAAATTTGCCCAAGACACTGCGGGTTCCGCCACGGATAGCTAACTGTGCTACCGCGTTTATCTCATGATGCCAACCAAGAGGGTTACACTGTATTTACACTGAATTTATACTGTGTCTTTAATTCATTTATAGTGCATCCAGTTATACGGTAGTTATAATCAGGGTTAGGGTTTATACCGGGCTTATAATTCATCTATATTGTATGCATTTATAGTGTGTTTATAATTAATATGCTGTTATAAAGTTGCCGACACAGAGTTGGTTAATACGTCAGAGAACATGAGAGATCGTATGACAGAGAGAGAGAGGGATTAAGGTGGAGAAGGGGAGGGATAGGGGTAGAGTAGTAGAGAGAGAGAAGGAGAGGGAGGGAGAGGGAGGGAGAGGGAGTGCTAGAGAGAATCAATATAAGTGAGAGCTAGTTAGAGAAAGTTGTGGAAAGTTTTGGGAGAGCAGGGAGGGATGGGGGAAAGCGAGAGGGGCAGGGAGAGGGAAAGAGAGAGAGAGGGGTTGGGCAAGTGTTGAGCAAGTTTTGGGGAAGTTTAGAGATTGAATTGGAATGTGTGGGGAAGGTGGTGGGAGGCAGAGGGAGGGAGGGAGAGAGAGAGAGAGAGGCTGGTTTGTCTATGTAAACTTCATTTGTAATCAACAAGTTGCCACAAGTTCACCAACTTTGAATCGGTTAATAGCTTAACACACTAATATTAGAAAGTTATGTAATAAGTTCCATATATTAGTCTAAGTATCCAATATTTAACTACCTAATTAGAGTACAATAAGATGCGCAACCTCTTGGGAATGCTGATCCCTTGACGGATTTATACACTGTTTTTTGTGGTCTGTTCCGTTTAGTCTTATTAACTCCTTAAGGAGCGGAGTTATTTGTTATCAACATAATCTACGGGAGTTATCATGAACCACACCACCAGTGGGTGGTATTCACTGGCACCATTTCTTTATGCTGCAATTTCCGTTGTTTTTCTTTTTCACTTTCTATCTTTTCTACGAAGTAGCCTAACTATTCTTGTTAATGCACTTTTTTTGTGGGAGATATCTCCGGGGGAATAGGGGAAAATGGGACAGGGCTCACCCACCCAGCAACTATAAGATTAATTTCAAATATTGTGTTGGACCATTTGAATCAAAGGAAACCATGTAAGCTTTAAAATGCAAGACGATGCTGCTAGGAAAATTCGAGGAATTACATTTTGTAGTTGAAACATCAAGGGGCGTTAACGAGCCAGTTAAAAGGGACAAGGTATTAGCCCATTTAAAATCTATTAATACTGACATCATATTTATGTAGGAGACGCATCTCAAAAATGGAGCTCATAACAGGCTGAAGGGGAGCTGGATTGGTCAATTATACCACTCTACTTTTTCTTCCAAAGCAAGAGGCACTGCAATCTTAATTCGCAAAAGTATACCATTTAAAACAAATCCACTATAGGCGATAAGGAAGGCAGGTATGTTATATCTGGGGAACATTTATGCTCCTAATTTCAATAACCCACAATTCTTTAATAAAATATTTACATAATTTCAGACTCCTGTCAGCAGAACCTGATAATTGGAGGAGACCTAAATTGTGTATTAGATCAATATTTGAGGCTCACCTCAAAGCCAGCCTCCCCCCCACACTGGACCCCCATCAGTTTGCCTACCGGACCAATAGGTCTACAGAGGACGCCATATCGGCGGCCCTACACTCTGCCCTGACCCACCTGGACAGCAATAACACCCACATCAGGTTGCTGTTCATCGACTTCAGCTCCGCCTTTAACACTGTCATACCCGCTAGCTTGATCACCAAACTCAGCGGTCTTGGTATCTCCACTTCCCTCTGCAATTGGACACTGGATTTCCTCACTAACAGACCTTAGTCTGTTAGGATCAACAACCTCACCTCCTCCACTATAACACTGAACACTGGCGTGCCACAGGGCTGTGTGCTCAGCCCTCTCCTCTACTCCCTCGTCACCCATGACTGCATCCCTAAGTTTAGCTCCAACGCCATCATAAAATTTGCCGACGACACCACGGTGGTAGGACTGATCAGCGACAACGACGAGTCAGCCTACAGGGAGGAGGTCCAGCACCTGACAACCTGGTGTGCCAATAATAACCTCGTCCTCAACTCCCAGAAGACGAAGGAAATCATTGTCGACTTCAGAAAGAACAGAGGGGGCAGACACACCCCCATCCATTTAAATGGGTCTGAGGTGGAGCGGGTCTCCAACTACAAATTCCTCGGGGTACACATCTCGGAGGATCTGCCTGGTCCCTCAACACCTCCAAGCTGATCAAAAATGCGCAGCAGCCCCTTTACTTCCTAAGGAGGCTCAAAAAAGCCCACCTGTTCCCCCAGATCCTGACCAACTTTTACCGCTGTACCATTTAAAGCATCCTGACCAACTGCTTTACGGTATGGTACAGCAGTTGCACCGTAGCAGACAGGAAGGCACTACAACGGGTGGTGAAAACCGCCCAGTACATCATCGGTGCCCCGCTCCCTGCCATGGATGCCCTCCACCGAAAACGGTGTCTGAGACGGGCTGGGAAGATCATCAAGGACCCCTCCCACCCTAACCATGGACTGTTTGCCCTCCTACCATCGGGGAGGCGGTACAGGAGCCTCAGGTCCCGCACCAGCAGGATGAGGAGTAGCTTCTATAATAACACCATTGCACTGCTGAACTCGGAGTCCCGCCGATAGATTCCCACATCTGTATTTATTTATCTGTATTTATCTATATATTGCTATCACTTCGTACTGTCACTAAACTGCATTTCGTTGTACCCATACTTGTATCTGTGCAATTACATTAAAAGTTGAATAGAATTGAATTCAATTGAATATTTGGATAAATTGTCACAGCAAAGGAGAAATACTTCAAAATCAAAATCCAGTGAACTTTTAAATACCTACATAAGTAATACAGAGATAACTGATGTATGGAGGATTGCCAACCCATCCGGAAGAGAATACTCTTTTTATTCAGGCATACATAAAACGTATACACGAATTGATTATTTTCTGGTGGATGCAAAACTTATTCCTTTTACATTAATCCCAAATACCATCATAACATCATTTCTGACCACTGTCCATTAACCTTCTCTTTAAAATTAGAAGGAATGTATAATTAAAAAACGTTCTGGAGATTTAACCCACCTTATATGGTTATATGGTTAAATACTAACTGAGCCAAGCTGTTGTGACTATCTGAAGCAACAGATGGAATTATTCTATGAGACAAACGACACACCCAGTATCTCGACTACATTATTATGGGAATCTTTCAAGGCCTTTATCAGAGGCTGCATTATTTCGTACTAAGCTTTTCAAAATAAGAAAAACAGGTCGGAACAATTGGAACTAGAAAAACAGATTAAACAGTTTGACTCAGAAAATGCGATTGACCCAACTACTGCTAAACATAAGATAGCCGTTCTAAAATTGAAATTAAATCGGATCCTCTCTGCAAAGGTTATTAAGATATTTCAATATACTAAGCAAACAAATTTTGAATTTCGTGATAAACCACACAAACATCTGGCACGCCAACTGAGAAAAACGGAGAAAGATCATACTATTTAAAAAATTAGATCAGAAAAAGATCTGCTCACACTCCCCAAAGACATTCATGAAAGATTGCTAAAATGCTATCAAAACCTATACTCATCAAAAACATCAGCCGACCCTTCAAACATATAAATTTTCTTGAAAATTGCAACCTCCCATCCCTTAATGAGGAAGAACGAGAAGAATTAGGTGCTGAGATAACAATAAAAGACTTTGAAGAGACTATTAAATCACTGAAAAGTGGAAAAACGCCAGGTTCGGATGCGTTTAGTAATGAAATTTACAAAAATTCAATGATTCAATTTCCCCACGTCTACGTGCCCTTTATATCCATGATTTTAAAGAACAGACCTTGCCACAAACCCTTGCTGAATCAACCATTACATTGATACCTAAAAAAGATAAAAACCTTGAAGAGCCTGGATCATATAGGGCAATAGCTCTTCTAAATAAAGATCAGAAGATATTAGCTAAGATTTTGGCAAGAAGACCAAGTCTGTACATCAGTAAATTACTACACCCAGATCAAACTGGGTTTATACCTAAACTACATTCGTTTTCAGATTCAGATTCAATTTTATTGTCATTGCACTTTTCAGTGCAACAAAATGGTTTAGCCTGCAGTCATAACATAGAATCGATAACAGAAACACACACTCAACACAGTTTAACAACCACCATAGTGAGTCCACCAGGCACCTCCTCACTGTGATGGAAGGCAAAACGTCCCAAAGTCCAAGTATACGACTGAGTGAACCCCTTCCCACACTCAGAGCAGGTGAATGGTCACTCTCAGCTGTGAATTTTCTGGTGTCTCAGTAACGCAGATGAGTGAGAGAATCCTTTCCCACACTCGGAGCAGGTGAATGGCCTCTCCCCCGTGTGAATTCCCTGGTGTCTCAGTAAGTCAGATGAACGAGTAAATCCCTTCCCACATTCAGAGCAGGTGAACGGCCTCTCTCTAGTGTGAATTCGCTGGTGGGTCTGTAACTCAAATGATTCAATGAATCTCTTCCCACACTCAGAGCACACAAACGGCCTCTCCCCCTTGTGAATTCTCTGGTGCCTCAGTAAGTCAGATGAACGAGAAAATCCCTTCCTACATTCAGAGCAGATGAACGGCCTCTCCCCGGTGTGAATTAGCTGGTGGGTCTTGAGGTTCCTTGCTCGATTAAATCCCTTCCCACAATCGGGACAGACAAATGGTTTCTCCGCAGTGTGAACCTGCTGGTGGGACACCAGATGGGAAGATTGGCTGAATCGCTTCTCGCACTCAGAGCAGGTGAATGGCCTCTCTCCAGTGTGAATTCGCTGGTGTATCAGTAACAACGTTGATCGAGTAAATCCCTTCCCACACTTAGAGCAGGTGAAAGGCCTCTCTCCAGTGTGAATTCGCTGGTGTATCTGTAATTCAGATGATTCAATGAATCCCTTCCCGCACTCAGTGCACACAAACGGCTTCTCCCCCGTGTGAATTCGCTGGTGTCTCTGTAACTCAAATGATTCACTGAATCTCTTCCCACAGTCAGAGCAGACAAACGGCTTCTCCCCCGTGTGAATTTTCTGGTGTCTCAGTAAGTCAGATGAACGAGTAAATACCTTCCCACATCCAGAGCAGGTGAATGGCCTCTCCCCTGTGTGAATCTGCTGGTGATTCTTCAGTCGGTACGATTGAGAGAATCCCTTCCCACACTCAGAGCAAGTGAACGGCCTCTTCCCTGTGTGAATCTGCTGGTGATTCTTCATTCGTAACGATCGAGTGAATCCCTTCCCACAATCGGGACAGGTGAACGGTTTCTCCACAGTGTGAACTTGCTGTCGGGTCAACAGGTGGGAAGATTGGTTTAGTCCCTGCCCACACTCAGAGCTGGCGAGTAATGTCTCCATGCTGTGACCTGTCTGGTGTCCGGGCGGATCAGCTGACGCAGTGAATCCTCCCACACGTTCAGGCGCCGGTGAAATAAGCGAGTTTGAGATTCCTGAACATCAATCCTCTGCTTCTTCTACCCTGTAAAAACAGTTGACCATAAATGAACAGGTAAAGATCTGTCCGGGTCGGAACCCTTCCTCTCACCTCAGGCCGGGCCTCGGTGCTGACTGATCCTGTGCCCGGATCCCCGCTCCTACCCGCGAAATTACACGCTCCTCCTCACAGTTCACACTGCCACCCAGCTTTGTGTCATCTGCAAATTTGCTAATGTTACTTTGAATCCCTTCATCCAAATCATTGATGTATATTGTAAATAGATGCGGTCTGAGCACCGAGCCTTGCGGTACACCACTAGTCATTGTCTGCCATGCTGAAAGGGACCCGTTAATCCCTACTCTATGTCTGCCAACCAATTCTCTATCTATGTCAGCACTCTACCCCCAATACCATGTGCCCTAATTTTGCCCACTAATCTCCTATGTGGGTAAGTGTTTAAGAAGGAACTGCAGATGCTAGAAAATCTAAGGTAGACAAAAGTGCTGGAGAATCTCAGCGGGTGCAGCAGCATCTATGGAGCGACGGAAATAGGCAACGTTTCGGGCCGAAACCCATCTTCAGACTCGGGATCTATGTGGGACCTGGCCGTGAAGGCTGGTTCTCTGGATGCTTTCAAGAGAGAGTTAGATAAAACTCTTAGGGATAGCAGGCTTAAGGGGTATGGAGGGAAGGCAGGAACGGTTAACTGATAAGCCATGATCACATTGAACAAGGACATGGCAGACCAATTGAATAACTACTTTGGTTCTGTCTTCACTAAGGAAGACATAAATAATCTGCCGGAAATAGCAGGGGACCGGGGGTCAAATAAGGTGGTGAACTGAGTGAAATCCAGGTTAGCCGAGAAGTAGTGTTGGGTAAATTGAATGGATTAAAGGCCGATAAATCCCCAGGGCCAGATAGTCTGCATCCCAGAGTACTCAAGGAAGTAGCCACAGAAATAGTGGATGCATTAGTGATAATTTTTCAAAACTCCTTAGAGTCTGGAGTAGTTCCTGAGGATTGGAGGGTAGCTAATGTAACCCCACTTTTTAAAAAAGGAGGGAGAGAGAAAACGGGGAATTATAGACCAGTTAGTCTAACATCGGTAGTGGGGAAACTGCTAGAGTCAGTTATTAAAATGGGATAGCAGTACATTTGGAAAGTGGTGAAATCATTAGACAAAGTCAGCATGGATTTACAAAAGGTAAATCATGTCTGACGAATCGTATAGAAATTTTCGAGGATGTAACTAGCAGAGTGGATAAGGGAGAACCAGTGGATGTGTTATATCTAGACTTTCAGATGGCCTTCGACAAGGTCCCACATAAGAGATTAGTATACAAACTTAAAGCACACGGTATTGGGGGTTCAGTATTGATGTGGATAGAGAACTGGCTGGCAGACAGGAAGCAAAGGGTAGGAGTAAACGGGTCCTTTTCAGAATGGCAGGCAGCGACTAGTGGGGTACCGCAAGGCTCAGTGCTGGGACCCCAGCTATTTACAATATATATTAATGATTTGGACGAGGGAATTGAATGCAACATCTCCAATTTTGCGGATGACACTAAGCTCGGGGGTAGTGTTAGGTGTGAGGAGAATGCAAGGTGACTTGGATAGGCTGGGTGAGTGGGCAAATGCATGGCAGATGCAGTATAATGTGGATAAATGTGAGGTTATCCACTTTGGTGGCAAAAACAGGTGGGTCGACTATTATCTTAATGGTGGCAAATTAGGAAAAGGGGAGATGCAACGAGACCTGGGTGTCATGGTACACCAATCATTGAAAGTGGGCATGCAGGTGCAGCAGGCAGTGAAAAAAGCAAATGGTATGTTAGCATTCATAGCGAAAGGATTTCAGTATAGGAGCAGGGAGGCTCTACTGCAGTTGTACAGGGCTTTGGTGAGACCACACCTGGAGTACTGCGTACAGTTTTGGTCTCCAAATCTGAGAAAATACATTCTTGTCATAGAGAGGGTACAGAGAAGGTTCACCAGACTGATTCCTGGGATGTCAGGACTTTCATATGAGGAAAGGCTGGATAGATTTGGCGTGTACTCGCTAGAATTTAGAAGACTGAGGGGGGATCTTATAGAAACGTACAAAATTCTTATGGGTTGGATAGGCTAGATGCAGGAAGATTGTTCCCGATGTTGGGGAGGTCCAGAACAAGGGTTCACAGTCTAAGGATAAGGGGGAATTCCTTTGGGACCGAGATGAGGGAAACATTTTTCACACAGAGAGTGGTATGTCTCTGGAACTATCTGCCACAGAAGGTAGTTGAGGCCAGTTAATTGGCTACATTTAAGAGGGAGTTAGATGTGGCCCTTGTGGCTAAAGGGATCAGGGGGTATGGAGAGAAGGCAGGTACAGGACACCGAGTTGATCAGCCATGATCATATTTAATGGCGGTGCAGACTCGAAGGGCCGAATGGCCTCCTCCTGCACCTATTGTCTATTGTTTATTGTTTAAAAAAAGACAAAATCTGCATATATTTTAATACCTCAAATGTTCCTGGAAGTAATTGCAGGAACGGGTTACTGATTGTGGATGATCAGCCATGATCAAATTGAATGGCGGTTTTGGCCTGAAGCGCCGAATGGCCTACTCCTGCACCTATTGTCTATTGTTTATAAAGAACAAAATCTGCACATATTTAAAAAATATGAGTAAAACCTCAAATGTTCCTGGAAGTAATTGTCCAATCAAAGCACCTTTGACATTGAGTTGACAATTGACCAATCACCCGCTTTGTTTCATGCTAGCTAGGCAGCGAGCACACTGGGATCATGGCTGCCTCCTAACATTAGAACAATTGCAAGGTTTTGAAGGAAGAAAGGTAATGCTAAACACTGGCTGATAATTTTGTTTTACAACTGATTTATCTTTGTAAAGTTATGATGTTGTGAACTGTCAAATAACAATGATAAATAGAAGTGTAGAGCTAGGGCTAGGGTTAGTGTCAGGGATAGGGTTGGGCATTTTCCTCTCAGTGGAAGATGCCTAAGCCTTCCCCCAGCCTGGCACTGCCCCAGTCCCACTTTGGCCGTGACCCCCACTCTGCACACTGGCAGTCAGTGGGGTTCAGTAAACTGGGGAACGCACAAGATCTGCCCTCACCCATTAATTAGGCGAGTTCAGGTTCAGGTGCCGGTGAAACCCGGGACCTCTGCGGCAGTCCCGTATTCAATGTTCCCATGTACAGCTAACTATTATTGAGCACAAGAAGGCGATGTTACTCTTTCTAATTAGCTTAATTATTTACTGTGCAGCTTCCCACACTCAGAGCAGGTGAACGGCCTCTCCCCAGTGTGAATTTTCTGGTGCCGCTTCAGTAGGTACGATTGAGTGAATCCCTTCCCACAATCGGGACAGGTGAACGGTTTCTCCACAGTGTGAACTTGCTGTCGGGTCAACAGGTGGGAAGATTGGTTTAATCCCTGCCCACACTCAGAGCTGGCGAGTAATGTCTCCATGCTGTGACCTGTCTGGTGTCCGGGCGGATCAGCTGACGCAGTGAATCCTCCCACACGTTCAGGCGCCGGTGAAATAAACGAGTTTGAGATTCCTGAACATCAATCCTCTGCTTCTTCTACCCTGTAAAAAGAGTTGACCATAAATGAACAGGTAAAGATCTGTCCGGGTCGGGACCCTTCCTCTCACCGGTCAATCCGTGCATTCGATGCGCTCACGCCGCCGGGGGCCGCACCGATTCTCCCCGCAGCCGGGGGCCGCTCCGTCCTCAGGCCGGGCCTCGGTGCTGACTGATCCCGCGCCCGGATCCCCGCTCCCACCCGCCGCCGATCCTCCGGAGTCTTTTGTCCGCGGACCGCATGCGCGCCTTGGCCGCTCCACTTCCGGGACTCTCCGCGCCTGCGCGCTTGGTATCGCCTGCAACATAGGGCGGGTTCTGGGGCGCGGGGGTTTCTGGGTAAAGAGGCCGCCATGGACGTCATCTGAAATCACCGGCTCAACGTTCCCCAATGGACAACCGCCACTTGGTCTTTGTATGTGGAGTCTGCAATCAATGTAACACAGCGGAAATTCCAACTATGTTACTCATGAACCAATGGCAGTTTTCTCCCTCCTTCCCCAGAGTAAAGAGAGGAGGAAGAAATACAAGAACATTCCAGAGAAGTCAACAGAAGAGAAAGACTGGCCAGTGAGTGACCAGATGGGCCGAGTGGCCTACATTGCATGCAGAGACAAAGGGTTTACAACAAACTCACTTATTTGTGGACCATGGGCCGCGGTGCTTTTTCGTTCCATTTTGTGACCAAAATCATGTATCTACCTGTATTTATAAAATATTGTGTAAAAATATTATAGAAATCATACCTTAAACTCGTCAGAGGGCTGTGGAGGCTGTTTCCCTGGATGCTTTCAAGAGAGAGTTAGTTAAAACTCTTCGGGATAGCGGAGTTAAGGGGTATGGAGAGAAGGCAGGAACGCGTTACTGATTGTACTAATGATCAGCCACGATCACATTGAATGGCGGTGCTGGTTCGAAGGAGCGATTGTCCTACTCCTGCATCTATTGTCTATAAAGATAGAACAAAACCTGCATTTAAAATATGAGAAAAACCTCAAATGTTCCTAGTAGTAATTGTCCAATCAAAGCACATTTGACATTGACTTGACAATTGACCAATCACCCGCTTTGTTTCATGCTAGCTAGGCAGCGAGCACACTGGGATCATGGCTGCCTCTGAATAACATTAGAACAATAGCAAGGTTTTGAAGGAAGAAAGGTAATTGTGAGATACGCTTTGTGCTCACAAGTACTGCTCAAAGACCAAATCGTGGAAGCAAGAGATTCTTTATTTTACGTGTCTGCAGAACCGTGTGCCTCTCCAAGTCGAGACACGCTGAAGTCAGAGAAGTCATCCCCCTTTATACACATAATTTTACATTCAACCTCCCCTCCGGACCCTTCTCCAATCAGGGTCTGAGGTGCACAATCTGTAGGTACATCCCCCCAGTACCTCCCATATCATACATCGCATGTCCAGACATGTTCATGGTAATGAGCAGTTTCTTGACCAGGGGTGTGTTGTAATATTCATTTATTCTATTAAGCATGCTCAGTTGCTCATAACCTACCCTAGTTTTACTCACCTCCAAGTGAACCCTCTCAGTTCTCCTATATCAGTACTAAAGCTAAGCTATAGTGACAAGGGTCCCATCTATCACTCCATTCTACTGATAGGGATCTCTCTACATCACTCCCTTCTACCGCTATACAATGCTATTACTTCTTACTCAAGGATGGGTCTGGTAACTTTTATACACAGCTGTGTCAGAACCCTCTACCTGGCCTCTATCAGTTTGAATCCTCTTTAAAACTCCTTACTATAATGGGGTTTAATCACTTTATCCCTCACAGTAATGCTAAGCACTGGCTGATAATTTTGTTTTACAATCGATTGATATTTGTAAAGTTATGATGTTCTGAACTGTGAAATAAAAATAGAGCAGGTGAAGAAACTTTTCAGAGGACAAGAGAGCCGGAAATCTCCAGGACCCGACAATGTTTCCACCTCTACTCTTAAGCTCAGTGCCAAACAGCTGGCACCGGTCTGTACAGACATTTTTAACCAGTCCCTGCAAACGTGTACTGTCCCTTCCTGCGACTGGAGGAGGGAGGCAGGGGGAGGCCCACTTCCGCCGTCTGAAGCATCTGCACCACTCCCCCCCGCACCTTCCTGTTGGCTGGCGGAGGAGGGGAGGCGGTGGCGAGGAGATCCCAACTACCCCCCCCCCCCCCCCCTTCAGCGGCGGCACTTGGCAATGGACAGGAACGGCCATGGCAGCGATGATGCCGGTGTTGTCCAAGTAACGCTGACCTTCCTTCCCGCCCCCTCTGCCCCTTCCTCTCTCTCTCTCTTATACGCCCCCTCCACCCCCCTATACTGAGACCCCTCCTCTCGATCCCGCACTGATCCCCATTCCTGCCTCTATTCAGTCCTCACTGACATCCCGTGTGCTCCCCTCCTCATCTACCCCCCGCCCCCCATCTATTCATCCTGCACTGATCTCCCTATCCACCTCGCATTGATTCTCCTGCCACTCCCTATCAATCCAACACTGGTCCCCCAATTCATCCTATACTGACCCCCCTTCCCATCCATCCTGCACTGCACCCCCCATCCATCCTGCACAGATCCCCCCCATTCAACCCCCCGCGCTCTCCCCTCACAATTTTACCTACTCCAGTGGTTCTCAACCTTGTTTGCCCCATGCACCCCTTTCACCAAATGTCAGAATGTCATTCCCCCCCTCCTTTCCAAGATTGTCTGCCTCAAAAAGTGCATTCCAAATAATATGCATGTAATACTGAAAATCCTTTATTTCTAACAGTTTGAGTTTGTTAATCTGTGGTCCCAATTCCCCCCCTCTGAAAACCTGAAATCCCCCCCCTGGGGGAATTCCCCCCGGTTGAGAACCCCTGACCTACTCCAATAAACACGCACTAATTCCCCTGCCTCAATCCAACCATTCCGCACCGATTGCCTTCTCAACCCCCCCCCCCCCCCCCCCCCATCGCCATCTATCCATCCTGCACTGATTCACACCCCCCCCCCCCTCCTCCTCCCGACCCTATTATGCTGGAAATGTCTTCAGAGCGAACATTGACTATGTTTGATAACGGAATGCAATCAAATATGTTTTAATTCCCAATGTTATTATTTGTTTTAATCCAAAAAGATGGATTAATTAAATCGTGAACACGTGAAACATTAAAACCGCAGTGTTCGATTGTCACTGCTAGCGTTGACACGTTATTACAGAATTCATTTTAACAGCAAATCAATGCTCTTAATATGGAGTATCAGTACTGTTATTTTGATGAGCAACATTCACAACTAAACGTTGGATTTATCTAGGTTTTACTTCTACGGTCAGTCATATACATCACAAATTTAGTCAGGAGATATTTCAGTTGAAATTTTAACGTTAATTCTGAAGTGGGAATGATGGAAAAAGCGTTTATCAATAATTTTATTTTAATTTGGTGCGTAGAAACTGGGTATCTTCAAACTGGGTATCTTCACAACACATACGTCTAATCTGAATGCCTGGTAATGTAACGTCTTGACATCTTTAAACATATCACCAAAAGAACATTTGCTGCATTTATGTCCTTTGGACGTCTCTTGTTCATTAGTGTTTCGTTCGTAAAAAGCTGCCAAGGTTTGCCTGGCTGGCAACAGGGTAAAAAAGTTAAGAGAGAGCCCTGTAGGGTCCGAGTCAGGGTCAGGGTCAGGGTTAGGGTTAGGCATTTTCCTCTCAGTGGAAGATGCCTTAGCAGGGCTCTCAGTTAACCTTTTTTCTTTATTGTTAGCCGGGCAACCTAGGCAGCTTTTTAGGTCGCCAAATGACAGTTTAGGTGGTCATTTAAGATGGCTTGCATGACGCGTGCGATAATGTGCTCGGACGAAGTGCGTAGTTACCAGTCGGAATTATGCTCAATGAAGCATTCACATATTATTTCTGCTTCAAATCAAGTCACAATCTAAACATATTCACCAATCAAGACATGATATATACCACAATGACATGCAGCAAAATTATATTACAGTATCTCAATTCTTTTTACACGTTGCAATGAATGCAATTTCTATTATTTCTTTCCACTTCCAAACAAAAATGTGGTTGGATTATTCACCGTATGATCAACCTCGGTGAGACTAAGAGCAGGCTTGGCGATCGCTTCGCACAACACCTCCACTCAGTTCGCAATGACCAACCTGATCTCCCGATGGCTCAGCACTTCGACTCCTCCCTCCCCCCCCCCCATTCCAAATCCGACCTTTCTGTCCTGGAACTCCTCCATGGCCAGAGTGAGGCCCAACGCATATTGGAGGAACAGCGCCTCATATTTCGCTTGGGCAGTTTACACCCCAGTGGTATGAACATTGGCTTCCCTAATTTCAGGTAGTCCTTGCTTTCTCCCTCCTACCTCTCCCATTCCCAGCCTAATGTCTCCACCTCTTCCTTTCTTTTTCCCGCCCGCCCCCCCTCCGACATCGGTATGAAGAAGGGGCTCGACCCAAAACTTCGCCTATTCCTTCCTCCATCGATGCTGCCTCACCCACTCATTTCCTCCAGCGTTTTTGTCTACCAACGGGATCCCACCACTTCTTCCCATCTCCTCCCCTGAAGGCTTTTCGCAGAGACCTCTCCCTCCGTAACTCCCTGGTCAATTTGTTCCTTCCCACCCAAACCAGCCCCTCTCCTGGCACTTTCCCTTGCAAACGCAGGAAATGCTACACTTGTCGCTTTACCTCCCCCCGTTAATCCATTCAAGGACCCAAGCAGTCTTTCCTGGTGCGGCAGAGGTTCACGTGCACCTCCTCCAGCCTCATCTATTGCATTCGCTGCTCTGGGTGTCAGTTGCTCTATATCGGTGAGACCAAGAGTAGGCTTGGCGATCGCTTCACCCAACACCTCCGCTCGGTTTGCAATAACCAATCCGATCTCCCGGTGGCTCAGCACCTCAACTCCCCCTCCCATTCCGAATCCGACCCTTTTGGGCCTCCTCCATGGCCAGAGGCCCACTGTAAATTGGAGGAGCATCTCCTCATATTTCGCTTGGGCAGTTTAGACAATAGACAATAGGTGCAGTAGGCCATTTGGCCCTTCGAGCCAACACCGCAGCGGTATGAACATTGACCTCCAATTTCAGATAGTCTCTGCCATCTCTCCGTCAGCCCACTGTCTCCGCCTCTTCCTTTCTTCTTCCCGCCCCCCCCACCACCCTCGGTATGAAGAAGGGTCTCGACCAAAACGTCGCCTATTTCCTTCGCTCCATAGATGCTGCCTCTGCCGCTGAGTTTCTCCAGCATTTTTGTCCACCCATTCACACAAGTTCTGGTATTCCACTTTCCTCACACACTCCATACACATTAGGGGCAATTTTACAGATTCAAGAGATGAGAGACTAAAACGCTCTTGACTTACTTCGCTGATGTGTGGGATAGAACTAGTGTACAGGTGAATGGTGGTCGGCGTGGACTCGGTGGGCCGAAGGGCCTGTTTCCACGCAGTATCTTTAAACTAAAAACACTAAAACCAGAGGGAGTCTAAAGAGGGCCTCTACCCAAAACGTCACCCAATTTCTTCTGTCCAGAGATGCGGAATGCTCCATGGAGTTTCCCCGCACAATTAAAGCATGGAATAGTCTTCACCCTACCATAGTTACCCAATCAGACACAACTAAATTTAAGGTAGCTCTTTTTTCCCCCAAGAATCCTTTTTTGCTTAAGTCCAAGTCAAGAGTTAAGATAATTGTATTGTCATGTGTCCCAGATAATACAATGAGATTCTTGCTTGCTGCAGCACGACAGACTATGTAAATATAATGCAGAACAGGAGATAAAATTCAGTGTGTTTATATACCATAGACCATATATATACACAATAAATAAACAGATAAAGTGCAATAGGCTGTTATTGTACAGAATTTGGAGTTTGGTGGTGGACCCTTCACCACCTTCAGTTTAAATTCCATCTGAAGTTAAAATCTAGAGCCCTTTGGCACCTCGGCCCACGGCCTATTGTCACATATCCAAGATATGTGTAGTAATATATCAGCAGTTACCACAGAGTCCAACACCAGCAGTCACTTGTGGACGCAACAGGATTTAACAACTGACCAAATTCCTTGTATGTACACATACTTGGCAAACAAAATTTGTTTAATTCAATTCATGACGGTGGCGCAGTGGTAGACTTGCTGCCTTACAGCGCCGGTGACCCAGGTTCCATCCTGACTACGGGTGCTGTCTGTACGGAGTTTGTACGTTCACCCCGTGATCTGCGTGGGTTTTCTCCGAGATCTTCAGTTTCCTCCCACACTCCAAAGACGTACAGGTTAGTAGGTTAATTGGCTTGTGTAAATATTGTCCCTAGTGGGTGTAGGATAGCGTTAATACATGGGAGCTGCTGGTCGGCGCGGACGCGGTGGGCCGAAGGGCCTGTTTCCGCACTGTATCTCTAAACTCTAAGCAGACCAGGAACTTTTTTGAACTTTCTCCCCCAGTGTGAACGAGCTGGTGTATCAATTGTTCAGATATTCGAGTAAATCCCAGCCCACACACTAAACAGTGAAAGCCCTCTCTCCAACATGAATTCTCTGGGGGGGTCACCCGGTCAGACTTACTGGTGAAACCCTACCCATGGTTGGGAGAGGCAAACGGTTTCTCCACAGCGTGAAGTCGCTGATGGCACTTCAGGTGAGAAGATTGAATGAATTTCTTCCCACACTCAGAGCAGATGAACGGCCTCTCCCCCGAATGAATTCTCTGGTGTACCAGTAACGCAGACGACAGAGAGAATCCCTTCCCACACTCAGAGCAGGTGAACGGCCGCTCTCCAGAGTGAATTCTGCGGTGTCGCAGTAACGTATCTGACTGAGTGAACCCCTTCCCACACTTGGAGCAGGTGAATGGCCTCTCTCCGGTGTGAACTCGCTGGTGGCTCTTCAGTCTGCTTGCTTGAGCGAATCCCTTCCCACACTCGGAGCAGGTGAACGGCCTCTCCCCCGTGTGAACTCGCTGGTGGGATAACAGATTGCAAGATTGGCTGAATCCCATCCCGCATTCGGAGCAGGTAAACGGCCTCTCCCCCGTGTGAATTCTCTCATGCACCACTAACGCAGAGGAGTGATCGAATCCCTGCCCACACTTGGAGCAGGTGAACGGTCCCTCCGTGTGAATTCTCTGGTGTAGCAGCAACTTAGATGATCCAATAAATCCCTTCCCACATTCAGAGCAGGTGAACGGCCTCTCCCCTGTGTGAAGATACTGGTGCCTCTTCAGTCGGTACGATTGAGTGAACCCCTTCCCACAATCGCGACAGATAAATGGCTTCTCCCCCGTGTGAATTTTCTGGTGTCTCTGTAAGTCAGATGAACGAGTAAATACTTTCCCACATTCAGAGCAGGTGAACGGCCTCTCCCCGGTGTGAATATGCTGGTGCCTCTTCAGTTCGTACGATCGAGTGAATCCCATCCCACAATCGGGACAGGTGAACGGTTTCTCCACAGTGTGAACTTGCTGTCGGGTCAACAGGTGGGAAGATTGGTTTAATCCCTGCCCACACTCAGAGCTGACAAACAGCTTCTCCCCCATGTGAATTCGCTGGTGGGTCTTCATGTTGCTTGCTTTAGCGAATACCTTCCCACAATCGGGACAGACAAATGGTTTCTCCGCAGTGTGAACTCGCTGGTGGGTCACCAGATGCGAAGATCGGCCGAATCCCTTCCCGCACTCGGAGCAGGTGAATGGCCTCTCCCCCGTGTGAATTCCCTGGTGTCTCAGTAACTCAGATGAACGAGTAAATCCCTTCCCACATTCAGAGCAAGTGAACGGCCTCTCTCCAGTGTGAATTCACTGGATTGAACATCAATCCTCTGCTTCTTCTACCCTGTAAAAAGAGTTGACCATAAATGAACAGGTAAAGATCTGTCCGGGTCGGGACCCTTCCTCTCACCGGTCAATCCGTGCATTCGATGCGCTCACGCCGCCGGGGGCCGCACCGATTCTCCCCGCAGCCGGGGGCCGCTCCGTCCTCAGGCCGGGCCTCGGTGCTGACTGATCCCGCGCCCGGATCCCCGCTCCCACCCGCCGCCGATCCTCCGGAGTCTTTTGTCCGCGGACCGCATGCGCGCCTTGGCCGCTCCACTTCCGGGGCTCTCCGCGCCTGCGCGCTTGGTATCGCCTGCAACATAGGGCAGGTTCTGGGGCGCGGGCGTTTCTGGGTAAAAAGGGCGCCATGGACGTGATCTGAAATCACCGGCTACAATTCGAGAGTTTATAGGGGGGGGGGGGCAAATAATCGGGCACAGAAAAAATAGAAAATTAGGAAAACAATTATTTACAATTTATTGGGGTGTTGCACGTAAGGTCACCGGGGCCGCTCAATCCATCTGCAGATTCCGGTATATGTTGTTAATAAACGAAACGGGTACTTTCTTACCCGTTAAAAACCGCTAAAATGGTGAATTTGTGCGCTGTAAAAAATTGTGGAAGTCGGGGTAAGTGTGAGAGACATGTATCCCATATCAGAATTCCAAAAGTGAAGAGAAATGAAGGAAAAGTGAAGAGAAATGAAGGTAAAGAGAAGCGACAGCTGAATGGGCAACAACAGGTAAAAAATAATGGGAATTATCGCGTTTGCTCACTGCATATCATCAACAGTAAGGCATTATGCAGGTTTTTTCTTTATTCATTTGGTAGCTAAAAAGTTTCAGAAGTGATAAATCTGGCTGTAAAATTTTAACATTTTACAGCACAAAAATTGACCGTTTCGACAGGTTTTAATGGGCCCGCTACGCAGGAAACAATGGTCAGTGCTGACCTGTGGTTCATCGCATGTACTCCACTTGGAGTCGCGAAGCAACAGTACGGGCCACGGGTCGTGACCCGACCGCCGTGCAACCTCCCTATAGGTTTATTGGCAAAGTAATCACATAC
This sequence comes from Okamejei kenojei, assembly GCA_035221665.1. NCBI lineage: Eukaryota > Metazoa > Chordata > Chondrichthyes > Rajiformes > Rajidae > Okamejei > Okamejei kenojei. The sequence goes on along the minus strand of CM069145.1, from coordinate 59,419,591 downwards.
AAGGAATTTGCATTGGTGCTCCGCCCGCAAGTGACAATGACATAGAGTGACAGTTAGGAATGACACATAAAATGTTAAACATTAACCATGAAACATTATCGATTAAACATGTGAATTAAATAAAATACCGGAGCAAAAGGAGATTTTTGGTTATTGAGCAGAGCTACTACTCGTGGAAAAAAAGTTCTTTTATGTCTGTTTAAGAAGGAACTGCAGATGCTGGAAAATCGACGGTAGACAAAAATGCTGGAGATACTCAGCGGGTGAGGCAGCATCTTTGGAGCGAAAGAAATAGGCGACGTTTTGGGTTGAAACCCTTCTTCAGACTGCTTTTATGTCTGGCTGTGGCAGCTTTGACAGTCGAGTCGCCTTCCAGAGGGAAGTGATTCAAAGAGTTTGTGGCCAGGGTGAGACACAAGAGACAATAGGTGCAGGAGTAGGCCATTCGGCCCTTCGAGCCAGCACCGCCATTGAATGTGATCATGGCTGATCATCCCCAATCAGTACCCTGTTCCTGCCTTCTCCCCAGATCCCCTGACTCTGCTATCTTTAAGAGCCCGATCTTGAAAGCATCCAGGGAACCTACCTCCACCGCCCTCTGAGGCAGAAAATTCCACAGACTCACAACTCTCTGTGAGAAAAAGTGTGTCCTCGTCTCAGTTCTAAATGGCTTACCCCTTATTCTTAATCTGTGGCCCTTGGTTCTGGACTCCGCCAACATCGGGAACATGTTTCCTGCCTCTAGCGTGTCCAATCCCTTAATAATTTTATATGTTTCAATAAGGTCCCCTTTCATCCTTCTAAACGCCAGAGTGTACAAGCCCAGCCGCTCCATTCTCTCAGCATATGACAGTCCCGCTATCCCGGGAATTAACCTTGTAAACCTACGTTGCACTCCCTCAATAGCAAGAATGTCCTTCCTCAAATTAGGGGACCAAAATGTGAGATATGCGATGTGCTCACAATCACTACTCAGAGACTAAATCGTGGAAGCAAGAGATTCTTTATTTGTGAGTCTGCAGAGTGGGGTGCCTCTCCAAGTTGAGACACACCGAAGTCAGAAGGGTAAACCCCCTTTATACACACAATTCTACATTCAACCTCCCCTTCGGACCCTTCTCCAATCAGGCACTGAGGTGCACAATCTGTAGGTACGTCTCCCCAGTACCTCCCACATCATACATCGCATGTCCAGACATGTGCATGGTAATGAGCATTTTCTTGACCAGGGGTGTGTTGTAATATTCATTTATTTTGTTAAGCATGCTCAGTTGTCTATGACCTGCCCTAGTTTTACTCACCTCCAACTGAACTCTCAGTTCTCCTATATCAGCACTAAAGCTAAGCTATAGTGACAAGGGTCCCATCTATCACTCCCTTCTACTGATAGGGATCTATCTACATCACTCCCTTCTACCGCTATACAATGCTATCACTTCTTACTCAAGGACTGCTCTGGTAACTTTTATACACAGCTGTGTCAGAACCCTCTCCCTGGCCTCTATCGGTTTGAATCCTCTTTAAAGCCCCTTACAATAGTGGGGTTTAATCACTTTATCCCTTACAATCCTCCCTTTTTCTTTTGCTACGCATCAATTGATTAAACCTCAATTTCAAGCTCCTTCAGTTTGAATTGACGTAACATTGTCCTAATCTCCTCTTCCTGTGGATCCTGGACCTTCCCTGGTCGCATTATCATTATTTTCTGTATTACCCCTTTCTCTCCCATAGGCACGACTACAGCCTGCATCTGACATACTCCTTGTAATAAGTTCCCTAAAACAAGGGATGCAACAGGGGATAAAGATCAGTCCAGCCTCTGCACATAGAAACACGAGTCCCACCGTTCTCCACCATGTTCCTCAGAGGATGGAATCCCACCATCGGGTACCCATAATCGAATTCCACTTATGTATTGGAATATGTGCCAACTTACGGATTCCTTCTGATATGTCCATCACTGCCTGTCCATTGTCATCGATGTTTAGACAGCAATTAGAGAGGTTGAATTTCCCGCATACCCATCCTTCTTCTGCCAGGAGGTAATCTAGGGCCAACTGGTTCTGGTATATTGCTGCTCTCATCTGTGTCAGCTGCTTTGCCAGCATCTCCAGTGCCACCGCAGTTTGGTTGGTAATTACTTCCAGTACTGCCTGAAGTCTTATGATCCAGTTTAACATGTATACCGGGGTTCGGTAACCCCAGGATCCATCCTGTGCCCAAGTGGCTGGTCCATAGTATGAGATGATTCTTGCGGGTGGCCATTCATCATCTTCCCATTCTCCAATGTCTATTTTCCTCTTCTTCCGATATAGGTCGTCAAATACAGGTGTTCCTAGCGACTGCCCTTCTTCGGTGTTTAACAGGAAAAATCCCGGTTGTACCAGTCCAATAAAGCAAGTCCAGCTCCAATTTGTTGGCAACACCGAGTATGCCTTGTGTCCGCATATCCATAACAGTCCTTCAGGGGCAGGTCCAGTAGAGGTAACCTTGTTCCATATGTCTCGCAACACCGGGATTCCTTGATAAGGGTTATTCCCGGTGCAGTTCCATAGTCCAGTCAATTCCATTCCATCGGTCTTCATCCAGATAGTGCAGTTTCTCCCGTCTTTTTTCGTCGGATACCATTTAGTCTCCTCTGGCCACCACACTCGGGACTGATTTGGCCACTGGGTGACGATGCGCTGGCAGGGGCTGCTGCCTACTAAGACGGCATCCTTTGCCCAGGGCCTAGCGATACACTCAGTCCCGACCGGAGCGTCTGTCAGGACCCATACCTGGGGATCTCGGTCTTGTTCAACTGTCAGGTTCCACTCCATCAGGTCCCATACTTCAATAATGGATCCCCTCCACGGCCAACGTGAGCTCATCAGTGGTCCGCCACAGACCCAGCAGTTAGTCACATTCAGGGTTCCAGCTATCCGGAGGGCCAAGTCCACAAACAGGTTTTTCCCTCCTTCAGGGATCTCAATCTGCTTCTTTATTTCTTCATACAGTGTCTGGTGCAATTGAGGCTGAGTAGGTGGGGGAGGGGGAGGCTTGGTGACTACTACTTTTGTTAACCATGTTATTACTTCCTCCTTCATTTTATCTAATGTCTATCTTAAGGCATGGAAAGGGAGACCTAACTGCCCTGTCCTAGTCATACAAACCCATCTCTCCCCCTTTGGGCAGGTAACGTACCCAAACCTCCCTACATATCCTCTATTCTCTACCCTATAATACTTCTTTCCCCCGTCCTCACAAATAGTTCTAGTCCTCAGGTTATAGCAAGCATCGTTCACATGGGAATGATAAGTAAATGATCTGGTTGTCCGCCCTCCGTATCTGATAGGATGATAACATTTATCACAGTTATTAATACTTTTTACCATAATTACATGCAGAGCAAGCAATACCACGACTGCTCCTTTCATACTGTTAGTTATACATTTATTTTTTTCTAAAAGTTAATGTTAGGGGCTTATTTCCTGGCTTCACCATCCACTGTTCCTCCTTATCAGGAGCGGGTGAATCAACGGGTCCTTTAACCCGGATTGCGTGGGTCCACCCTTTTTCTTTTGTTCGTACTGCTGTCTCGGTTGTCAGTAATACTAGGTATGGGCCGGTCCACCTGGGCTGGAGTTTCTCCTCCTTCCAATTCTTGACCAGTACCCAGTCACCGGCCTTTACAGCATATATTGGAAAGTCAAGTGGTGGGCTTTGAGCCAATAATCCTTTAGCTTTTAATTCTGTAAGGGAACGAGATACTGCCAGTAAATAGTTCCTTAAGAATACATCACTGCCCTCTATGGTGGGTATTCCTTCTATCTTTCCCAAATAAGGTAACCCAAACAACATTTTATAGGGGGACACTGCTAACTTTGCATGGGGTCTCTGTTGCTTTTCTCAAAGCCTTTCTGTTTCCCTACTGCTCCAAACATGTGCCAGACTCCATGTACATATGCTGCTCTTAAAGCCTTAATTTCTGCCAATTGAGCTAAGCAAGATTGCAGGCAAGCTTCCAATTTGATTACCTTAAAGTCTAATTCATCCTGATGCATCACTTCAAACCCTGCATACTTGCTATTATGATCCCTTTAACAAGAAACATCCACAAGCAAAACCTTTTTGTCCCCTTCATTCAAGGCTCTGACTGTAAAACATTTCTCAGACTTGTGTGTCCTTCTTCCTTCATTATTTTTCTTAATGGCATCACAATTTCAACATACTTCCCAATCTAGTCTGAACTATATCCTGCCATTCCCAATATCATCATCATCATCTGTTCTACTGTCTGAGGTTTGGGAACTTCAATTATCGCTTCAATTTGATCCTGCGCTATAGCTTTTACTTCTTTAGATATTACTCGTCCAAAATATTCTACCTGCTGCTGACAAAACAACAATTTCTTCCTTGATACATTATGACCTCTTTTCCAAGATAATTACAATGTCTCTCTCTCTCACATTGCTTCTCACTTGTGGAACAAACCAACAAATCATCCACATACTATATCAACACCTTCCAAATCTGCCTACAACATCTGATTAAAATCATGGGGCTAGTATTTAAAACCCTGCCACATCCAAGCCTAGGTGTATTTAATACCTCTTCTTAATGTTCTTACCATAGCTATGTTCACCATTATCTTAATATTATTATTATTATTTCCTAATTACCATACCTGTTCACATCCCCAACACACCTTATCCATTACCTATCTCCTTACTAGCCTTCCTTGACCTCTTCCTTGAGATCCCTCCCTCCCTTGGGGACCCCAGTCCTGTCTGGGCTTATATCCTGATTTATTTCACTCCTGATAGGGCATTTGAGGAAACACTCTTCCAAATACATTTATTATTGGCATGGAATCTCTGGCCCCTGTTTGGCTCTGTCATAGGACTCGCTGTGTGTCGGTGCATCACTTATTTCAGACTTTTCAACCAGGTCTGTTGTTACTGACAACATTGTCTTTCCTTTTTCACGCTCTTTCTTTTTGAGCTCTTCAAGTTACATTTGCATCATTTTTCTCTGCACCTCTTCCTGCTGGTCTGCAAGTCTTTTTCCTATCTTTGCGATATTTCTCAACCTCATTTGACCAAATGATCACTGAATCAGGGGTGGGAAATAAATTACAATCCCACCACCTCCTCCAATCTAGACTTGACTTTAGGAGGAATGACATCCACCACAGTGGTTCAAAATATAGTGTTCATTAACTGGTTGTCTTCTATTTTTGTTCAGTTTCCAGTCTCCACTTTTTCAGCTTGTTCTCCAGATAGGCTGCTGGATTTTTGTCTGAAGGCCTGCCATACCCCCTGCCTGACTGTGTCAAACAGCATGCATTTGTTTATTGCATTGTTCACAGCATTTTTATACCAGCCATCTTCAGGAGTTCTGTCAGTTTAGTGGTTCCTATCACTTTCACCAACAGTGCCTTCAAATCTCCCATAGCCAATAATCGTCCTCCAAAGCCATAATCCATTTCCTGCCCCATCAGGAATATTGGGTAAGGTATTTCTTAGCCCTCTCAGTTTATGGGTGCCCTAAAGGATAATCTGTGTCTGGCCTGCTCTTGTCTTTTTAAAGCAGTCTCATCAATTTATCCCTCTGCTTCCCACTTTAATCCTTTCTGGTCTGCCTTCTTTCTCATTTTAAACTCAATTTCTTACTTCTCAGATAGTTTATCCTCCTTTGCAAATTTATTCACCTTCCTTTTAAAATCTTCCACTGACTTCTCGATTCTCATATTTTACCGCCACCCCTTCTATCTCGGGGGCAGTCATCACTTTCCCTCCCACCCCCGAGATTCTGACTTATTTTTCACCCAATCCCATTCTTTCCAGTACCTTAGTTACGCTTGATCTCTCCACTCCTGAATCTACCATAAATACCATATCCTCTCCCTGGGGTCCTAATTTCAAGTTTACCAGAGGTTCCCGTGTGTATCCCATACACCCCAGGGAGCGGGACCCCCGACTTCCCTATTCTTCCTCCATGAGTGTGTACGACTGCACCTCCCGTCGTAGCCTGGGACATTCCCTCTTGAAATGACCCTCCTCGTTACAATGATAACACCGGGATGGCCCTGTGTACCACCCTCCTGATCCTTGTTCCTTGTTTTCCCGGGGACCCCAATTTTGGTCCCTCCATTCACCTCTTCCTCATCCTCTGTCTCTGCCGCTTCCCCTTCCCCGGTCTCCATGAGCACCCGGCCTTCTATCACGTTCGTCTCCCTTCTTCTTTACTCCTTGCTGTCCTGCCTGCAACATCATTTTTGCCTTTCCTTCTGTTTTTCCTCATCCCATCGTACATATACTTTCTGAGCCTCTGTTAACAATTGATTTAATGGTTTGTCATTCCAATCCTCCAATTTTTCCAGTTTCTTTCTAATATCTGGCCATGACTTGGTTACGAAATTAACCTTTAGTAACTGCTGACCTGCGTCTGCTGCTACCCCCGGAGCCTGCAACCCTTTTCCCAGATCTTTATTCCTGCTTGTCTGACCATCTGTCTTTCTTCTGAAGTAAATAAACTTCCCATTATTGACATCATTGTCTGCCAACTCCTTTTTTTTCCCCTGGGCCCCATTAATATATTACCCTTCTCCAACCAGAATGTTTATCTAAACAAACCATAAAAGCTGCTTGTTGTTCAGCAATTAACTTATTTCTAATTTTGTTCAAACCATTCTCCCTACAATTCCCAAATTCCAATTCCTAGTTTAAATACATACGACTAACAATTTTCCAAATTAACTTTACTGAAAAGAAATCTATAGAAGCCAAGCAACCTACATTTTCCAACTTTCCCCTTTTAAGTTGCGATGATACAAAGCGTTGTCCGTTACCTTACAGCTGTTCGTAACCTTCCCATTGCTTACAATTTCTTAAAAGAACTCACACACCTACCCTTACAGCATGTGGCCTACAGCAAACAAACCTATCACATATATGAACTTCCTCATTCATACAAAACCGGTTTTTACACACAAAACATTAGTTCCATTCTTACTTCAATGAAATTATGTAATTTCCTACACAGATTAAAGTTTCAAAATTAACATATTTTGCACTAACTCCTCATGTACCTGACCAATCTGTATATGAGTTTCTTCTATAGATTGTGTGAAATAACTAAATATTTCTTTCATGTGCTGCTCCTTCCTTTTTAACTTTTCGTACTCAAAACATTTGGCACTGTGATTTTCCTTAGATTTTTGCAATGTCTGAGTGATACTCTGAATATTCTGTACAGTCCAGTGCCACCCATATTGGTTCCTTTGGTTAATCAAAATAACAAAACTTAATCATAGTCTCCTTATCTTTACCCCTGGGGCTTCCTTCTCCCCAAGATTGCCACATTCACCCCAATGGACTATCAGGCGGAATGTGCGGCTCTTCACCAGTGTGAGCCTTGTCCTGTTTCCCCCCGGACTCTTACTTTTCCCGTTCCGGTTATCTTTATCTTATCGGACTATTCCCGTACGACAGACCCTCAGTCGCCCAGGCAATACTTAATAGTCAGTTTTCTTACCCGGGTCTTGTGCACAAGAATCGCTCGACCGTCCCTTGTTTATTTATCTGACACTCCCTCTTGCTTCCTGAGTCTCTTGACCGAATATCACTCACTCAAACCGCTGATGGCAAGCAAGGAGATCAGAGACGGCTGAAATCAGCAGGGTGCACCTTCCCTTCCTTCTGTGCTTCCACCGAGCAGCCGGAGTGGCGATCCTGGACGAGCCCCCACTTTGTGAGATATGCGATGTGCTCACAATCACTACTCAGAGACTAAATCGTGGAAGCAAGAGATTCTATATTTGCGAGTCTGCAGAGTCGGGTGCCTCTCCAAGTTGAGACACACCGAAGTCAGAAGGGTAAACCCCCTTCATACACACAATTCTACATTCAACCTCCCCTTCGGACCCTTCTCCAATCAGGCACTGATGTGCACAATCTGTAGGTACGTCCCCCCAGTACCTCCCACATCATATATCGCATGTCCAGACATGTGCATTGTAATGAGCAGTTTCTTGACCAGGGGTGTGTTGTAATATTCATTTATTGTATTAAGCATGCTCAGTTGTCTATGACCTGCCCTAGTTTTACTCACCTCCAACTGAACTCTCTCAGTTCTCCTATATCAGCACTAAAGCTAAGCTATAGTGACAAGGGTCCCATCTATCGCTCCCTTCTACTGATAGGGATCTATCTACATCACTCCCTTCTACCGCTATACAATGCTATCACTTCTTACTCAAGGACTGCTCTGGTAACTTTTATACACAGCTGTGTCAGAATCCTCTCCCTGGCCTCTATCGGTTTGAATTCTCTTTAAAGCCCCTTACAATAGTGGGGTTTAATCACTTTATCCCTCACAAAAACTGCACACAATACTCGAGGTGTGGTCTCACTAGGGCCCTATACAACTGCAGAAGGACCTCTTTGCTCCTATACTCAACTCCTCTTGTTATAAAGGCCAACATGCCATTCGCTTTCTTCACTGCCTGCTTTACCTGCATGCTTACTTTCATTGACTGATGAACAAGGATCCCCAGATCCCGTTCTACTTCCCCTTTTCCCAACTTGACGACAGTTAGATAGATATCTGTCTTCCTCTTTTTGCTACCATAGTGAATAACCTCACATTTATCCACATTAAACTGCATCTGCCTTGCATTTGCCCACTCACCCAACCTGTCCAAGTCACCCTGCATTCTCATAGCAGCCTCCTCACAATTCACATTGTCACCTAGCTTTGTGTCATCTGCAAATTTGCTAATGTTACTTTGGATCCCTTCATCCAAATCATTGATGTATATTGTAAATAGCTGCGGTCCCAGCACCGAGCCTTGTGGTACCCCACTAGTGACTGCCTGCCATTTTGAAAGGGACCCGTTAATCCCTACTCTTTGTTTCCAGTCTGCCAACCACTTCTCTATCCATGTCAGCACTCTACCCCCAATACCATGTGCCCTAGATTTCCCCAAATAATAGTTGGGTAACTATGGTAGCGTGAAGACTATTCCATGCTTTAATTGTGCGGGGGAACTCCATGGAGCAGCCAGCAACTCTGGATAGAAGAAATTGGGTGACATTTCCCAGTAGAGACTGTTCTTTACATTTCCATGGTTTTAGTGCTTTTAGTTTAATTTAAAGATAGTGTGGAGACAGGCCCTTCAGCCCACCGAGTCCACGCCGACCACCTGTACACTAGTTCTATCCCACACCTTAGCGACGTAAGTCAAGAGTGTTTTATTCTCTCACGTCCCAGTTAGAACAATGAAATCCTTACTTGCAGCAGTAATATAATTTTCCTCCTGGGATTAATAAAGTTCTATCGTATAGTATTGGACTGCTATACTCTGGTTTAAATTGCAGATAGACACAAAAAGCTGGAGTAACTCAACAGGTCAGACAGAATCTCTGGACAAAAGGAAAATATTACGTTAAGGGTTGGGTCTGAAAAAAGATCCTGCACAACTTTGGAATGTGAAAGGAAACGAGCACCCGGAGAAAACCCATGCGATCAAAGGGAAAAGAAGCAAACTCCACACAGACAGCACCCATTCAGGATCAATTCCGGGTCTCTGGCACTTTTAGGCAGCAATTTTATGGCCAATGTGCTGCCCCATAGTTTTGAACTGAATTAAAACAAACAGTAGCTGTAATGGGGAATATTGTGTCACTTAGAGATTTAAGACTGAAAATGGATAGTGTCTTTTTTTTAGTAACCAAAGTTACTAACATAATTTTTTTGTGTGTTGGAAAATAAAATATAGTGGCACAGCTGGTGGACTTGTTGCCTCACACACCAGAGATCTGTGTTTGATCCTGTCCTCGGGCACTGTCTGTGTTGAATTTGCACATTCTCCCTGCCGGCGTGTGGGTTCCCTCCCACATCCCATTGGCTTATCTCTGTAAAATTGCCCCTAATGCATAGGGAGTGGGTGAGGAAAGTGGGATAACAGAACCTGTGTGAATGGGTAGACAAAAATGCTGGAGAAACTCAGCGGGTGAGGCAGCATCCATGGAGCGAAGGAAATAGGCGACGTTTCAGGTCAAGACCCTTCTTCAGACTGATTTCGGGAGGGGGGCGGGAAAAAGAAAGGAAGAGGTGGAGACAGTAGGCTGTGGGAGAGCTGGGAATGGGAGGAGAAGGAGGGAGAAAGCATGGACTACCTGAAATTGGAGAAGCCAATGTTCATACCGCTGGGGTGAAAACTACCTAAGCGAAATATGAGGTGCTGTTCCTCCAATTTGCGGTGGGCCTCACTCTGGCCGTGTACGAGGCCCAGGACAGAAAGGTTGGATTTGGAATGGGAAGGGGAGTTGAAGTGCTGAGCCACCGGGAGATCAGGTTGGTAATTGTGAACTGAGTGGAGGTGTTGGGTGAAGCGATCGTCAAGCCTGCGCTTGGTCTTAACGAGGTTGATCATATGCTGAATAATCCAACCACATTTTTGTTTGGAAGTGGAAAGAAATAATAGGAATTGCATTTATTGCAATGTGTAAAAAGAGATGAGATACTGTATTATAATTTTGCTGGATGTCATTGTCGTATATATCATGTCTTGATTGGTGAATATGTTTAGTTTGTGACTTATTTAAAGCAGAAATAATATGTGAATGCTTCATTGAGCATAATTCCGACTGGTAACTACGCACTTCGTCCGAGCACATAATTACATGCGTCATGCAAACCGTCTTAAATGACCACCTAAACTGTCATTTGGTAACCTAAAAAGCTGCCAAGGTTACCCGGCTGGCAACAGGGAAAAAAAGTTAAGCGAGAGCCCTGAAGTGGGATAACATTAGTTGCCCTCCAATTCACAGGAACTGATCCCAAGTCTATAGAACATTGGAAAATTATAACCAGTGCATCCACGATTTCTAGATTTCTTAAGTACCCTGGGATGTAGACCATCAGGCCCTGGGATTTTATCAGCCTTCAGTCCCATGTCTACCCAACACCATTTCCTGCCTAATGTGGGTTTCCTTCAGTTCCTCCGTCACCCCAGATCCTCTGGCCACTACTATATCAGGAAGATTGTTTGTGTCCTCCTTAGTGAAGACGGATCCAAAGTACCTGTTCAACTCATCTGTATTTCTTTGTTCCTCATAATAAATTCACCTTTTTCGGTCTTCAAGGGTCCAACTTTGGTCTTAACTATTTTTTTTTCTCATCACATACCTAAAGAAGCTTTTACTGTCCTCCTTTATCTTCTTGGCTAGTTTACCTTCGTACCTCATCTTTTCTCCCGTATTAGCTCTGCATTCAACACCGTTGTTGTAGAGCTACTACACTCCAAACTTTCCAAGTTGACTGTGCTGGAGCCCCTCTGTCGGTGGATCGCCAGCTTCCTGATACACAATGTTGTGAGGTAAATGAAACTTTCACTACTTGTAATTTACTTAACTTTATTTAAGCTTTAAGCAACTTATTTCTTTAATACATTACTCAGAAACGTCTGGCAAACATGGCTGATTCCGCAGGCCTTTCCCGCCCGAAATACTTTGCACATGCGCACACTCTAGAAGAACCCCGCACATGCGCCCACTTCATTCTCCCCTCCTATTTATAAGTTGAGACGGTCGGGAGGTTTAATACATCTTGATGACCATCGCAGAACTGGAGCTTCAGGAGGTAATGGCGTTTCAATAGCTGGTGGTAGATATATTGCTTGGTCTTCAACTTCACTCATATTGTTATTTAGATTTACAATTTTAGAATTTCTTATAGAAGTTTCCATAGGGGATGCTGGAAGTGTTGGAGGAAGTTCTCGATTAGTGTTATCAAGAAGTGATGGAGTTGATGGAGAAGACGGACATGGTGCAAGGTCACGAAGTGAGACAGTTGGCTGACGTCCATCCTGATACTTGATAGTTGCATAAGATCAGTCAGTTCAACTTCATCAACAAAAGGCTCGTTCTTATTTGATCGGACATAACGACGAAGCAACGGTCCCAGGGCTAGTCAACCATGATGGCAGAGAAGTACCACTAGAAGAACGCCGTTTGAAGTTAAAGAACCGCTCATGTGGAGTAGTATTGGTAGCAGTTGACAGTAGAGATCTGATGGAGTGTAATGCATCTGGTAGAACACATTCCCAATGCTGATCTGGTATGTCATTTGACTTTAAAGCCAGTTTCACTGCTTTCCAAATGATTCCGTTATACCTCTCAACCTGACCATTTCCAATAGGATGATATGGTGTTGTTTTACTTGTTGCAATTCCTCTCTTAGAAAGGTAGTCCTTTAAATCTTTCGACATGAATGAGGTGCCCCTATCAGAATGTATGTAACTTGGAAATCCACAGAATGAAAACAGTTGATCTAAACATTTGATAACCATCAGCTGACATATTTGGACAAGGAAAAGCAAATGGGAACCTCGAATATTCGTCAACTAAGGTAAGTATATAAACATTTCGAGAGGAGGATGGTAAAGGCCCTTTGAAGTCAATACTCAAACGTTCCATAGGTTGAGTAGCTTTGATCAATCTTCCTTCTTCAGGACGGAAGAACCTTGGTTTTAATTCAGCACAGATTCTACATGAAGCACACGTCATCTTCACATCTTCTGTAGAGAAAGGTAAGTTTTTGGAACGAACATAGTGTAACAAACGAGTGACTCCCGGATGACACAGCCCATTGTGAAGATCAGTGAGTGCAGAAGAATGAACAGAGGCACAAAATGCTCGGGTTAATGTATCCGGAGCAACATTATCCTTACCAGGGTGGTACTCAATTGAATAACTATATGCAGATAATTCAATCCTCCATTCATGAATTTTACTGTTCTTAATCTTCGTTCGTTTTCGATTATCCAGCATAAAAGCTACTGAACGCTGATCTGTTATCAAAGTGAAGTGCTGGCGAGCAAGGAAATGATTCAATTTTCTCACTGCTTCAATAATTGCTGTAGCTTCCTTTTCGACAGGTGGGGGTAGTGCGATTCACTACCTTGGAGAGTACGAGACATGAAAACCACTGGTCGTCCTCCTTGATTTAATGTTGCTGATACTGCTAAATCAGAGGCAGCACATTCAACAACAAAGGGGAGATCCTCGTCGATGGCGTGTAATGTCGTAGATTCCAATTGTTTCTTTAAAGAAGTAAAAGCACCAATTGCTGTAGAGTCAAGGGGGAAAGATTTTGCTCTAATCAAAGGCTGAATTTTGTCAGAAAAATTTGGTATCCATTTTGCATAATATGCAAACATCCCAAGGACCCTTCGTAGAGAGTTTATTGTAACTGGAACAGGTATCTCTTGGAGTGGGCGGAGTCTTTCTGGATCAGGCTTGATTATATAATTTCCAACCCAATAACCAAGAATATTAATTGATGACACTGATGTTATTGACTTAGCCTCATTTAATGTTAGATTTTTAGAATGTACAACATCTAAAAACCGTTGTACATTTTCATCATGTTCAGCTTGGTCTTTTCCTGCAATAGTTATATTATCAAGATAAGGGAAAGTATCTTTAAGGTTTTCCTGTTCAACAAGTTTGTCCATCTCTCTCTGAAAAACAGCCACACCATTAGTTACACCAAAAGGAATTCTGCAGTAGTGATATAATTTCCCATTTGCTTCAAACGCAGTGTATTTCTTCTCTGATTCCTTCAAAGGAATTTGGTAGTAAGCACTTTTTAAGTCAAAAGTAGAGAATATCTTATACTTAGCTAATGTATTGATAATCTCTTCTATTCAAGGTAGTGGATATGCATCAAGCTCTGTGAAGTGGTTTATAGTTTGAGAGTAATCAATGCAGTCTTTTCCTATGTCTCTCCAAGGGGTCCTTAACCACGACAACTTGTGCCCTCCAAGGGGAAGAGCTGGGTTCTATGATGCCTTCTCGTAAAAGATTAGTTACTTCTGTGTTGATAAAGTTCCTATCATCTTTACTAAAGTGTCTTGATTTTGTAGCAATAGGCTTGCACTTGGAGGATAAATTAGTGAATAATGAAGGACATTCAACAGATGCAGCAGAAACACCACACAATACTGGTGGCTTTGACAAAACAAGGTCAGGCATAGATCCTTCATACATTATTTGAAGTGATCTGTGCAGTTTCTGGAAATCCTGACCTAGAATTATATCGCTACACAAATTTTTCAAAATACCTAGACATACAGATTTATAGCTAGTTTTGTTCAGAATAAAGTCTACAATACAAGATCCTATAATTTGAGAGTTGTCAGAGCCATCGAGATTTCCTTATTTGAAGGAATTATGGTTAGATTTAGACGAGACACAACTTGTTCACTTATAAAACTTCCTGAACTGCCAGAATCAAGTAATACATTAAGTGTATGGCCATTAATGGATACCATTGTAGCTGCATGAGACAAGCTCTGAGGAAATGCAGCTGTAATTGCACATAAAGAAGGCGTATACATGGCAGCAGTCACAATTTTAGTAGTTGCTTTGGACTTGCATACTCTAGAATAATGTCCCTTCTTGCCACAACTATTACAAGTTGCCTCTCGAGCAGGGCATATCTCTCTCTTATGAATATTACCCCCGCAAAAGTAACAGTTCCTTTTTGAATAATTATATGCTGCAGCAATGGCACCTTTATCCGTAGAGATTGTTTCAGCTTGCTCCATATTTGTACTTGGGTGAGATTCGTTTGTAGTAGTTGCAGCAGAATACACATTAGATGAGCCATAAGCATCTGAATTTTTCTGAGCCAAGTCCAAAGAGTAAGCTTGGATTTACAGTCAGCTTACAATCAAGCTTACTCTTTGGACTTGGCTCAGAAAAATTCAGATGCTTATGGCTCCATCCCAAGTCGGACTGTTTGACTTGTAAGATAAGTTGCTTAAATTGTTGTGAGGTAAATGAAACTTTCACTACTTGTAATTTACTTAACTTTATTTAAGCTTTAAGCAACTTATTTCTTTAATACATTACTCAGAAACGTCTGGCAAACATGGCTGATTCCGCAGGCCTTTCCCGCCCGAAATATTTTGCACATGCGCACACCCCGGGAATGTCCTACGCATGCGCACACTCTAGAAGAACCCCGCACATGCGCCCACTTCACACAGGAAGCGGCATGTGAGGCTGGGAAAGCACATCCCACAGACCCTCAGCACAGGTGCACCGCAAGGCTGCGTACTCTCCCCTCTCTACTCTCTCTACACCAATGACTGCACCTCCACTGACTCCTCTGTCAAGCTTCTCAAGTTTGCGGACGACACAACCCTGATTGGACTGATCCAGGATGGGGAGGAATCTGTCTACAGATAGGAAGTGACACAGCTTGCATGCCATTGCAACAACCTGGAGCTCAATGCTCTTAAGACAATGGAATTGATTGTGGACTTTAGGAGAGCTCCCCCCCTCCTCTCACCATCAACAACACCACAGCCACATCTGTGGAGTCTTTTAAGTTCTTAGGAACCATCATCTCCAAGTGGGGGGTCACGATCTAATCCACAGTCAAAAAGGCACAACCGAGGATGTACTTACTGTGGCAGCTGAGGAAGCACAATCTGCCAAAGGCAATGATGTTCAAATTCTATACGGCCATCGTAGAGTCTGTCCTCACCTGCATCATGCTCTGGTTTGGCTCAGCCACCAAGCACAACATCCGGAGGCTGCATTGAATTGTCCAATCAGCTGAGAAGGTTATTGGCTGCAACCTTCCCTCCATTGATGAACTGTACACTGCAAGGGCCAGGAAGCGAGTGGGTAAGATCATCTCTGAACTCTCTTTAGGATGGTTATCTCTGGATTGCTTCCAGTACCTTGTGCTAGTGAGGACAGGAACAGGGAGATAGGGGATCTGAATGTGTGACTGAGGGGCTGGTGCAGGGAGCAAGGATTTAGATTTATAGACCACTGGGATCTCTTCTGGGGTAGGGGTGACTTGTACAATAGGGACAGGTTACACCTTAACTGGAGGGGGACCGACTTTCTGGCAGGCAGGTTTAAACATAGAAACATAGAAATTAGGGGCAGGAGCAGGCCATTCGGCCCTTCGAGCCTGCACCGCCATTCAATATGATCATGGCTGATCATCCAACATACCTGCCTTCTCTCCATACCCCCTGATCCCTTTAGCCACAAGGGCCACATCTAACTCCCTCTTAAATATAGCCAATGAACTGGCCTCAACTACCTTCTGTGGCAGAGAATTCCAGAGACTCACCACTCTCTGTGTGAAAAATGTTTTCCTCATCTCGGTCCTAAAGGAATTCCCCCTTATCCTTAAACTGTGACCCCTTGTTCTGGACTTCCCCAACACCGGGAACAATCTTCCTGCATCTAGCCTGTCCAACCCCTTAAGAATTTTGTAAGTTTCTATAAGATCCCCCCTCAATCTTCTAAATTCTAGCGAGTACAAGCCGAGTCTATCCAGCCTTTCCTCATGTGAAAGTCCTGACATCCCAGAAATCAGTCTGGTGAACCTTCTCTGTACTCCCTCTATGGCAAGAATGTCTTTCCTCAGATGAGGAGACCAAAACTGTACGCAAAACTCCAGGTGTGGCCTCACCAAGACCCTGAACAACTGCAGGAGAACCTCCCTGCTCTTGTACTCAAATCCTTTTGCTATGAATGCCAACATACCATTCGCTTTCTTCACAGCCTGCTGCACCTGCATGCCTACTTTCAATGACTGGTGTACCATGACACCCAGGTCTCGCTGCATCTTCCCTTTTCCTAATCGGTCACCATTCAAATAATAGTCTACCTTCCTGTTTTTGCCACCAAAGTGGATAACCTCACATTTATCCACATTATACTGCATCTGCCATGCATTTGCCCACTCACCCAGTCTATCCAAGTCATCCTGCAGCCTCCTAGCATCCTCCTCACAGCTAACACTGCCCCCCAGCTTCGTGTCATCCGCAAACTTGGAGATGTTGCATTTAATTCCCTCGTCCAAATCATTAATGTATATTGTAAATAGCTGGGGTCCCAGCACTGAGCCTTGCGGCATCCCACTAGTCACTGCGCCTTGCGGCATCCCACTAGTCACTCCTACTCTTTGCTTCCTGTCTGCCAGCCAGTTCTCTATCCACATCAATACTGAATACCAATACCATGTGCTTTAAGTTTGTATACCAATCTTGTGTGGAACCTTGTCGAAATCCTTCTGAAAGTCCAGATACAACACATCCACTGCTTCTCTCTTATCCACTCTACTAGTTACATCCTCAAAAAATTCAATAAGATTCGTCAGACATGATTTACCCTTCGTAAATCCATGCTGACTTTGTCCAATGATTTCACCACTTTCCAAATGCGCTGCTCTCCCATCTTTAATAATTGACTCTAGCAGTTTCCCCACTACCGATGTTAGACTAACTGGTCTGTAATTCCCCGTTTTCTCTCTCCCTCCCTTTTTAAAAAGTGGGGTTACATTAGCTACCCTCCAATCCTCAGGAACTACTCCAAATCTAAAGAGTTTTGAAAAATTATCACTAAGGCATCTGCTATTTCTGGGGCTACTTCCTTAAGTACCCTGGGATGCAGCCTATCTGGCCTTGGGATTTATCGGCCTTTAATCCACATTCCTTTCTATTGCGTAATAATACAGAAGGTGCAGGATCAGTTCATTCTCCTAGGAGGAAGAAAAATTCCAAGGGGAGTAAGGGGCAACCGTGGCTGACAAGGGACGTCAGGGACAGTATAACATAAATGAGAAGTACAACGTAGCAAAGATGAGCGGGGAGCAAGAGGATTGGGTAATGTTTAAAGAGCAACAGAAGATAACTAAAAAGACAATACGGGAGAAAAGATGAGGTACGAAGGTAAACTAGCCAAGAAGATAAAGGAGGACAGTAAAAGCTTCTTTAGGTATTTGATGAGAAAAAAAATATAGTTAAGACCAAAGTTGGACCCTTGAAGACCGAAAAAGGTGAATTTATTATGGGGAACAAAGAAATACAGATGAGTTGAACAGGTACTTTGGATCCGTCTTCACTAAGGAGGACACAAACAATCTTCCTGATATAGTAGTGGCCAGAGGATCTGGGGTGACGGAGGAACTGAAGGAAACCCACATTAGGCAGGAAATGGTGTTGGGTAGACATGGGACTGAAGGCTGATAAAATCCCAGGGCCTGATGGTCTACATCCCAGGGTACTTAAGAAATCTAGAAATCGTGGATGCACTGGTTATAATTTTCCAATGTTCTTTAGACTTGGGATCAGTTCCTGTGAATTGGAGGGCAACTAATGTTATCCCACTTCAGGGCTCTCGCTTAACTTTTTTTCCCTGTTGCCAGCCGGGTAACCTTGGCAGCTTTTTAGGTTACCAAATGACAGTTTAGGTGGTCATTTAAGACGATTTGCATGACGCATGTAATTATGTGCTCGGACGAAGTGCGTAGTTACCAGTCGGAATTATGCTCAATGAAGCATTCACATATTATTTCTGCTTTAAATAAGTCACAAACTAAACATATTCACCAATCAAGACATGATATATACGACAATGACATCCAGCAAAATTATAATACAGTATCTCATCTCTTTTTACACATTGCAATAAATGCAATTCCTATTATTTCTTTCCACTTCCAAACAAAAATGTGGTTGGATTATTCAGCATATGATCAACCTCGGTAAGACCAAGCGCAGGCTTGACGATCGCTTCATCCAACACCTACACTCAGTTCACAATAGCCAACCTCATCTACCGGTGGCTCAGCACTTCAACTCCCCCTCCCATTCCAAATCCAACCTTTCTGTCCTGGGCCTCGTACACGGCCAGAGTGAGGCCCACCGCAAATTGGAGGAACAGCACCTCATATTTCGCTTGGGTAGTTTTCACCCCAGCGGTATGAACATTGGCTTCTCCAATTTCAGGTAGTCCATGCTTTCTCCCTCCTTCTCCTACCATTCCCAGCTCTCCCACAGCCTACTGTTTCCACATCTTCCTTTCTTTTTCCCGCCCCCCCAAAATCAGTCTGAAGAAGGGTCTTGACCTGAAACGTCGCCTATTTCCTTCACTCCATGGATGCTGCCTCACCCGCTGAGTTTCTTTCTCCAGCATTTTTGTCTACCCATTCACACAGGTTCTGTTATCCCACTTTCCTCACCCACTCCCTACGCATTAGGGGCAATTTTACAGAGACAAGTTAACCTCCAATGCGTCAATGGGATGTGGGAGGAAACCCACACGCTGGCAGGGAGAATGTGCAAATTCAACACAGACAGTGCCCGAGGACAGGATCGAACACAGATCTCTGGTGTGTGAGGCAGCAAGTCCACCAGCTGTGCCACTATATTTTATTTTCCAACACACAAAAAATTATATGTTGATAACTTTGGTTACTAAAAAAAAGACACTATCCATTTTCAGTCTTAAATCTCTAAGTGACACAATATCCCCCTTTACAGCTACTGTTTGTTTTAACTCAGTTCAAGACTTTGGGGCAGCACATTGGCCATAAAGTTGCTGCCTAAAATTGCCAGAGACCCGGAATTGATCCTGAATGGGTGCTGTCTGTGTGGAGTTTGCTCCTTTTCCCTTTGATCGCATGGGTTTTCTCCGGGTGCTCATTTCCTTTCACATTCCAAAGTTGTGCAGGATCTTTTTTCAGACCCAACCCATAACGTAATATTTTCCTTTTGTCCAGAGATTCTGTCTGACCTGTTGAGTTACTCCAGCTTTTTGTGTCTATCTGCAATTTAAACCAGAGTATAGCAGTCCAATACTATACGATAGAACTTTATTAATCCCAGGAGGAAAATTATATATATATATATATATATATATATATATATATATATATATATATATATATATACTTATATATTCATATATAAATATACACCGTTTTGTTTTCTCGTTTATAACATTGTTTACAGAGTACTATGTTTACATATTCTGTTCTGCTGCTGCAAGTAAGGATTTCATTGTTCTAACTGGGACATGAGAGAATAAAACACTCTTGACTTACGTCGCTAAGGTGTGGGATAGAACTAGTGTACAGGTGGTCGGCGTGGACTCGGTGGGCTGAAGGGCCTGTCTCCACACTATCTTTAAATTAAACTAAAAACACTAAAACCAGAGGAAATGTAAAGAACGGTCTCTACTGGGAAATGTCACCCAATTTCTTCTATCCAGTGATGCTGGCTGCTCCATGGAGTTCCCCCGCACAATTAAAGCATGGAATAGTCTTCACGCTACCATAGTTACCCAACTATTATTTGGGGAAAACTAGGGCACATGGTATTGGGGGTAGAGTGCTGACATGGATAGAGAAGTGGTTGGCAGACAGGAAACAAAGAGTAGGGATTAACGGGTCCCTTTCAAAATGGCAGGCAGTCACTAGTGGGGTACCACAAGGCTCAGTGCTGGGACCGCAGCTATTTACAATATACATCAATGATTTGGATGAAGGGATTCAAAGTAACATTAGCAAATTTGCGGATGACACAAAGCTGGGTGAGAATGTGAACTGTGAGGAGGCTGCTATGAGAATGCAGGGTGACTTGGACAGGTTGGGTGAGTGGGCAAATGCAAGGCAGATGCAGTTTAATGTGGATAAATGTGAGGTTATTCACTTTGGTAGCAAAAAGGAGGAAGACAGATATCTATCTAACTGTCGTCAAGTTGGGAAAAGGGGAAGTAGAACGGGATCTGGGGATCCTTGTTCATCAGTCAATGAAAGTAAGCATGCAGGTACAGCAGGCAGTGAAGAAAGCAAATGGCATGTTGGCCTTTATAACAAGAGGAGTTGAGTATAGGAGCAGAGAGGTCCTTCTGCAGTTGTATAGGGCCCTGGTGAGACCACACCTGGAGTATTGTGTGCAGTTTTTGTGAGGGATAAAGTGATTAAACCCCACCATTGTAAGGGGCTTTAAAGAGGATTCAAACCGATAAAGGCCAGGGAGAGGATTCTGACACAGCTGTGTATAAAAGTTACCAGAGCAGTCCTTGAGTGAGAAGTGATAGCATTGTATAGCGGTAGAAGGGAGTGATGTAGATAGATCCCTATCAGTAGAATGGAGTGATAGATGGGACCCTTGTCACTATAGCTTAGCTTTAGTGCTGATATAGGAGAACTGAGAGAGTTCAGTTGGAGGTGAGTAAAACTAGGGCAGGTCATAGACAACTGAGCATGCTTAATAAAATAAATGAATATTTCAACACACCCTTGGTCAAGAAACTGCTCATTACCATGCACACGTCTGGACATGCGATGTATGATGTGGGAGGTACTGGGGGGACGTACCTACAGATTGTGCACCTCAGTGCCTGATTGGAGAAGGGTCCGAAGGGGAGGTTGAATGTAGAATTGTGTGTATAAAGGGGGTTTACCCTTCTGACTTCGGTGTGTCTCAACTTGGAGAGGCACCCGACTTTGCAGACTCGCAAATAAAGAATCTCTTGCTTCCACAATTTAGTCTCTGAGTAGTGATTGTGAGCACATCGCATATCTCACAAAGTGGGGGCTCGTCCGGGATCGCCACTCCAGCTGCTCGGTGGAAGCACAGAAGGAAGGGAAGGTGCACCCTGCTGTTTTCAGCAGTCTCTGATCTCCTTGCTTGCCATCAGCGGTTTGAGCGAGTGATATTCGGACAAGAGACTCAGGAAGCAAGAGGGAGTGTCAGATAAATAAACAAGGGACGGTCGAGCGATTCTTGTGCACAAGACCCGGGTAAGAAAACTGACTATTAAGTATTGCCTGGGCGACCGAGAGTCTGTCGGACGGGAATAGTCCGATAAGATAAAGATAACCGGAACGGGAAAAGTAAGAGTCCGGGGGGAAACAGGACAAGGCTCACACTGGTGAAGAGCCGCACATTCCGCCTGATAGTCCATTGGGGGCGAATGTGGCAATCTTGGGGAGAAGGAAGCCCCGGGGGTAAAGATAAGGAGACTATGATTAAGTTCTGTTATTTTGATTAACCAAAGGAACCAATAAGGGGGAGTTCAGTCTGGTGGCACTGGACTGTACAGAATATTCAGAGTATCACTCAGACATTGCAAAAATCGAAGGAAAATCACAGTGCCAGATGTTTTGAGTATGAACAGTTAAAAAGGAAGGAGCAGCACATGAAAGAAATATTGAGTTGTTTCACACAATCTATAGAAGAAACTCATAGGCAGATTGATCAGGTACATGAGGAGTTCGTGCAAAATATGTTAATTTTGAAACTTTAATCTGTGTAGGAAATTGCATAATTTCACTGAAGTAAGAATGGAACTAATGTGATTTGTGTGTAAAAACCGGTTTTGTATGAATGAGGAAGTTCATATATGTGGTAGGTTTGTTTGCTGTAGTCCACATGCTGTAAGGGTAGGTGTGTGTGTTCCTTTAAGAAATTGTAAGCAATGGGGAGATTACGAACAGCTGTAAGGTAACGGACAACGCTTTGTATCATCGCAACTTAAAAGAGGAAAGTTGGAAAATGTAGGTTGCTTGGCTTCTATAGATTTCTTTTCAGTAAAGTTAATTTGGAAAATTGTTAGTCGTATGTATTTAAACTAGGAATTGGAATTTGGGAATTGTAGTGAAAATGGTTTCAACAAAATTAGAAATAAGTTAATTGCTGAACAACAAGCAGCTTTTATGGTTTGTTTAGATAAACATTCTGGTTGGAGAAGGGTAATAAATTAATGGGGCCCAGGGGGAAAAAAAAGGAGTTGGCAGACAATGATGTCAATAATGGGAAGTTTATTTACTTCAGAAGAAAGACAGATGGTCAGACAAGCAGGAATAAAGATCTGGGAAAAGGGGTTGCGGGCTCCGGGGGTAGCAGCAGACGCAGGTCAGCAGTTACTAAAGGTTAATTTCATAACCAAGTCATGGCCAGATATTAGAAAGAAACTGGAAAAATTGGAGGATTGGAATGACAAACCATTAAATCAATTGTTAACAGAGGCTCAGAAAGTATATGTACAATGGGATGAGGAACAACAGAAGGGAAAGGCAAAAATGATGTTGCAGGCAGTACAGCAATGGGCAAAGAAGAAGGGAGACGAAGGTGATAGAATCCGGGTGCTCATGGAGTCCGGGGAAGGGGAAGCGGCAGAGACAGAGGACGAGGAAGAGGTGAATGGAGGGATCGAAGTTGGGGTCCCCGGGAAAACAAGGAACAAGGATCAGGAGGGTGGTACACAGGGCCATCCCGGTGTTATCATTGTAATGAGGAGGGTCATTTCAAGAGGGAATGTCCCAGGCTACGACGGGAGGTGCAGTCGTACACACTCACGGAGGAAGAATAGGGAAGTCGGGGGTCCCGCTCCCTGGGGTGTATGGGATACACACGGGAGCCTCTGGTAAACTTGAAATTAGGACCCCAGAGAGAGGATATGGTATTTCTGGTAGATTCGGGAGTGGAGAGATCAAGCGTAACTAAGGTACCGGAAGGAATAGGATTGGGTGAAAAACAAGTCAGAATCTCAGGGGTAGTGATGACTGCCCCCGAGGTAGAAGGGGTGGTGGTAAAATATGAGAATCGAGAAGTCAGTGGAAGATTTTAAAAGGAAGGTGAATAAATTTGCAAAGGAGGATAAACTATCTGAGAAGTAAGAAATTGAGTTTAGAATGAGAAAGAAGGCAGACCAGAAATAATTAAAGTGGGAAGCAGAGGGATAAATTGATGAGACTGCTTTAAAAAGATAAGAGCAGGCCCGACACAGATTATCCTTTGGGGCACCCATAAACTGAGAGGGCTAAGAAATACCTTACCCAATATTCCTGATGGGGCAGGAAATGGATTATGACTTTGGAGGACGATTATTGGCTATGGAAGATTTGAAGGCACTGTTGGTGAAAGTGATAGGAACCACTAAACTGACAGAACTCCTGAAGATGGCTGGTATAAAAATGCTGTGAACAATGCAATAAACAATGGCATGCTGTTTGACACAGTCAGGCAGAGGGTATGGCAGGCCCTCAGACAAAAATCCAGCAGCCTATCTGGAGAACAAGCTGAAAAGGTGGAGACTGGAAACTGAACAAAAATAGAAGGCAACCAGTTAATGAACACTATATTTTGCACCACTGTGGTGGATGTCATTCCTCCTAAAGTCAAGTCTAGATTGGAGGAGGTGGTGGGATTGTAATCTATTTCCCACCCCTGATTCAGTGATCATTTGGTCAATGAGGTTGAGAAATATCGCAAAGATAGGAAAAAGACTTGCAGACCAGCAGGAAGAGGTGCAGAGAAAAATGATGCAAATGGAACTTGAAGAGCTCAAAAAAGAAAGAGCGTGAGAAAGGAAAGACAATGTTGTCAGTAACAACAGACCTGGTTGAAAAGTCTGAAATAAGTGATGCACTGACACACAGTGGGTCCTATGACAGAGCCAAACAGGGGCCAGAGATTCCATGCCAATAATAAATGTATTTGGGAGAGTGTTTCCTCAAATGCCCTATCAGGAGTGAAATAAATCTGGATATAAGCCCAGACAGGACTGGGGTCCCCAAGGGAGGGAGGGATCTCAAGGAAGAGGTCAAGGAAGGCTAGTAAGGAGATAGGTAATGGATAAGGTGTGTTGGGGATGTGAACAGGTATGGTAATTAGGAAATAATAATAATAATATTAAGATAATGGTGAACATAGCTATGGTAAGAACATTAAGAAGATGTATTAAATACACCTAGGCTAGGATGTGGCAGGGTTTTAAATACTAGGCCCATGATTTTAATCAGATGTTGTAGGCAGATTTGGAAGGTGTTGATATAGTATGTGGATGATTTGTTGGTTTGTTCCACAAGTGAGAAGCAATGTGAGAGAGAGACATTGTAATTATCTTAGAAAAGATGGCATAGGAGGTCATAATGTATCAAGGAAGAAGTTGTTTTTTTGTCAGCAGAAGGTATAATATTTTGGACGAGTAATATCTAAAGAAGTAAAAGCTATAGCGCAGGATCAAATTGAAGCGATAATTGAAGTTCCCAAACCTCAGAGACTAGAACAGATGATGATGATATTGGGAATGGCAGGATATGGTTCAGACTAGATTGGGAAGTATGTTGAAATTGTGATGCCATTAAGAAAAATAATGAAGGAAGAAGGACACATAAGTCTGAGAAATGTTTTACAGTCAGAGCCTTTGAATGAAGGGGACAAAAAGGTTTTGCTTGTGGATGTTTCTTGTTAAAGGGATCATAATAGCAAGTATGCAGGGTTTGAAGTGATGCATCAGGATGAATTAGACTTTAAGGTAATCAAATTGGAAGCTTGCCTGCAATCTTGCTTAGCTCAATCGGCAGAAATTAAGGCTTTAAGTGCAGCATATGTATATGGAGTCTGGCACATGTTTGGAGCAGTAGGGAAACAGAAAGGCTTTGAGAAAAGCAACGGAGACCCCATGCAAAGTTAGCAGTGTCCCCCTATGAAATGTTGTTTGGGTTACCTCATTTGGGAAAGATAGAAGGAATACCCAAAATAGAGGGCAGTGATGTATTCTTAAGGAACTATTTATTGGCAGTATCTCGTTCCCTTACAGAATTAAAAGCTAAAGGATTATTGGCTCAAAGCCCACCACTTGACTTTCCAATATATGCTGTAAAGGCCGGAGACTGGGTACTGGTCAAGAATTGGAAGGAGGAGAAACTCCAGCCCAGGTGGACTGGCCCATACCTAGTATTACTGACAACCGAGACAGCAGTACGAACAAAAGAAAAAGGGTGGACCCACGCAATCCGGGTTAAAGGACCCATTGATTCACCCGCTCCTGATAAGGAGGAACAGTGGATGGTGAAGCCAGGAAATAAGCCCCTAACATTAACTTTTAGAAAAAAATAAATGTATAACTAACAGTATGAAAGGAGCAGTCATGGTATTGCCTGCTCTGCATGTAATTATGGTAAAAAGTATTAATGACTGTGATAAATGTTATCATCCTATCAGATACAGAGGGCGGACAACCAGATCATTTACTTATCATTCCCATGTGAACGATGCTTGCTATAACCTGAGGACTAGAACTATTTGTGAGGATGGGGGAAAGAAGTATTATAGGGTAGAGAATAGAGGATATGTAGGGAGGTTTGGGTACGTTACCTGCCCAAAGGGAGAGAGATGGGTTTGTATGACTAGGACAGGGCAGTTAGGTCTCCCTTTCCATGCCTCAAGATGGACATTAGATAAAATGAAGGAGGAAGTAATAACAAGGTTAACGAAAGTAGTGGTCACCAAGCCTCCCCCTCCCCCCACCTACTCAGCCTCAATTGCACCAGACACTGTATGAAGAAATAAAGAAGCAGATTGAGATCCCTGAAGGAGGGAAAAACCTGTTTGTGGACTTGGCCCTCCGGATAGCTGGAACCCTGAATGTGACTAATTGTTGGGTCTGTGGCGGACCACTGATGAGCTCACGTTGGCCGTGGAGAGGATCCATTGTTGAAGTATGGGACCTGATGGAGTGGAACCTGACAGTTGGACAAGACCGGGCATGGGTCCTGACAGATGCTCCGGTTGGGACTTAGTGTATCGCTAGGCCCTGGGCAAAGGATGCCGTCCTAGTAGGCAGCAGCCCCTGCCAGCGCATCGTCACCCAGTGGTCAAATCAGTCCCGAGTGTGGTGGCCAGAGGAGCCTAAATGATATCCGACTAAGAAAGATGGGAGAAACTGCACTATCTGGATGAAGACCGATGGAATAGAATTGACTGGACTATGGAACTGCACCGGGAACAACCCTTATCAAGGAATCCCGGTGTTGCGAGACATATGGAACAAGGTTACCTCTAGTGGACCGACCCCTGAAGGACTGTTATGGATATGCGGACACAAGGCATACTCGGTGTTACCGCCAAATTGGAGCGGGACTTGGTTTATTGGACTGGTACAACCGGGATTTTTCCCGTTAAACACCGAAGCAGGGCGGTGCTAGGAACACCTGTATTTGATGACCACTATCGGAAGAGGAAAATAGACATTGGAGAATGGGAAGATGATGAATGGCCACCCGCATGAATCATCTCATACTATGGACCAGCCACTTGGGCACAGGATGGATCCTGGGGTTACCGAACCCTGGTATACATGTTAAACCGGATCATAAGACTTCAGGCAGTACTGGAAATAATTTCCAACCAAACTGCGGTGGCACTGGAGATGCTGGCAAAGCAGCTGACACAGATGAGAGCAGCAATATACCAGAACTGGTTGGCCCTAGATTACCTCCTGGCCGAAGAAGGAGGGGTATGCGGGAAATTTAACCTCTCTAATTGCTGTCTAAACATCGATGACAATGGACAGGCAGTGATGGACATATCAGAAGGAATCCGTAAGTGTTCCACAAAAGTATGTTCCAATACAAAAGTGGAATTCGATTATGGGTACCCGACTGGTGGGATTCCATCCTCGGAGGAACATGGTGGAGAACGGTGGGACTCGTGTTTCTATGTGCAGAGGCTGGACTGATCTTTATCCCCTGTTGCATCCCTTGTTTTAGGGAACTTATTACAAGGAGTATAAGTCAGATGCAGGCTGTAGTCGTGCCTATGGGAGAGAAAGGGGTAATACAGAAAATAATGATAATGCGACCAGGGAAGGTCCAGGATCCACAGGAAGAGGAGATTAGGACAATGTTACGTCAATTCGAACTGAAGGAGCTTGAAATTGATGTTTAATCAATTGATGCGTAGCAAAGTGATTAAACCCCACTATTGTAAGGGGCTTTAAAGAGGATTCAAACCAATAGTGGCCAGGGAGAGGATTCTGACACAGCTGTGTATAAAAGTTACCAGAGC
The DNA here is from genome assembly GCA_035221665.1 of Okamejei kenojei. Lineage (NCBI taxonomy): Eukaryota > Metazoa > Chordata > Chondrichthyes > Rajiformes > Rajidae > Okamejei > Okamejei kenojei. The sequence continues at coordinate 59,391,924 of CM069145.1, read as the reverse complement.
AGTCCTTGAGTAAGAAGTGATAGCATTGTATAGCCGTAGAAGGGAGTGATGTAGATAGATCCCTATCAGTAGAAGGGAGTGATAGATGGGACCCTTGTCACTATAGCTTAGCTTTAGTGCTGATATAGGAGAACTGAGAGAGTTCAGTTGGAGGTGAGTAAAACTAGGGCAGGTCATAGACAACTGAGCATGCTTAATAAAATAAATGAATATTACAACACACCCCTGGTCAAGAAACTGCTCATTACCATGCACATGTCTGGACATGCGATGTATGATGTGGGAGGTACTGGGGGGACGTACCTACAGATTGTGCACCTCAGTGCCTGATTGGAGAAGGGTCCGAAGGGGAGGTTGAATGTAGAATAGTAAGATTAAACGAGAACTTACCAGTTCGAAGTTTGATCGTTATTTTATGAGGAGTTACGATGAGGGATTACGTGAAGAACCCGCCTGGCGCTGGCAAACGGCATACTTCAAAGCAGCGGCATGAAAAACACAGAACACAAAATAGCCGAAGTAACATAGTAAGGCTCATAATAGACTTAGAACTACCAGATGATCATTTATTTTATGAGGGTGGGGAGTGGAGGGCACGTAATCCCTCATCGTAACTCCTCAAAAATAACGATCAAACTTCAAACTGGTAATTTCTCGTTTAATCTTACTATTTTACTTCGGAGTCACGTGAGTGACTACGTGAAGTTTAAAGCTTTCTGTGTTTTTCGTGTCGTAGAATTTATTCCATACGACAGTACGGCTCATTAACACAATAACGAGCGAATACACATTTTCTTCAAACATTGCCTCAAGTTATGTGATAAATAATTTTCACATTATAAAAAAAAAATGAAAATAATGCCCTTTCTATTGAAAAGCAAATTTATCACAAATACCAATTGATATACATATTTTATGGCATGACAAAGCAATAATATAGCGAACCGAACATTGCGTGTCTAAATCTGACACCATGACTGGTTCCTTTATTTTTACAGTAATCTACAGCCTCCTGCGGCCTTGCATCTTTGCTCGAGTGGCTCATCCTGTGCCATTCCTGTGAATGTATTTTCCTCATTAACAGAATGATTTTTCCACCTTTCAGTGTCTAGTTCCTACTGAATGTATCCAATTATTAACCATCTAAAATACATTCCTCTATAACCATCAGTTTTACTGAACCCAATGTGGTTTTTGTGTGTAATAAGCAGTCTCATTGCCACAGACTCTTACCTACTGCAACATTTTCATCAATGTTCACACACACACACACACACACACACACACACACAACTTAAAGCCAGCAGGATGTGCTTATAGGTTTACCTTGGTTTTGTTTTCAGGTCTTCTTGGCGGCTTTGTTTGGTAGATTCATAAACATATATGATAATGCAATTTGTATCCACATGCCATTATAACGTAACATTTGCAATGTTTTCCACTCTTAATATTGATACTAAAGTTATCAGAATTATTGTTTTCAATGTTTAAGTTTTTTGAATCATAGATAGAGTTAAAGTCCATTTCTTAAGGCATTTCAAGATTTTTTATCTCCTGCCTTTATATTTTTTTACAATTTTGGACAGATTATATATACATATACCCATATCTATATCTATATCTATCTATATAAATATATAATATATATATATATATATATAATATATATATATATATATATATATATATATATATATATATATATATATAGATATATATATATATATATATATATATATATATATATACACACACACATATATATATTTTATTAACATTTACATATATATCCCTTTCCATATTGGGATATTATGAATGCATCTGATAACTTCTTGGTTAATATATTGTCCGTTTATAAGACGGTAACACTCTGAGCCCTATAATTGGTTCTATCAATTAGATACTTAGAAAATGCAATCCACAAGGAATTCACATATATCTAAATGAAAAAATAACTTTACTGTATATACAGACCTCCAATTTCTTATAACAAAATATAGTTATTTAGACTTATTTTCCGCAAATTGCAGGTATAACACTTCTTTATACATAATTATTTTATTGATATATCGTAATATTGGTTTACATTCATAGACTTCTTTGACCATCAGCTGTAGAGATTGGTCTAGTCAACCTGTAGATAGTCAAATTCATATTTTTCACTTATGGAGGTTTTTGTACAACATTAAATTACTGCAGGGTTTCTCAACCTGGAGATCCCAGTGTGTGCAGCAGCATCCAAAGAAACAAAGGGAGACAGGCAACGACCTAGGTCGAGACCCCTTTTTGACTTCAATAAATTACTGCCATTATGAATCATCACTAGCATTTCAAAATCACACAATATAAATGAACCATAAAGGACCCATATTGGGCCACCAAAATGCCTCTGCAGTGTCCTGCTACATATTCATCAGACACTGCCCTATTAAACAAAAATGAGGAACACAAAGAATCTTTTCCTCATGTAATTTGGAGAAAAGCATCCACCTTCACTGTTCTTAGATTACCCACAAGAATATTCGAAAGATCGGTGATTTAATCTGTATGCAATCAGATTAATCGTAAGTAATCCATATTAATAGGGATTCAGAGGGATTTGGTCTCCATATATTAAATATTTACAGGGTCATAACGGTTCGGCGCGAAGACTTGACTGAGGCCTGAATATCTGAATGGATGAAGAAATATATATAATAAATCATGAATATATCTCCAAGGACGGATTAATGAGTAATATTCCAATCTCCATCAAACTTTCAACACTCTCTTTTCTATTTTCTATTTTTTATTTTTTCTATCCTTAATTAGAAAAAAAAGTATAGAAACACATTATATTAAATTCTTAATATTAATGCGAATATAGATATCATTACTTGTATGAAAATATTATTGATGTCTTGTATTTTTAATTACATAAAATTGTGTAGTTTCAACTATATAATAATTTAGAAATATAAAGTCAATAATAATACAAACACTCTAATTATTATGAAAATATAATGAATATTATAGAAGTTTCGGTTAATATTGTGTATTATACAATTATAACATGGGGACTTGTATTTTGAAATCAGAGGAAATATGGATATTATGAGTAGTATGAGTATATTGCTAATATTAGGAATGTACTATACACACTCCCAATTATACAAAATAATTAACCTTGATATGTATAATTGATAATATTACAAATAATATAAACAGTATCAATTTATTATTAATATTATATATTTTTATCGTCGTATAAGAGTGTACTTTGTAATTACTTTGTTTCTATAATAAAAAAAAAAAAATTTTTTTTAAAAAAAGTAATCCATATTAATGACAATATGTTTTTCTTCCCAAATTTGTTATCTTCCGATACCATTGTCTCTTCCTTAGAGATAAACAGGTGGACTAAACTTTAAAACATACCACATCTGTTTACTTAGATAATCCCATAATTGTTGTTTGACTTATCTTGTGACCCACAAGAAATATTTAAAATCAGTGATTTAATCTGTATACAACCAGATTAATCGTAAGTATGCAAAATAATGACAATATATTTTCCTCCCAAATTTGACCATAGTTAACATATGCCACAGCCGTGGTATTGTTCATCTTGATACGACATGGAACAGTTCCATAGTAAAACAATCGATCTTTTTTATCCATAACTCCTTATACTTCAACAATTAATACGAATGTTTGGAAAATTCTTAGGACAAACCATTTATGTTTGCCTGGTATAATTGTCTGCAGTCCGCTTAACAAAAAACATATCAATTATTGTTATAAGAATAGATAATATTCTTATCTTTACCCAAACATTCACAGAAGCTGTACATCATCTGTAACACTTGCTTCAGTTGTAATTTTATAGTTGAAGCAGCTTATGAACCTTTTTTACATTACTAATAATGATAACGTATCATTTGATATTTTGCATAAGCCTCTTCACAAGGCATACATATTCTATAAGCTTCTGTATTCCTTCTTTTGGAACTTTATTTATATTTTTCCCCTAACCTAATGGAGGAACAAAGTATGTCAACAACAATAATACATATTTGTATCATGGAACAATTTTCCCCACTCTTATGGTGCTTAAATTACTTCTGAATTCAGAATAGTAATTTAAAAATATTTTATTAATGCCTGAGCATATGCTTTATGTAATGGGTCAAGTCCTACCTTCCACCAGGTTTGTAATGGCAGGCACTAATTTGCAGCTGCTCTTTATCTCTTCTAATTTAAATGTAATCGAGATAACCCATACCATGTACCTCATTAGTGCAAGTGCTGATCTTTTATCAGTATATTGTTCCTTCAGTGTTCAGTTTAACAACTTGAACTGATTGATTGTTTGGACAAGTTTTAACTTGCACAGCTTGACCCCACTTTAATTAATTTCAAGCACCTGTAATATTGATTAACACTTTGTTTAATCACAACAGTTTTCCATGTTCTAGATGTTTCTATTTTCTTACACTGTGAAAGTGTAAATAATGATATTATTGTATGGTTTACACCATGAATCTTTACACTAAGGTAAGTTTTATAAATATACATGTACGTTCCCCTTCTTTTTTAAAATTTACTTTTGAGTGCAAACCTGAAATCAGTTTTTCCCCTTATACAGGTGAACCAATCCTCCTTAGTTATATTAAGTTTTAAACCATCATAATACACCTGTAATCCCCCATAATTGGAGATTTCATGACTTATTTTGTAACCAGATGTTTGCACCTCTTCAACGTACATCAAGCCTTCTTTTCCCCAAATATATAGGTTAAGATAAGGCTATGCTTGGATAATACCACTTCTGCCTTTATTTTGATCCATCATCAAATTTTTCATTGGATCATAGTTTTTTCAACCGTAATATAAAAAAAAGATCTTTGTCTTTTTGTTTTGATCCATAATCAAAATTTTTATTGGATCATAGTTTTCCTTCCCAAAGTTTAAAGATCAGTGGTCTGTTCTTTTGTAATTAATATATTTGATTTATCATAAGGCAGGTATTCTATAATAATCAAGAGTTTAATATATCCTGATTTGTATTAATCTGCAACCCTATGATGCAGATTCGGTAAATTATATATATTTCTTCCTATTAAGCTCCACAACTAATGGCAATTTATTTTATATTGAAAGTATTACATATTTGCACCATTTTGAAACTTTGAAATTGTATTTCTTATATCTCATATATTTGAGACATGGATATTTATAAATGGATTAACCATTGATATTTAAATAAAACATAAAGTTTTATCGTATTCTTGAAGTTGGTGAGATACCATATAATTAATGTAGGCAGCTAGGTTTTTCCATAGCCTCACCACTTCCTTTAGAAACATAGAAACATAGAAACATAGAAATTAGGTGCAGGAGTAGGCCATTCAGCCCTTCGAGCCTGCACCGCCATTCAATATGATCATGGCTGATCATCCAACTCAGTATCCCGTACCTGCCTTCTCTCCATACCCTCTGATCCCCTTAGCCACAAGGGCCACATCCAACTCACTCTTAAATATAGCCAATGAACTGGCCTCAACTACCCTCTGTGGCAGAGAGTTCCAGAGACTCACCACTCTCTGTGTGAAAAAAGTCTTTTCTCATCTCGGTCTTAAAGGATTTTCCCCCTTATCCTTAAGCTGTGACCCCTTGTCCTGGACTTCCCCAACATCGGGAACAATCTTCCTGCATCTAGCCTGTCCAACCCCTTAATAATTTTGTAAGTTTCTATAAGATCCCCTCTCAATCTCCTAAATTCCAGAGAGTATAAACCGAGTCTATCCAGTCTTTCTTCATAAGACAGTCCTGACATCCCAGGAATCAGTCTGGTGAACCTTCTCTGCACTCCCTCTATGGCAATAATGTCCTTCCTCAGATTTGGAGACCAAAACTGTACGCAATACTCCAGGTGTGGTCTCACCAAGACCCTGTACAACTGAAGTAGAACCTCCCTGCTCCTGTACTCAAATCCTTAATCCTGGTAATCTCTCGTCCTGATCACTGGGTATTCCCCTGGGACGTTTTTTAAAACTCCGTTATTTTAACAGAGTATATCTGTTCAATTTTAAACTTTTAGTTTGTTTTTAAAACCTTTAGATATAGCAAAAACTTTTGCTATCTCAGGCACACCTGGCCTCACTTTTATTTTTATTTTATTTGTGGTGTGCATTCATAATTCACATCACCACTTGCAGGGTCTGTCTTTTGCAGCCCTGATCCACTTGGAATTATATCCAAAGAGACTTCCTCCACCCTATCCAGGGTCAGAGTTTTTATTTCTCAATTTGGCACATAGCCATATTTTGTATATTCAAGCCCCTCAGGGTCTTTTTTGGGGAACTGTTTGGGTACTGTGACCCTGGTCTTTAGTACATTCAAGCCCCTCAGGGTCTTTTTTGGGGAACTATTTGGGTACTGTGACCCTAGTCTCTTTTTATATTATGGAGTACTTTCTCCATATCGCAAATTTTATTAACTTTTTTAAAAATACAGTCTTTCTGACTTTTAAAAATATCCTGCCAAAATTGTGGAGCATTAAACCTTCCTACCGTATTTTAAACTGTACCAGTATCGGAACCGGCCCCGTAATTAATCTCTCGTCCCGATCACTGGGTATTCCCCTGGGACGTTTTTTAAAACTCCGTTATTTTAACAGAGTATATCTGTTCAATTTTAAACTTTTAGTTTGTTTTTAAAACCTTTAAAATCCTGGTTTCCACCAGGCACGGAGTTTTCCAGTCCTAAAAAATTTTTTTCAACAGCACTTACCTGCCGGTTCCGAACCTACCGCTGTCGAGGAGCTGTCTGTGCAGCTCCTGCTTCTGCCGTCAGCGTCGATGTAATGCCGTTTGCCAGCGCCAGGCGGGTTCTTCACGTAGTCACTCACGTGACTCCGAAGTAAAATTGTGTGTATAAAGGGGGTTTACCCTTCTGACTTCGGTGTGTCTCAACTTGGAGCGGCACCCGACTCTGCAGGCTCGCAAATAAAGAATCTCTTGCTTCCACGATTTAGTCTCTGAGTAGTGATTGTGAGCACATCGCATATCTCACATTTTGGTCCCCTAATTTGAGGAAGGACATTCTTGCTATTGAGGGAGTGCATCGTAGGTTTACAAGGTTAATTCCCGGGATGGCGGGACTGTCATATGCTGAGAGAATGGAGCGGCTGGGCTTGTACACGCTGGCGTTTAGAAGGATGAAAGGGGACCTTATTGAAACATATAAGATTATTAAAGGATTGGACACGCTAGAGGCAGAAAACATGTTCCCGATGTTGGGGGAATCCAGAACCAGGGGCCACAGATTAAGAATAAGGGGTAAGCCATTTAGAACTAAGACGAGGAAACACTTTTTTCTCACAGAGAATTGTGAGTCTGCGGAATTTTCTGCCTCAGAGGGCGCTGGAGGTAGGTTCCCTGGATGCTTTCAAGAGAGAGCTAGATCGGGCTCTTAAAGATAGCGGAGTCAGGGGATCTGGGGAGAAGGCAGGGACAGGGTACTGATTGGGGATGATCAGCCATGATCACATTGAATGGCGGTGCTAGCTCGAAGGGCCGAATGGCCTACTCCTGCGTCTATTGTCTCTCACCCTGGCCACAAACTCTTTGAATCACTTCCCTCTGGAAGGCGACTCGACTGTCAAAGCTGCCACAGCCAGACATAAAAACAGTCTGAAGAAGGGTTTCCACCCAAAACGTCGCCTATTTCCTTCGCTCCAAAGATGCTGCCTCACCCGCTGAGTATCTCCAACATTTTTGTCTACCGATTTTCCAGCATCTGCACTTCCTTCTTAAACAGACATAAAAGAACTATTTTTCCACGAGTAGTAGCTCTGCTCAATAACCAAAAATCTCCTTTTGCTCCGGTATATTATTTAATTCACATGTTTAATCGATAATGTTTCATGGTTAATGTTTAACATTTTATGTGTCATTCCTAACTGTCACTCTCTGTCATTGTCACTTGCGGGCGGAGCACCAATGCAAATTCCTTGTATGTGATTACTTTGCCAATAAACGTATAGGGAGGTTGCACGGCGGTCGGGTCACGACCCGTGACCCATACTGTTGCTTCGCGACTCCAAGTGGAGTACACGCGATGAACCGCAGGTAAGCACTGACCATTGTTGCCTGCGTAGCGGGCCCGTTAAAACCTGCCGAAACGGTCAATTTTTGCGCTGCAAAATGTTAAAATTTTATAGCCAGATTTATCACTTCTGAAACTTTTTAGCTACCAAATGAATAAAGAAAAAACCTGCATAATGCCTTACTGTTGATGATATGCAGTGAGCAAACGCGATAATTCCCATTATTTTTTAGCTGTTGTTGCCCCTTCAGCTGTCGCTTCGCTTTACCTTAATTTCTCTTCTCTTTACCTTCATTTCTCTTCACTTTTCCTTCATTTCTCTTCACTTTTGGAATTCTGATATGGGATACATGTCTCTCACACTTACCCCGACTTCCACAATTTTTTTACAGCGCACAAAAGACTCCGGGGAATCGGCGGCGGGTGGGAGCGGGGATCCGGGCGCGGGATCAGTCAGCACCGAGGCCCGGCCTGAGGACGGAGCGGCCCCGGCTGCGGGGAGAATCGGTGCGGCCCCCGGCGGCGTGAGCGCATCGAATGCACGGATTGACCGGTGAGAGGAAGGGTCCCGACCCGGACAGATCTTTACCTGTTCATTTATGGTCAACTCTTTTTACAGGGTAGAAGTAGCAGAGGATTGATGTTCAGGAATCTCAAACTCGCTTATTTCATTCACCCGGCGCCTGAACGTGTGGGAGGATTCACTGCGTCAGCTGATCCGCCCGGACACCAGACAGGTCACAGCATGGAGACATTACTCGCCAGCTCTGAGTGTGGGCAGGGATTAAACCAATCTTCCCACCTGTTGACCCGACAGCAAGTTCACACTCTGGAGAAACCGTTTACCTGTCCCGATTGTGGGAAGGGATTCACTCAATCGTTACGACTGAAGAGACACCAGAAAATTCACACAGGGAAGAGGCCGTTCACCTGCTCTGAGTGTGGGAAGGGATTTACTCGTTCATCTGAGTTACTGAGACACCAGGGATTTCACACGGGGAGAGGCCATTCACCTGCTCCGAGTGCGGGAAGGGATTCGGCCGATCTTCGCATCTGGTGACCCACTAGCGAGTTCACACTGCGGAGAAACCATTTGTCTGTCCCGATTGTGGGAAGGTATTCGCTAAAGCAAGCAACATGAAGACCCACCAGCGAATTCACATGGGGGAGAAGCTGTTTGTCAGCTCTGAGTGTGGGCAGGGATTAAACCAATCTTCCCACCTGTTGACCCGACAGCAAGTTCACACTGTGGAGAAACCATTTACCTGTCGCGATTGTGGGAAGGGGTTCACTCAATCGTACCGACTGAAGAGGCACCAGTATCTTCATACAGGGGAGAGGCCGTTCACTTGCTCTGAGTGTGGGAAGGGATTTATTGGATCATCTAAGTTGCTGCTACACCAGAGAATTCACACGGAGGGACCGTTCACCTGCTCCAAGTGTGGGCAGGGATTCGATCACTCCTCTGCGTTAGTGGTGCATGAGAGAATTCACACGGGGGAGCCGTTCACCTGCTCCGAATGCGGGATGGGATTCAGCCAATCTTGCAACCTGTTATCCCACCAGCGAGTTCACACGGGGGAGGCCGTTCAACCTGCTCCGAGTGTGGAAGGATTCGCTCAAGAAAGCAGACTGAAGAGCCACCACGAGTTCACACCGGAGAGAGGCCATTCACCTGCTCCAAGTGTGGGAAGGGGTTCACTCAGTCAGATACGTTACTGCGACACTGCAGAATTCACTCTGGAGAGCGGCCGTTCACCTGCTCTGAGTGTGGGAAGGGATTCTCTCTGTCGTCTGCGTTACTGGTACACCAGAGAATTCACTCGGGGGAGAGGCCGTTCATCTGCTCTGAGTGTGGGAAGAAATTCATTCAATCTTCTCACCTGAAGTGCCATCAGCGACTTCATGCTGTGGAGAAACCGTTTGCCTCTCCCAACCATGGGTAGGGTTTCAGCAGTAAGTCTAACCGGGTGACCTCCCCAGAGAATTCATGCTGGAGAGAGGGCTTTCACTGTTTAGTGTGTGGGCTGGGATTTAATCGACTATCTGAACAATTGATACACCAGCTCGTTCACACTGGGGGAGAAAGTTCAAAAAAAGCTCCTGGTCTGCTTAGAGTTTAGAGATACAGTGCGGAAACAGGCCCTTCGGCCCACCGCGTCCGCGCCGACCAGCAGTTCCCATGTATTAACGCTATCCTACACCCACTAGGGACAATATTTACACAAGCCAATTAACCTACAAACCTGTACGTCTTTGGAGTGTGGGAGGAAACCGAAGATCTCGGAGAAAACCCACGCAGATCACGGGCTGAACGTAGAAACTCCATACAGACAGCACCCGTAGTCAGGATGGAACCTGGGTCACCGGCGCTGTAAGGCAGCAAGTCTACCACTGCGCCACCGTCATGAATTGAATTAAACAAATTTTGTTTGCCAAGTATGTGTACATAAAAGGAATTTGCATCAGTTATTAAATCCTGTTGCGTCCACAAGTGACTGCTGGTGTCGGACTCTGTGGTAACTGCTGATATATTACTACACATATCTTGGATATGTGACAATAGGCCATGGGCCGAGGTGCCAAAGGGCTCTAGATTTTAACTTTTGTGACCCATGTCTGGTATCTACTTGAAATTTGGCACAGAGTTAGATAATACAGTGCGGGTGCGCGCTGCCTGCACATCCTCCTCTGCACATGCGCACAACCACTGCCAGCACATCATTGTCTGCCCTGCACATGCGCACTGCCACGGCAACTGGTCAGCTCCGGGCACTTTCTCCCTCCCTTTGCATTGTGGGAGATCTGGCCGCAAATTGCTGTCCGGACGCGACCGCTGAACCCAGAATCGCTCCCTGGAGCTGGAGTAACTCCCTGGAGTAAGTCTTGCTTCAGGGAGCAAGTTACTCCAAAAATATTCCAGATGGAATTTAAACTGAAGGTGGTGAAGGGTCCACCACCAAACTCCAAATTCTGTACAATAACAGCCTATTGCACTTTATCTGTTTATTTATTGTGTATATATATGGTCTATGGTACATAAACACACTGAATTTTATCTCCTGTTCTGCATTATATTTACATAGTCTGTCGTGCTGCAGCAAGCAAGAATTTCATTGTACTATCTGGGACACATGACAATAAAATTATCTTGACTCTTGACTTGGACTTAAGCAAAAAAGGATTCTTGGGGAAAAAAGAGCTACCTTAAATTTAGTTGTGTCTGATTGGGTAAGGTGAAGACTATTCAATGCTTTAATTGTGCGGGGGAACTCCATGGAGCATTCCGCATCTCTGGACAGTAGAAATTGGGTGACGTTTTGGGCAGAGGCCCTTCTTTAGACTCCCTCTGGTTTTAGTGTTTTTAGTTTAAAGATACAGCGTGGAAACAGGCCCTTCGGCCCACTGAGTCCACGCCGACCACTGATCACCCGTACACTAGTTCTATCCCACACATTAGCGATGTAAGTCAAGAGCGTTTTATTCTCTCATCTCTTGTATCTGTAAAATTGCCCCTAATGTGTTTGGAGTGAGTGAGGAAAGTGGGACAACAGAACTTGTGTGAATGGGTGGACAAAAATGCTGGAGAAACTCAGCGGCTGAGGCAGCATCTATGGAGCAAAGGAAATGGGCGACGTTTCGGTCGAGACCCTTCTTCAGACTGATGTGGTGGGGGGGCGGGAAGAAGAAAGGAAGAGGCGAAAACAGTGGGCTGATGGAGAGCTGGGAAGGGGAGGAGATGGCAGAGACTATCTGAAATTGGAGAAGTCAATGTTCATACCGCTGCGGTGTAGGCCCGAAGGGCCAAATGGCCTACTGCACCTATTGTCTATTGTCTAAACATGAGGAGATGCTCCTCCAATTTACAGTGGGCCTCACTCTGGCCATGGAGGAGGCCCAAAAGGGTCGGATTCGGAATGGGAGGGGGCGCTGAGCCACCGGGAGATCGGGTTGGTTATTGCAAACCAAGCGGAGGTGTTGGGTGAAGCGATCGCCAAGCCTACTCTTGGTCTCACCGATATAGAGCAGCTGACACCTAGAGCAGCGAATGCAATAGATGAGGCTGGAGGAGGTGCAGGTGAACCTCTGCCGCACCAGGAAAGACTGCTTGGGTCCTTGAATGGAGTCACGGGGGAGGTAAAGCGACAAGTGTAGCATTTCCTGCGGTTGCAAGGGAAAGTGCCAGGAGAGGGGGTGGTTTGGGTGGGAAGGAACAAATTGACCAGGGAGTTACGGAGGGAGAGGTCTCTGCGGAAAGCCTTCAGGGGAGGAGATGGGAAGAAGTGGTGGGATCCCGTTGGTAGACAAAAACGCTGGAGGAAATGAGTGGGTGAGGCAGCATCGATGGAGGAAGGAATAGGCGAAGTTTCGGGTCAAGCCCCTTCTTCAGACCGATGTCGGAGGGGGACGGGCGGGAAAAAGGAAGAGGTGGAGACATTAGGCTGGGAATGGGAGGGGAAGGAGGGAGAAAACAAGGACTACCTGAAATTAGAGAAGCCAATGTTCATAACGCTGGGGGTGTAAACTACCCAAGCGAAACATGAGGTGCTGTTCCTCTAATTTGCGGTGGGCCTCACTCTGTCCATGGAGGAGGCCCAGGACAGAAAGGTCGGATTTGGAATGGGTGGGGGGGGGGGGGGGGGGAGTTGAAGTGGCTGAGCCTTCGGTGAGATCAGGTTGGTTATGTGAAACTGAGTGGAGGTGTTGTGCGATGCGAGGGAACGAGCGATCGCCAAGATGCTTCTGGCTCTTAGTCTCACCGAGGTTGATCATAACGGTGAATAATAATCCAACCATACATTTTTGTTTGGAAGTGGAAAGAAATATAGAAATTGCATTCATTGCAACAATGTAAAAAGATTTGAGATACTGTAAATATAATTTTACTGCATGTCATTGTGGTATCTATCATGTCTTGATTGGTGAATATGTTTTAGATTGTTTTTTTTATTTTTTTTTTTTTTTTTGTTTTTTTTTTAAATAATTTTTTATTGTAGAAACAATATATACCAAGTACACTCTTATACGACATTGAGAGTTATGTAATATATAAAATTATATAACATATTGATTATCGATTAATACTATTTATTATGTTAATTGTAATATTATCCATTATACATTTCATTGTTATTTATTTTATATAATTGGGAGTATATGTAGTATATTCCTAAAAATAAGTAAATACACTTAGATTTCTCAAATCATAGATATCTTCTAATTACCAAATAGAAATCCCCGCTAATATAATCTACGTAGTACCCAATCTTAAACAAAGTTTTTTGATATTCTTAATGTTATCAAAATATTAATAATGTTTGTATTATTGTTAACTTTATATTTCATAATTATTGTATAATTGAAAATACATAGTTTTATATAATTACAAGTTTTAAGACATCTATAATCTTTTCATACGAACAGAAATAAGTGTGTACTTATTAAAAATTTATATAATATGTTTCTATAATTTTTTTCCTTAATTAAAGATAGGAAGGAAGATAGAGAAAAAGAATAGAAAATAGAAAAAGAAAATGTGAAAAATTTGATGGAGATTGAAGTAACAATTACTATAATAATCCAATCTTGGAGATACATTCATGATTTGTTATGTGTATTTCTTTCTTCATCCATTCAGATATTCGGGCCTCAGTCAAGTCCCTGCGCCGAACCATTGTGGACCCTGTAGATATTTAATATAGGGAGAACCATATCTCCTTGAAGAGATCTAACCTGTCCATAAGGACAAGTCTCAATCTCTCCAAGTGAAGTGTCCCCGTCATTTCTGTATTCCCAATCCACATTTTTAAATTGTTGGGGATAAACAGGGGCCTTTCAAAATATTGAATATTAATTTTTTCCCCAAATTATTAAAGAATAGTCGATAAAAGTTCTATGATTCCTTGTAATTATTTGTTCCGTTTTCTGGTATTCCAAGTTGATTAACTTTGGGGTCATAAATCATAGTAATATTAATAACTTTTCGAGATTATTTTAAATATTTCATTCCAATATTCTTCTAAAATCTTCGTACAATTAGAAAAATGATTGTGACAAAGTTGCTTCTAAGATTTGACATTTATCACTTATAAGGTGATAGTTTTGGAAAATATATTATGTAGTTTAGATTTAGAATAAAGTAATCTATGTAAAATTTTAAAAAAAACTGTATAAGAGCAGTTTAGCATTTAAAGAGCAGTAATGTATATGTTGTAGGCTTTCTTCCATATTTCTGGACTTATTATTTGACTTAATTCATTTTCCCCACGCTGTCTATGTATTTCCGATGATGGAATATCACTTTCCAACAAAATATTGTAAATGTATGATATCATTTTTTCTGTATTTGGATGTTTTATTTATCAACCATCATCTAAAATTTCACTCTTTCTATTTCTAAGTTCTTGTGTATTTGCAGAGATCGTTTCTGATTTGTAAATATCTGAAATATTCATTATTATAAAGCCCGTAGGTTTGTTGTAATTCTTGAAATGAAAAGAAAAGAATTATCCTTATAAAGATCCCCTATAATTTAAAATTCCTTTATTTTTCCATTGTATAAAAGCTTTTATCCATCATTGACGGTTTTAAACCGTGAAAGTTGTTGGCAATTGTAAGACCTAGCGGTATAAATTTTTAGTTTTAGTGTTTTCTTTTATTTTTTCCAATACGTATTCCACTTTCTATTATCAAATTTTCACTATAAATTTTCTTAGGTACATTAGTATTAGCAAATATTGGGATAGAGCTAATTTCAAATGGAAAACAGTCTTCTCTTTCCATTTTTAACCAATTATGGTTTATTATCTATTTCTCCTAACCAAAAATTCATATTTCTAATATTAACTGCCCTATAATAAAACATAAAATTTGGTAAAGCTAAACCCCCGTTTATTTTTGCTTTACATAAATGTTTTTTATTTATTCTATGATTTTTATAATCCCAAAATAAAGTTAGTGACTATTGAATCAACTTTTTTAAAAAAAATTTTAGAGAGATATATCGGGATTGATTGAAATAAATATAATAATTGTGGGAGGAAAATCATTTTTATTGCGTTTTATTTTACCTAAACATTGAGAAGGTAAGCTTTTCCAGTATAGATATTTTTTTTATTTAATTTATTCAATAATAACGGGAAATTAGATTTAAATAAAGAGTAAATCTTTTTGTAACAAAAATACCGAGATAATTTAATATTTTCATTTGTTATCTTAAAATTGAAATTGTTGATAATATCTGTAAATTATTCATGGTTAGTTGGCATAAGTTCACATTTTATTCCAATAGAACTGTATCCTGAAATTAAAAACCAAATTCCGTTATTAGATTTTTAAACAAATTACAGATACTTATTTCCGGTTTGTAATATAGAAGGTATATATCGTCCGCATATAACGAGATTTTATTCTTAGTATCTTTAGTATCATATCCATATAATTTCTGGATGTAATCTTACCCTTTGAGCAAGAGGTTTCGATTGCTAACCTCCAAACAGTAATGGTGATAAAGGACAGCCTTGTCTACAACCTCGAGATAAACTAAACTTTAGTTTGATAACATATGGTTTGTTATTATTCTAGCTGTGGGTTTGGCATATAATAATTTAATCCAAGTAGTAAACTTTATCACCAAGCTTAAAGGCTTCCATCACCGAAAATAGATAAGGCCATTCCACCTGGTCAAAAGCTTTTTTCTGCATGGGGCAACGAGATGACTACTAAGTCTTTTTTATCACTTACTTTTCGATATTATGATTTAAATAACCGACTTAAATATATGAAGAATTATCTTATAGGTATAAATCCTGTTTGATCAGGATGAATTAATTCGTTTAAACAATTTGCTTCGTCTTTGTGCAAGAATCTTTGTTAAAATTTTTTTTGATGCCGTATTTTATAACAGCAATTTTCTCTAAATACGATCCTGGTTCATCGATTCCAAATCTTTATTATATTTTCGGGAATAAGTGTTTATAATAGATTCGTTCAATGTATATGGTAATTTCTCTTGTGGTATATATTTCTGTTCATATAATGATATTAAATATGGGACCATTGGTCATGAAAAATTTTATAAAATTCCGAGCCTATAGCCATCTGGTCCTGGGAGTTTTTACCATTTTTTTTAAAAGATTTAATAGATTCTTGGATTTCTTTTAATGAAATATCGGCATTTAAAAATTCTCTATTTTGTTAATCTAAATTCTTTTAAAGTTACATACATTTAAAAAGGCATCTATTTCTGTTTTATTTACTGTTGTGTTACCAGTATAAACAAATTTTTTATAATATTGCACATAATTCTTTCATTATATCCATGGGATTTATTAATAATTCACCGTTTTTGTGGATTAATCCTATGTAAATTGTTTTCAGCTTCAATTTTCCTTAATTGTCCGAGGCCAATAGTTTTTGTGGTTTGTCTCCAAATTCAAACAACAATTGTTTTTAGTATGTTTGTAGTATTTTAAAAACTGTGATCAGTATATATTTTTTATTTAATTTATACTTCATGCTACACATTTTATTATTTATAATTATATCTGAATTTTGTTGCATTCTGTAATATCCTAATTGTTTAATCTCCCTTTCATAAGTCAATGTTGTTTCCTTCCCGAATCTTCTTATTATGTAATGCTTTTGTGAAGAGAATCATAAATTCCTCGAAGATAAGCTTTAAAATGTTTCCCATAAATAAAGAGCGAGATATTTCCTGGTTGATCATTTATTTCAAAAAACATCCTTAATCTGAGTTGTATGATGTATTCCTGAGTTGTTTTATTTTTTTAAAATTTTGGTGATTAAGTTTCCATTGTCCTAGATTTTCCTGTTTTACCATTTATTTTAATTTTAAATGTTAATGGTTGCGGTGATCTGAAATTATAATATTAATGATATGTTTTGGATTAGTAATAAAGTGGAAATAAAGCGTTTGCATCTACAAGGAATAATCTAATCTTGAATAGGTTTTATGTAACTGGCGAGTAGAAAGGAATAATCTCGGACCAGTAGGATTTCTGTTCTCCAAACATCTTTAATGTTTGTCACCCCCCCCCCCCCGTTTGAATGTAACGTTTTAAATAAGATCTCTAGAATGCGATATAGTTTTCCTTTGTTATTGAAGATCTATCTAAATAAAGGGTCTAAATGGTACAATT
This sequence comes from Okamejei kenojei, assembly GCA_035221665.1. NCBI lineage: Eukaryota > Metazoa > Chordata > Chondrichthyes > Rajiformes > Rajidae > Okamejei > Okamejei kenojei. Next base: position 59,374,672 of record CM069145.1, on the reverse strand, counting down.
AAAATCTCTCCTCCAATTATCAAATTGTGAATGGCGTTATATTCTGGAATATTATTAAGTACTTTTCTTAAGAATAAAGGACTATCAAAATTTGGTCCATAGAAGTTAACAAAAATCATTTTTTCCCTATTGTATTTCTCCTATTACAATAAGTATCTGCATCTTTATCAGATATAGTAGATATAGTGCTTAAATAAAGTACCTTTACGAAATTAATATTGCTACGCGACGGACCTCTTGAATTTATGCGTAAAGGAAGAGTGGATATATTTTATCTATCCATTTAGCTTTCCAGCCTATTTTCAGCGTCTTTCTTTAGGTAGAGTTTCTTGAATATAAATTAACTCATCTTTTCATTGCCTTTAAGTGTGTCAAATTTATCCTCTTTTTATTGGTTCAATTGATACCTTTAAACATTTTCCCAACTGCAAAAGGTTAAATCCCTCGTTCCCCTCTCCCCATATTTCTTTTTAAATCCTGCCATTTTTAGTTTGTGGGAATCTAAAATAGGGTCCAAGGGTCCACCGCAGTAACCTAACCTTACCCCGACACAAACCGAATAGATGAATTTTTAGATCTCTTTTTTTATGTACTTCACGAATGTATCACCATTGTTCCAGTATGATAGCTCCATTCAACTGAAATAGTAAACATAAAAAAGAATAATGAAAATGAGTAAAAAGCTTAATTAGAGTGTATAAAGAGTAGAAAAACTACAAATAAAATATTTGTAGTTTGTGAAAGCCAAACTATATTGGCTATTAATCTAAAGGCTTCCGGCATTGGAATTTTATTAATGTTAGTCCAGCTCCTAATTTAACAGGAATTTATTATTCCAATGATAATATTTTATTAACGGGAATAAAATATTAAAGAAATGAAAAGGAGTGATATTAATCATCAGTAAAAGTAAATAAAAATAAGGATTATTTTATAAAAAAAACCTAATGATATTAAAGCCACAGATAAAGAGTATGTTTTTTTAATACAAAAAATAGAAATCATTATTAAAAGAGGAAGAAATACAATAAGTGGGAGTATATCTCCAAATGTAACAAGACATAAGATATAATTATTAGTAGTATTAATTTAGCAATAGGTGCACATCCTTGGTTAATAAACCAGTCATAGTAATAATAAAACCGTGTTTATAATTTTAGTTAATGTGTATTTTTATTGTGTTGGTTGTAAATTATGAGTAATTGTCAATGTTCGGATGAGCTTCTTCCAAACCGGGAAAACATTTCGTTTCATACTACATTGTCCGTTTCCTTCGATTTTCTTCTAAATCCATATTGTCGTATAAAGTTTCATAAAATGTTAAGAAGACCGTACTAGGTCTTTTAAAATAGTGAAAAGACAGTATATTTGCTTGTGATGGTTTTCAAGTGTCAAACTGCTTTGCAAATTCCATTGCCTCTGTTGGAGTCTTGTGAAAAAAGTGTTCCACGCTGTTAAAAGTAAACGTCTTAGGATGGGCTGGGTAATTCAGACCGTATCTCAATTTTCTACAACCCCTCAAAAGTGTTATTTGGCTTTGTTAACCTTTTCCGTTTTCCTGGCAACCTCTGGGGGATAGTCCTCGATAGATAACTGATCTTTGTCCCCTTGAACATCAATTCTTTGTTCTCGAGGCTCTTTCTCATAATATCCTCGAGGGTGGAAATCATATTGTATACTTTACAATTGATTTGTCTGGGGGGTGGGGGTGCGTTTTGCACTGGTCTGTCTTCTGCCGACCTCATGTGCACGAGCAAAAACCAGGCAATCATCCAAAGATAAAACAGTTGCAGTAATTTAGCAGTGAATTCTCGATGTCCTTCGTGTTTCTCTAACCTTCAGGAATCCCTGCAATCCTCAAATATCTGCCCTTCTTTGATAGCCTTCTAGCTGCGTGCATTTATCTGTTACATGGATAACAACTCCAGTAGAAACTTCTTGTTTCTGTTATCAGCTTTGCTGCTAGACACAGAACTAGCCTCCGCTATCTTTTCAAGGTTTTTTAATGCCATCAACTTTGTTGTTCGACCACATTTGCAATAGGGTCAATCTTAGTGTTTAAAGTCTTTTTTTTAACATTTTCAAGTTTACACTCCATCTTGCTTTCCAGATTATTAATCATATCAATGATTTCATTCTCAATATTTCTGATCTTTCTTGAACTTATTGATCAATGTTGTGTCTTTGTATCTTTTTGAAGATTCACAACCATTGATTTTTCATCAAGTCCATCTGATTATTAATTTGAGAGATTTCTTCTTCCTTATATCTCCCTTTATTTTTCTTTCATTTCTTTTCTTTAATATCTTTCATTTCTGCCCTTGAACTCACGTTTTAAATCAGCCATCTGGTGAGAAATTAAAAGTTTTCAAGGTCCTCGACCTCCAGTGTCTGGCTTTCCCTGGTAAGACGTTTCCAAGGAGCTGGCCCTAACGGAGTTCCGAGGCTTTCTCTCCAGGCCTTCTCCCGGTCCTCCCGCCCGGGTTTTTTTCTTTTCGTTTTTCGACCCTTCGTTTTCTCGGTAGGGCTCCGTGCCGTCATGATTTGTCGACAGGGCTGATGAAACGTCAGCCGGATAACCGTCCGATGTTAAAGCGGGCAGACTGTGATAGCAGTCGATCGGATAAGTTCTTTTAAATCCGTTTAATCCCCGTTTTTTTCAAATTTTTTTTGCGGAGCTGCCTGGCTGTGCTATGCTTTAACCTCCATAGCCGCCACCGTAAGTCGAATATGTTTAGGATTGTGGACTTAGATTTGAAGCAAGAAATATATGTGAATGCTTTATTGAGCATTAAAAATTCCGACTGGTAACTAAGGCACTATTCGTCCGAGCACATTATCGCAACGCGTCCATCAAGCCATCTTAAATGACCCACCTAAACTGTCATTTTGGCAACCTAAAAAGCTGCCTAGTTGCCCGGCTAACAATAAAGAAAAAGGTTAACTGAGAGCCCTGCTAAGGCATCCTTTCCACTGAGAGGAAAAATGCCTACCCTAACCCTGACCCTGACCCTGACCTCAACCCCATACAGGGCTCTCCGCTTACTTTTAACCCTGCTGCCAGGCCAGCAAACCTTGGCATCTTTTTTTACGAACAAACTCAAATGAACAAGGAGACGTCCAAAAGGACATAAATGCAGCAAATGTGTTCTGTTTGGTGATATGCTAAAAGGTGTCAAGAAGACCCGGTTACATTACAATACCAGCATTCAGATTAGACTATGTGTTGTGAAGATACCCAGTTTGAAGATACCCATTTGTAACCACCAAATTAAAATAAAATTATTGATATACGCTTTTTTTCCATCATTTCCCACTTCAGAATGTATAAACGTTAAAATTTCAACTGAAATATACTCCTGACGAATTTTGTTGATGTATAGACTGACCGTAGAAGTAAAACCTAGATAAATCCAACGTTTAGTTGTGAATGTTTCTCATCGAAATAACGGTACTGATACTCCATACTAAGAGCAATTGATTAGCTGTATAAAAATGGAATTCTGTAATAACGTGGTCAACGGTAGCAGTGACAATCGAACGCTGCGTTTTTTATAATGTTTCACACTCACTTGTGTCATCAACGATATTAATTAATCCATCTTTTTGGATTAAAACAATAATAACAATGGGAATTAAAACATATTTGATTGCATTCCGTATCAAACATAGTCAATGTTCGCATCTAAGACATTTCCAGCATAATAGGGATCGGTAGGAGGAGGGGTGGGGGGGGGGGGGGTGAATCAGTGCAGGATGGATAGATGGAAGATGGGGGGGGGGGGGGGGGGGGGGGGGGGGGGGGGGGGGGGGGGGGGGGGGGGGGGGGGGTTGAGAAAGGCAATCGGTGCGGAATGGTTGGAAATGAGGCAGTGGAATTAGAGCGTGTTTATTTGGAGTAGGTCAGGGGTTCTCACCGGGGGGAATTCCCCCCAGGGGGGAATTTCAGTTTTCAGAGGGGGAAATTGTGACCCGAACAGATTAACAAACGTCATACTTAGAAAATAAAGGATTTTCAGTATAACATGCATATATTTGAATGCACTTTTTGAGGCAGACAATCTTGGAAAGGAGGGGGGGAAGACATTTCAGACATATGGTGAAAGGGGTGCATTTGGCAATACAAGGTGAGAACCACTTGGAGTAGGTAAAATTTGTGAGGGTAGAGCGCGGGGGGTTTGAATGGGGGGATCTGTGCAGAGTGGATGGTGGTGCGAGTGCAGGATGGATGGAAGGGGGTCAGTACAGGATGAATTTGGGGACCAGGTTTGGATTGATAGGGGAGTGGCAGGAGAATCAATGCGAGTGGATAGGGAGATCAGTGCAGGATGAATAGATGGGGGCGGGGGGTAGATGAGGAGGGAGCACACGGATGTCAGTGAGGAACTGAATAGAGCAGAATGGGATCAGTGCGGGATCGAGAGGGGGGTCTCAGTATAGGGGGGTGGAGAGGGCGTATAAAGAGAGAGAGAGAGTAAGGGGCAGAGGAGGCGGGAAGGAAGGTCATCGCTACTTGGACAACACCGGCATCACATCGCTGCCATGTCCTTTCCTGTCCATTGCCCCCAAGTGCCGCCCGCCGAAGGGGGGGGGGGGTAGTTGGGATCTCCCTCGCCACCACCCTTCCCTCCTCCGCCAGCCAACAGGAAGTGCGGGGCCGAGTGGTGCAGATGCTTCAGGACGGCGGAAGTGGGCCTCCGCCCCTGCCTCCCCTCCTCCAGTTGCGAGGCAGGGACAGTACAAAACATTGCAGGGACTGGTTAAAAATGTCTGTACAAGGACCGTTTGCCAGCTGTTTTGGCACTGAGCTTAAGAGTAGAGGTGTAAACAGTTGTCGGGTCCTGAAGATTTTCCGGCACTCTTGTCCTCTGAAATGCTTCTCACCTGCTCTATTTGTTTAATTTCACGTTACAGAACATCTATAACTTTACAAGAATCAATCGATTTTAAAACAAAATTATCAGCCATTGCTTAGCATTACTGGTTACTGTGAGGGATAAAGTGATTAAAAACCCTATAAAAAGAAAGGAGTTTTAAAAGAATTCAAACAGAGAGGGGCTGGAGAGAGGATTCCCTGACACAGCAGTGTCTGAAGGTTGCCAGACCCAATCCTTGAGTCCTTGAAGTAAGGAGAATGCATTGTAACAAGCTAGAGAAGGGAGTGAGGTAGAGAGATCCCTAACAGTGAAAGGAGTGATGGATGGAACCCTTGTCACTATATCTTAGCTTTAGTACTATTAAGGAAAACTTGAGAGGGTTTCACTAGGAGATGAGTAAAACTAAACAGGGCCAGGTCCATGAGCAATTTGAGCATGCTTAAAAGAATAAATGAATATTACAAACACACCCCTGGTCAAGAAATTGCTCATTACCTTGAACCATGTTTTGAACATGCAATGTATGATTATGGGAGGTATGCGAGGGGGATGTACGGTTGGGAATACCTACAGATTGTGCAAACCTCCGACCCTGATTGGAGAAAGGTCCGTAGGGGAAGATTGAAATGTAAGATTTTTGTGTATAAAGGGGATGATCTCTCTGGCTTCGGTGGTGTCTCGAGTTGGATAGGCACCCGGTCTGCAGACTCGTAAAATAAAGTAAAATCTCTTGCTTCCGATGATTTTAGGTCTTTGAGTATTAATTGTGAGCATAAAGGGTAACCTCACATTAGCTGGTGAGGGATAAAGTGATTAAACCCCCATTATAGTTTAAGGAGTTTTAAAGAGGATTCAACAACTGATAGAGGCCAGGTAGAGGTTCTGACACAGCTGTGTATGAAAAGTTCCAGACCCCATCCTTTGAGTAAGAAAGTAATAGCATTGTCTATAGCGTAGAAGGGAGTGATGTAGAGAGATCCCTATCAGTAGAATGGAGTGATAATGGGACCCTTGTCACTATAGCTTAGCTTTAGTACTGATATAAACTGGAGAGGTTTCACTTGAGTTGAGTAAAACTAGGGTAGGTCATAGAGCAACTGAGCATGCTAAATAGAATAAATGAATATTACAACACACCCCTTGGTCAAGAAACCAGCCTCATTAAACCATGAACATGTCCCTGGACATGCGATGTAATGATATGGGAGGTAACTGGGGGGATGTAAAAAAAAAAAAAAAAAAAAAAAAAAAAAAAAAAAAAAAAAACCTACAGATTGTGTCACCTCAGAACCCTGATTGGAGGAAGGTTCCGGAGGGAGTTTTGAAGTAAAATATTACTTCGAGTCACGTGAAGTGACTACTGAAGAAGAGCCGCCCCGCCTCACGCTGGTAACGGCATGACTTCGACCTGTGACGGCGGAAGGAGGAGCTGCAGTAAGGAGCAGCTCCTCGCAGCGGTCGGAAAACGCCCCGCAGGTAAGAACAGTAAAATTGGGATTTCTTAGCGGCGCTCTTGTAGGTTCCAGCAGTATAGGAAAATAATTAAAATCAGGTCCAGAGTCATATTAGTGCAGGATAAGCACAGATGATGAAGTAAACGGTATATTCGCGTGTTAAATGCGTTTCTGGGGTGAAAAATAAAATATACGGGAAAGCTAGTGCGGAAGCCGGTTCCGATAGCCGGTGGCCGTAGATGATACCCGTTAGCGAATTAGTTTAAAAAATGATTAACCACGGAGAGAAATGCTCCCGAATATGAAAATGGAAAAATAAAATAAAATAAAAAATCTGAGAGGCCCGTGGTTCTGATGACTCTGACATTGAAAAGTCCTCCAGATAAGTAATCTATGTGGAACTGATTATGGAGCATATGGAGAAAGTTCTCCAAATAATTATGAGATAGGGTCAAAGTACCCTGAAGGTTCCTAAATAATAGCCCTGAGGGGTTTAATTATTCCTGAATATGGCCATGGGCCTAATTGGAAGTTGGAACTAACTCCGGACCCAGGATTTGGGCCGGAAGAAGTCTCATGGGATGAAATCCCAATTGATTTAGGGCTGCAGAAGGCAGACCCTGTTGATGGTGATTTGCATTTTGAAAGCACACCAAAAATAAAAATAAAAATAAAATGAAAAAATCTTAAAAGAGGCAAAGATGCCTGGAATGCAAAAGGTTTTGCTATATATGAAGGAACTGGTGAGGCTATGGAAGAAAAAACCTAGCTGCCCAACATATAATACAAGTGTATCACCCCATCTCACCGACTTCATGATTCTGTGATGGTTGAATATTAAAAATTGCAACAGCACAGGAAATTGTGCCTCATTGGAAAAGCCTACGGTTTATTCCGTTAATATGGCATCCATGACTCCAAAATATTGAGAGCGTCAAATAGTGAGGTTTAAAAATCCTCACAAATTATTCTGCTGCTATTTGGCCCCCCCCCCTTTTTTTTTGGGCAGATGAAAGGAAAACATAAAATAAAGACGCTATTGTGCAATTCTGTCTATGAAATTTTGTATAAAATAAATGGCTATTTGGCCCATTTTTGCACCCAAGGTTGCATACCTGTGTCGAGCGAAGTGGTGTTTAAGCTCTTGGTTATCTGTTTGGGTGAGTAATCTGCCTAACTTATTGAAATTGGATGAAAAGCTAAAATATTTTAGCTGCATGAAACCTTCGTCTTTGGACGAAAAGGTTATTTTCACCCCCAGAAGGGGATTTGATATTGGAAATAGAGGCAGAAATATGTCAAGGAAGTTTTTAATTGTATTGCACAACCAAATACTTACCCAATTCAGGGGATAGGTAGACCACCACGCTCATATGCAGAGGAATTAAAGACTGTTCTCTGCTTAAAGAAATGCGGATTAATCTCCAGTTTGAGGGAGATTACAAAAAGTTTTATTAAGACTGGCTTACTTTTATTTTTGATCAGTATATTACGAGCAGTTTCATTAACTACTATTACTTTTAAAAAAAAAAAAAAAAAAAGAGGTTAATCCTCCTGTACAGAATTAACTCTTTATGTTTTCGTGTTTTTCTGCAAATGAAAAGCAGAGATTTTATGTCCACATTGCCTAATTTATATCTGGAAAAGGGGTAATGGAAAAGATTTTGAATCACGTGCATAAAAGTCATTTAATGTTAGAAGGCATTACAGATGATGGTTGCAGAAGTATTCTGGACCTTACAGGTCTTAAATAAGTTTGTAGAAAAAAAAAAATAATAACAAAACAACTGTTCAAATGGAGACATTTGAATACTGCAAAATATTTAATTCAGCAGGTTGTTATATGGCTAAGATTGATGCAAAAAACGCCTATTATTCTTTGTACCTATGCATCAGGTTTCGGTGGTACTTAAATTTTAATTGGTTGTGACAATTATGGCAGTTAAGCTTTGCCAAATGGACTGAGTTCAGCTTTTTACTCTTTACGAAACTGTTGAACCAGTTTAGCCCAATTAGAGCACAAAATGCACAATCATTATCGGCTTATCTCAATGACATTCTGTCATTAGTGATTATCAGGAGTCAGCTGAGGATCAGTTTCAGTTACTAAGCTTTGTGGTAAGCTAAGGTTTTAATTCATCTAATTAAGCCCAGCTGCAGCCAGCACAAAACAATTTACTTTTGGGGTTTGTAATTAACTCAGTGACTATGTTAATACCTTTACCAACAGATAAAGTCGATGATGATTTTGGTAACTTGTCATTTATCTCATTCAAAACCTTATCCTTCCATCCGTGGAAATGGTGACACCATTGGTGAACTGCTAGCTGCACATTTCCTGCAGTAGAATTTGGTCCATTACATTTATCGTATATCTCGAAGGTACAAGATAACAAGCTCTCAAAGAGAAGGCAGAGGCCATTTGACAGGCCTATGTAATTAACAAAAGAAGCTGTATTGGAATAACAATGGTTGGGTTAAAAAAGGAAAATGTCCCCACAAGCTGCTAATAATATTATGATTAAACAGCCTGAAATGGTTTTACATACAGATGCTAGTGCTCTCGGATGGGGGGCCACAGATTTATCCTCCAGTTGGGGTGGAGGTAGATTGGAAAACTGAAGAACAAGTGTTTCTCCAAGAGTATGGTAAATAACTATTTGGAGTTATTGGGGGCCTTTTATGGGCTTAAAGCATATTGTTGTGCTAAACAAGGTCCTGCATGTGTTAATACAATTAGACAATAAAACAGCTGTGGTTTACATTAATCACATGGGGAGAGTTGGATCAGTATCATGTGATTGTCTGGTCAATGAGATATGGCAATGGTGTATTGGTCGGCAGATATGGATTTCAGTAAGCTATACTCCAGGTAAAGACAATGTGGTAGCAGATGAAAGGTCCCAGGATTTTTAAAGATAATACGGAATGGATGTTTAAGCCCAGCAATATTTATAGAAATATTGTTAGACGATTTGGGGTTGCAGAAAATTGATTTATGTTTGCATCCGGCTTAATCATCAATTGCTCATTATGTGTCTTGGGAACACGATCCGGACGCAGTTGCAGTAGATGCATTTTTTCATTACACTTGGGGAAAAATGTTCTTTTATGCTTTTCCACTATTTGCTCTGATCCAGAGATGCTTGAAGAAAATAGAGCAAGATTCAGCTTCCGGATTGGTTGGTTAGTTGCCAAATTGGCCAACTCAACCTTGGTTTCCAGTTATGCTGAATATGATTAAAGAACCGTATATGCAGATTCCTAACTGTAGTGATATCTTGACTAATCCAGTAACAAATGAAGAGTTACCCATTATATGCATATATGAATTTGTTAATCTGCATGTTTGACCAGACCACTACAGGAACTGGGGATTGTCCGGACCAAACTTGACAGTTATTGGCGCATCATGCGAGATAGAAACACAGAAACAATATAAGACAGCATATTAAGAAAAGTGAAGAATTTTGCACACATCCAAAATAATTTCTAGATGTTATCTGTGAAATGTTACTCATGTTTTGGAATTCCTTCAATTTGGCGCTTTTGGCCAACATTTAAGTTACAGTGCCATTAAACTGCACGCAGTGCCTTGTCGTCCTAATTTAGGAGCTTATACTGGTGAGAAATCAATTGGGTCGCATGCCAATTAATATCACGATTCATGAAAGGAATTTTTCCACATGAATTCCGCCAAAACCTAGATATAAAGATTTGGATGTTAGCATAGTACTTGCTCTACTTAAGCATGGAACCGCCAATTGAAGGGTTGCATTGGATCGTTAACATTGAAATTGGTCATGTTTAATGTCACTGGTCCTCAGCCCAAAGAGTGCAACTTTACAAATGTTGCGTATTTAGAGACTGTATGCCTGTGACTACAGATAACTTATTTGTATTCAATGTTTACATCTGATCAAACAAAGTAGACCAGGGAAGATCTGGAACAAAAGGTTTAACCTTTCAGCTTTTCATATTGAGCTTGCTTGTGTGTGGTTAGACATTTGAACCAATTTATTAAAGTGACGAACCATTTTCGAGGAAACGAAAAGACATTGCTGCTTACGCACAAAAAGCCACACACAAAAGCTTTCATTTCAAACATCTCAAAATGGTTGGAGACAGGTGTTGTTTTAGCGGGAGTAGACACTGATGTCTTTTTCAAATCTCACGCCACCAGGCGGCAGCTACGTCCCGCGGGCGAGGGCGGGAACGTTACCATCTCGAAGCATATTTTTAAAAATCGCAGGGTGGAGTAAATGAAAACCTTTTTCAAAGTTCTACAACCAAACCTGTTCACACTATGACAAGCTTTGCGACAACGGCGGTGTTGGGAGCACTATAATCACCTGCTTTGTTTGCTATTAATTGCTATAAATCAGTTTGTGTATCACTGATATCTTTTGTCACTTGTAATCCGATTTTTCCCTCAAATATAAGGAGGGTATTATATGGTCTTCAGCCTTAAAAAACTTAATTGTGAAAAAGAACTAACATTTGTCTGCTTTCTCATGTATGTGTTTACTTAGCCGACTGTCGTACGGATTAATTCTACTACCATAAAAAACACAGAAAGCTTAAAACCTTACACGTATCCATCTCACGTTGACTCCGAAGTAAAATAGTAAGATTAAAACGAGAACTCACCTGTTTCGAAGGTTTGATCAGTTATTTTTTACGAGGAGTTACGAATGAGGGATTACGTGCCCTCCACTCCCACCATCGTAAAATTAAATGAATCAAATGTGGTTCTAAGTCTTTTTATGAGGCCTTACTATGTTTACTCCGGCTTTGGTGGTTCTGTGTTTTTCATAGCCGTTGCTTTGAAGTATGGCCGTTACCCAGCGTGAGGCGGGCTTTCTTCACGTAATCCCTCATCGTAACCCTCGTAAATAACAAAAAAAAGATCAAACTTCGAACAGGTGAGTTCTCGTTTAATCTTACTATTATGGTTATAAAGGGGGGTTACTTCTCTGACTTCCAATTGTGTCTACGACTTGGAGAGGCACCCGGTTCTGCAGACTCGTAAGAATAAAGAATCTCTTGCTTCCACGATTTGGTCTTTGAGGCAGTACTAGTGAGCAAAAGCGATCTCACAATTACCTTTCATCCTTCAAAACCTTGCTATGTGTTTCTAGATGTTATTCACAGGCAGTGGTGCTCGCTGCCTAGCTAGCATGAAACATAGCGGGAGATTGGTCAATTGTCAACTCAATGTCAAGTGCTTTGATTTGGACAATTACTTACTAGGAACATTTAGTTTTTTTTTTCTCATATTTTTAAATGCAGGTTTTGTTTCTTTATAGACAATAGATGCAGGAAGTAGGACAATCGCTCCTTCGAACCAGCACCGCCATTCAATGTGATTCGTGGCTGATCATTAGTACAATCAGTAACACGTTCCTGCATTCTCTCTCCTCCATACCCCTTAAACCTCCGCTATCCAGAAAGGAGTTTTAAACTAACTCTCTCTTGAAGCATCCAGGGAACCACCTCCACAGCCCTCTGACGAGTTAAAGGTTATGGATTTCTATACATATGTTTAACACAATAATTTTATAAATACAGGTAGATACATGTTTTGGTCACAAAATGGAAGGAAATAAGCACCGCGGCCCATGGTCCACAAATAAGTGGAGTTTTTGTGTAAACCCTTTGTTCCTCTGCATTCAAGTAGGGGCCACTCGCCCATCTGTCACTCACTGGCCCAGTCCCCTTCTCTTCTTTGGACTTCTCTGGAATGTTCTTGTATTTCTCCTCCTCTCTTTACTCTTGGGGAAGGAGGGAGAAAACTGCCAGTGGTTCAGAGTAAACATAGTTGGAATTTCCGCTGTGTTACAAATTGCAGACTCCACATACAAAGACCAAGTGGCTGTTTGTCCATTGGGGAACGTTGAGCCGTGATTTCAAGATGACGTCCCATGTCGCCCCTCATTACCCAGAAACCCCCCCGCGCCCCAAACCCCCCTATGTTGGCAGGCGATACCAAGCGCGCAGGCGCGGAGAGCCCGGAAGTGGAGCGGCCCAAGGCGCGCGTGCGGTCCGCGCACAAAAGACTCCGGGGTGATCGGCGGGCGGGTGGGAGCGGGATCCGGCCGCCGGGATCAGTCAGCACCGAGGCCCGCCTGAGGACGGAGCGGCCCCCGGCTGCGGGTGAAAATCGGTGCGGCCCCCGGCGGCGTGACGCATCGAATGCACGGATTGACCAGTGATAGGAAGGGGTCCCGACCCGGACTAGTATCTTTTACCTGTTCATTTATGGTCAACAATCTTTTTTACAGGGTAGAAGAAAGCAGAGGATTGATGTTCAGGAATCTCAAACTCGCTTATTTCACAGGCGCTCTGAACGTGTGGGAGGATTCACTGCGTCAGCTGATCCGCCGCCGGACACAACCAGACAGGTCACAGCATGGAGACATTAACATTCGCCAGCTCTGAGTGTGGGCCAGGGATTAAACCAATCTTTCCCCACCTGTTGACCCACAAGCAAGTTCACACTGTGGAGAAACCGTTCACCTGTCCCGATTGTGGGAAGGGATTCACTCAATCGTCACCGACTGAAGCGGCACCAACAGAAATTCACACTGGGGAAGGCCGTTCACCTGCTCTGAGTGTGGGAAGCAGCACAGTAAATAATTAAGCTAATTAGAAAAGAGTAACATCGCCGTCTTGTGCTCAATAATATTTAGCTGTACATGGAAACATTGAATTCGGGACTGCCGCAAAGGTCCCGGGTTTCACCGGCCACCTGAACCTGAAACCCGCTTAATTAATGGGTGAGGGCAGATCTTGTGCGTTCCCCAGTTTACTGAACCCCGCTGACTGCCAGTGTGCAGAGTGGGGGTCACGGCCAAAGTGGGACTGGGGCAGTGCCAGGCTGGGGGGAAGGCTTAGGCATCTTTTCCACTGAGAGGAAAATGCCCAACCCTAATCCTGACAACTAACCCCTAGCCCTACTCTACACTTCTATTTATCATTTGTTATTTGAACCAGTTCACAACATCATAACTTTACAAAGATAAATCAGTTGTAAAACCAAATTATCAGCCAGTGAGTTTAGCATTACCTTGTCTTCCCTTCAAAACCTTTGCAATTGTTCTAATGTTATTAGGAGGCAGCCATGATCCCAATGTGCTCGCTGCCTAGCTAGCATGAAACAAAGCGGGTGATTGGTCAATTGTCAACTCAATGTCAAAGGTGCTTTGAGAGTGGACAATTACTTTCCAGGGACATTTGAGGTTTTACTCATATTTTTTAAAATATGTGCAGATTTTGTCGCTCTTATATAAACAATAGACAATAGGTGCAGGAGTAGGCCATTCGGCGCTTCAGGCCAAAACCGCCATTCAATGTTGTGAGGGATAAAGTGATTAAACCCTATTAAAAAAAGGAGTTTTAAAGAGAATTCAAACAGAGAGGGGCTGGAGAGAGGATTCTGACAGCATTGTCTGAAGGTTGCCAGACCTATCCTTGAGGCCTTGAGTAAGAAGAGATTCATTGTATAGCTAGAGAAGGGGGTGATGTAGAGAGATCCCTATCAGTGGAAAGGAGTGATAGATGGGACCCACTGACACTATAGCTTTAGCTTTAGTACGATATAGGAAAACTGAGAGGGTTCACTAGGAGGTGAGTAAAACTGGGCCAGGTCGATGAGCAATTGAGCATGCTTATTAATAGAATAAATGAATATTACAACACACACCCCTGGTCAAGAAATTGCTCATTTACCATGAACATGTTTTGAACATGCAATGTATGATATGGGAGGTGCGAGGGGATGTACGGTGGGTTGTACCTACAGATTGTGCACCTCCGACCCCTGATTGGAGGAAAGGTCCGGAGGGGAGATTGAATGTAACGATTTTGTGTATAAAGGGGATGATCTCTCTGGCTTCGGTGTGTCTCGAGTTGGAGAGAGGCACCCGGTCCCTGCAGACTCGTAAAATAAAGAAATCTCTTGCTTCCAGGATTTATTAGTTCTTTGAGTATTAATTGTGAGCATAAAGGGTATCTCACAAATTGGGGGGGGGCTCGTCCGCGATCGCCACTCCGGCTGCTTGGTGGAGGCAAAGAAGGAGGGGGAAGGTGCACCCTGCTGATTTCAGCAGTCTCTGATCTCCTTGCTTGCCATCAGCCAGTTTGAGCGAGTGATATTCGGTTGAAAAAGACTCGGGAAAGCAAGAGAGGGGGGTGTAAGTAAATACGTACGGGACGTCGAGTGATTCTTGTGCACAGGACCCAGGTAAGAAAAACGACTATTTAAGTATCATGCCTGGGCGAACCGGGGTTTGTCGGACGGGAATAGTCCCCCGACAAGGTAATGGGAAACCGGAATGCGCGGGTAGGAGTAAGGGTCGGGGAACCGGGATGAGGCTCATACTGATATGGAGCCTAACATTCCGCCCGATAGTCCGTTGGGGCGAATGTTGGATGGGTGAAGGGAACACCCGGGGTAAAGAGTAAGGAAACTATGTGCCTCTCACCATATGGGGGTGAGGAACTTTAAAAAAAAGGAGATGAAAAGTTTATTGGAAGACCCCTTGGGACTGGCTGAACAAATAGATCAGCATTTCCTAGGGCCAAGAATGTTTTTATGAAAAATATTGAGTTGTTTCAAACAATCTCATTGAAGTAAGAAATGGAACTAATGTAATGTGTGTGTAAAAACCGGTTTTGTATGAATGAGGAAGTTTGTATATGTGATAGGTTTGTTTGCTGTGGGCCACATGTTGTAAGGGTTGTGTGTGTGTGTTCCTTTAAGGAATTGTAAGCAATGGGGGAGGTTATTGTAAGGTAACTACAATGACTTTGTATCATCGCAACTTAAAAAGTGGAAGTTGGAAAATGTAGTTGCTGGGCTTCTATAGATTTCTTTTCAGTAAAGTTAATTTGGAAAATTGTTAGTTGTATGTATTTAAACTAGAAATTGGAAATTTGGGAATTGTAGGGGGAATGGTTTTGAACAAAATTAGAAATAAGTTAATTGCTGAACAAGAAGCAGCTTTTATGGTTTGTTTAGATAAACATTCTGGTTGGAGAAGGGTAATAAATTAATGGGGCCCAGAAATAACAAAAAGGAGTTGGCAGACAATTAGGTCAATAAGGGGAAGTTTTTGTTTACTTCAGAAGAAAGACAGGATGGTCAGACAGGCAGGAGAAGGGTTACAGGATTAAAGCGAGAGCAGTTAAAATATCCCATTACGGCACGAATTGGAGTAACCAAACAGAAGAAGTGTGAGAGATCTCAGGAGATAACAATCAAGGGAATTAGAGAAGCCGTTCCCAAGGGACAGAATTTTGAACTGGGCTTTTGAAAATCAGCAGAACAAGGACGAACTTCCGACAGTGTTTTTACAAAGATTAAGGAAAAATGTCCAGCTGTATTCGGGGATAGACCCTGATACGACCGCAGGTCAGCAGTTGTTGAAGGTTTTAATTTTGTAACAAAATCATGGCCAGATATTAGAAAGAAATTGGAAAAATTGGAAGATTGGAATGAAAAACCATTGAAATCAGTTGTTAACAGAGCTCAAAAGGTATATGTAAGACGGGATGAGGAGAAACAGAAGGGAAAGGCAAAAATGATGTTGCAAGCAGTACAGCAAGTAGTATTGGAGGACGAGGAAGAGGTGAATGGAGGGGACCGAAGTTGGGGTCCCCAGGAGAACAAGGTACAAGGATCAGGAGGTGGTACACGGGGGCCACCCTGGTGTTATTATTGTAAAGAGCCGGGTCATTTCAAAAGGGAATGTCCCTAAGCTACGATGGGAGGTGCAGTCGTACGCACTCATGGAGGAAGAATAGGAGTCAGGGGTCCTGCTCCCTGGGGTGTATGGGATACACACGGGAACCTCTGGTAAACTTGAGATTAGGACCCCCGGGATGAGAGGATATGATATTTATGGTAGATTCGGGAGCAGAGAGATCAAGTGTAACTAAGGTACCAGAAGGAATGAGATTGGGTAAAAAAAACCAAGTTAGAATTCGGGGTAGAAGGGAAAGTGATGACATTACCCGAGGTAGAAGGGGTGGTGGCGAAATATAGAATCGGAAACTATGGAAGATTTAATCTTGGTACCCCCCAGGCAGGGATAAATTTGATGGAAGAGACTTACAAATTCAATTAGGAATGGGAAAACAGCCCCCGTAGGGGGACAAATAATAGTCCAATTGTATAAATTGACCACGGAGGACGAGGGGAAGAATAGTCCCGCAGGTGTGGGCCAAGAAGGAAACCGGGGGTGGGCTGCAGATCCCACCTTGAAAATAGCTCTGAAAAAAGAAAGTGAGATAGTACGGGTAAGGCAAATATCCAATTTATGGAAGGAAGGAGAGGACTTCAGCCAATTATAGAGAACTTACTAAAAGACGGGTATATTAGAGAGTTGTATGTCCCCATATAACACCCCCGTACTCCCCGTAAGGAAGACCGACGGGACGTTCAGATTGGTCCAGGATCTCAGGGAATTAAATAAGGTAGTTAGAACGCGACACCCGGTAGTCCCGAACCCGTATACCATAATGGGACGGATACCCCCGAATCACAAGTGGTTCAGTGTGGTAGATTTAAAAGACGCTTTTTTGGAGCTGTCCCCTGGCTGAAGAGAGCAGGGACCTTTTGCGTTTGAAAATGGGAAAACCCAGAGACCCAAAAGAAACAGCAGTATCGGTGGACTGCACTCCCTCCAGGGATTTACAGAGTCCCGAACCTGTTTGGACAGATATTAGAACAAGTATTAGAGGACGTCCCGAGGACTGATGAGACACAGCTGTTGCAGTATGTGGACGATTTATTACTATCAGGGGAAGAAGAGGAGGCAGTTAAGGATGCAACAATAACCCTCCTGAACTTTCTGGGGGAAAAGGGGTTGAGAGTGTCTAAAAAGTAATTTACAGTTTGGTAGAACGAGAAGTTAAATATCTAGGACACCTGATAAGCGATGGGAAAAGGAGAATAAACCCAGAAAGGATAGCGGGAATTACCGGACTGCAATGACGAAAGAATAAAAGGAGATTAGGAAGTTTCTTGGACTGATTGGATATTGTAGATTATGGATAGATGACTATACCCGACAGGTTTAGGTTTCTATATGATAAATTAAGTGAAGAAAATGATAAAAGTAAAGTGGGAATCCGGGACGAACACCAGTTTAGGAATTAAAAGAACAGTTTAATCCACTGCCCCAGTTACTGGCTCTCCCGGCTATTGACCAGACCATTCCATCTTTTTGTGAATGCAGAAAATGGAATTGCGCTGGGAGTACTGACCCAAGAGAAAGGAGGGAGCGGCAGCCCGTCGCGTTCCTCTCCAAACTCTTGGATCCAGTATCGCGGGGATGGCCAGTATGTATTCAAGCGGTAGCAGCCACAGCGGTGGTGTTAGTGGAAGAAAGTAGAAAAATTGACGTTTGGAGGAACTCTGGTGGTGGTCCACTCCCCACACGGTCTGAACGATACTAACTCAGAAGTCCAGTCGGTGGTTGACGGATTCTAGAATTTTGAAGTATGAGGTTATACTTTAATGGAAAAGAATGATTTGACCATAGTAACGGATACAAAAAACCTAAATCCCTCTCAGTTTTTGTACTCGGCAAGGTGCTGAGAAGGAAGGGGAGTTATCAGAACATGATTGTAGTGAGATAATAGAACTTCAGACAAAGAGTAGGGAAGATTTGAAGAACGACCGCTTGAGACGGGAAAGATGGTTTATTGATGGTTTCTTCCCGATGCATAGACGGAAAAAGGTATAGTGGGTATGCTATAATAACCGGGAGAAGGGTTTTGAAAAACTGGAAGCAGGCCGGTTACCAGGAAGTTGGTGGTCCGCGCAAACGTGTGAATTGGTATGCATTTACTGAGGGCATTGGAACTATTGAAAGGGAAAAGAAGGAACTGTGTATACGGACTCCAAGTATGCCTTTGGGATGGAGTTGGCTCATGAACAGTTAATTGAGAAAGCTTTGGAAGCAACTAAAATTGCCAGAAAGAATAGCGGTGGTCCATGTAGCAGGCCACCAGAGAGGGAATTCGCTGGAAGCTAGAGGGAACAGGGCAGTCGATAGTGCCGCTAAGACAGCAGCGACAGAAGGAACGGTAAAAATGCTGTCTCTGATACCGTTGAGAGAGGGAATAGAGAAGATACCTGTATTCACGTGGGAGGAGGAAGGAAGAAGGAGGGAGGAGGAAGATAAAATGAATGAGTTGGGTGCCCGGCGCTCCACGGACGGGAAGTGGTGGACGCCGGACAAAAAACAAATAATTACTAAAGGATTGACGAGGGATTTGATTAGACAACTACATACGGACTTATGCCTGTAGAGGCATTTATACTTTAGCCAAGCAGGCGGTGTCTGGTTGTATAGTGTGTCAGAAGGTGAATAAGAAGGTAATGAGAGCTGTCCCAGGGGGAGGACAACAATTGGCCATTAGACCCTTCCAGAGAATACAGGTAGACTTCACAGAATTACCAAAAGTACAGCAGTGGAAATAGCTTCTAGTTATAGTGGATCACTTCACCAGGTGGGTAGAGGCATTTCCCACGATAAATGCCACTGCCCAGGCAGTTACTAAGATATTGCTGGAACAAATCATCCCACGATATGGAGTAATTGAATCCATAGACTCAGATCGAGGAACACATTTTGCTTTTCAAGTGCACCTATTAATTTGTCGCGCCTTGGGAATTAACTGGAAGCTGCATACTCCGTGGGCACCCCCAGAGTTTTCGGGAGAGTGGAGTGTGGAGCGGATGAATGCCACTCTAAAAATTCAGATAAACTAAATGAATGGAGGAGACGGGGTTACTGGACTAAATGTCTACCATTGCTCTATTGCGAATACGGACGGCACCACGAAAAGGATATTGCGGTGTCTCCCTATGAAATGTTGTTTGGATTGCCTTATTTTGGAAGGTTGGAAGGCACACCAACCTTTGGAGGGAGGTGATGTGTTCTTGAGGAACTATTTACTGGCAGTGTCCCGTTCCCCTTACAGAATTAAAAGCGAAAGGATTATTGGCTCAAAGCCCGCCACTTGACTTTCCAATACATGCTGTAAAAAGGCCGGCGACTGGGTACTGGTCAAAATTGGAAGGAGGAGAAACTCCAGCCCAGGTGGACTGGACCGTACCTAGTATTACTGACAACCGAGACAGCAATACGACAACAAAAGAGAAAGGGTGGACCCACGCGATCCGGGTTAAAGGACCCGTCGATCCACCCGTTCCTGAGGAGGAGGAACAGTGGACGGTGAAGCCGGGAAGTAAACCCCTAACAGTAATTTTAAAAAGAAAAGCATTGAATGTATAACTGACAGTATGAAAGGAGCAGTTGGTGGTATTGTTTGCTTTGTATGTAATTGTTGTAAAAAGGTATTAATAATTGTGATAAATGTTATCATCCTATTCAATACAGAGGGGTAATAACCAGATCATTTACCTATCATTCCCATGTGAATAAAGCATGCCATGACCGAAAGAATAGAATCATTTGTAAAGAGGGGGGGGAAAGGAGTATTTGATGGCAGGCAATAGGGGGTATATAGGGAAGTTTGGGGCCGTTACCTGCCCAAGGGGAGAGAGATGGGTTTGTGTACAGTTAGTTTTCCCTTCTCAGATCATAAAAGGGGCAATAGATAAGACGAAGGAGGAAGTAGTGAAAGAAGATTACTAAGGTAGGTAGTCACTAAGCCTCCCCCTCCCCCACATACTCAGCCTCAAGTGCCCCAGACACTGTACGAAGAAATCAAGAAGCAGATCGAAATCCCTGAAGGAGAAACAAACCTGTTTGTGGACTTTGGCCACCCGGATAGCTGGGACCCTGAATGTGACTAACTGTTGGGTCTGCGGAGGAACCGCTGATGAATTCACGCTGGCCATGGAGAGGATCCATTGTTGAAATATGGACCTGATGGGGTGGAACCTGACAGTTGGACAAGACCGAGATCCCCAGGAATTGTCCTGACAGACGCTCCGGTCGGGACTGAGTGTGATCGCTAGGCCCTGGGCAAAGGATGCCGTCCTAGTAGGCAGCAGCCCCCTGCCAGCGCATTGTCACCCAGTGGCCAAATCAGTCCCGAGTGTGGTGGCCAGAGGAGCCTAAATGGTATCTAACTAAGAAATATGGGAAAAAACTAACTGCGCTATCCGGATGGAGATTGATGGAGTGGAATCAGCCGGACTATGGAACTGCACCGGGAATAACCCTTATCAGGGGATCCCAGTATTGCGAGATATATGGAACAAGGTTGCCACTAGTGGACCGGCCCCTGAAGGACTGTTATGGATATGCGGATACAAAGGCATACTCGGTGTTACCGATGAATTGGGAGTGGGACTTGTTTTATTGGACTGGTACAACCTAATTCTTCTTATTAAACCCCAAAGAAGGCCGGTCGTTAGGAACACCTGTATTTGATTGACCTATATCGGAAAAAAGAGGGAAAATAGACATTGGAGAATGGGAAGATGATGAATGGCCACCAGCAAGAATCATCTCATACTACCGGACCAGCCACTTGGGCACAGGATGGATCCTGGGTCTACCGAAACACCAGTATACCATGTTAAAAACGGATCATAAGGCTTCAGGCAGAAGAGTACTGGAGGTAATTACCAATCAAACTGCGGGGGCGCTGGAGATGCTGGCAAAGCAGCAGACGCAGATGAGAGCAGCGATATACCAGAAAGGTTAGCCCTAGATTATCTCCTGGCAGAAGAAGGCGGGGAGGGGTATGCGGGAAATTCAACCTCTCTAATTGCTGTTTGAACATCGATGATAATGGACAGGCAGATGGACATATCAGAAGGGATCCGGAAGTTGGCGCATGTTCCAATACAAAAGTGGAATTCGATTATGGGAACCCAATGGTGGGATTCTATCCTCGGATGGAACATGGAGGAGAAACGGTGCGGGACTTGTGTTTCATGTGCAGTGGCTGGACTGATCTGTTATTCCCTGTTGTATCCCTTGTTTTAGGGAACTTATTACCAGAAGTATAAGTCAGATGCAGGCTGTAGTCATGCCTATGGAGAGAAAGGGGAAATACAGAAAATAATGATAATGCGGCCAGGGAAGTTTTATGATTTACAGGAGGAGAAGGTTAGGAACGATGTTGAAGGAACGTCAGTATGCGTAGAACTCTCTTTTGAGGCCAAGGCTATATTTAAGAGTGAGTTAGTTGACTTAAAGGCATACGAGGGTTGATGGAGGAGAAGGCAGGTAGATTACTGAGTTGAGATGATCAATCATATTGAATGGCGGTGCATGCGTACTCCTGCACCTAATTCTAGTTTCTATGTTTTAAAAAAAAAGGGAGGATTGTGAGGGATAAAGTGATTAAACCCTATTAAAGAAAGGAGTTTTAAAGAGAATTCAAACAGAGAGGGGCTGAGGAGATTCTGACACAGCAGTGTCTGAAGGTTGCCAGTCCTATCCTTGAGGCCTTGAGTAAGAAGAGATTTATTGTATAGCTAGAGAGGGGTGGGTGATGGTGATGTAGAGAGATCCCTATCAGTGGGAAAGGAGTGATAGATGGGACCCTTTGTCACTATAGCTTAGCTTTAGTACTGATATAGGAAAACTGAGAGGGTTCACTAGGAGTGGTGAGTAAAACTGGGCCAGGTCATGAGCAATTGAGCATGTTAATAGAATAAATGAATATTACAACACACCTCTGGTCAAGAAAATTGCTCATTTTACCATGAAACATGTTTGAACATGCAATGTATGAATATGGGAGGTGCGAGGGGATGTACGGTGGGTTGTACCTACAGATTGTGCACCTCCGACCCTGATTGGAGAAAGGTCCGGAGGGGAGATTGAATGTAAGATTTTGTGTATAAAGGGGGATGATCTCTCTGGCTTCGGGGTGTCTCGAGTTGGAGAGGCACCCGGTCTGCAGACTCGTAAAATAAAGAAATCTCTTGCTTCCAGGATTTAGTCTTTGAGTATTAATTGTGAGCATAAAGGGTATCTCACACCATTCAATCCCAATTCAATGTGTAGGGAGGAACTGCAGATGCTGGTTTAAACCGAAGATAGACACAAAGTGTTGGAGTAACTCAGCGGGTCAGGCAGCATCTCTGGAGCAAAAAAAGGACTAGATGACGTTTTGGGCCGAGACCCTTCTTCAGACTGTGAGTCAGGGGAGCGGGATTTCTCCGGGCCCACAACGGACCATTGTGGGCTCCGCCTTTCCTTGACCATCGTTGCATATCTACCATTCAATTGTTCTGTGTGCCGTCTCCATCTCCCGTCTCCCTCTCATAAGTTAGGCCACAATTAGGCCATTTGGCCCATCAGGTCTACTCTGCCCTTCAATCATGGCGGACCTGTCTTTCCCTCTCAACCCCACTCTCCTGCCTTCCCCCCATAACTCCTGACACCGGTACTAATCAAGAATCTATCAATCTCAAAAATATCCACTGACTTGTGCCCTCCACAGCCGTCTGTGGCAATGAAATCCACAGATTCACCGCCCTCTGGCTAAATCAATTCCTCCTCATCTCCTTCCTAAAGTGCGTCCTTTTATTCTGAGGCTGTGCCCTCTGCTCCTGTGCCCTCTGGTCCTGGTCCTGTGTGCAGTTTTGGTCTCCTCATTTGAGGAAGGACATTCTTGCTATTGGGGGAGTGCAGCGTAGGTTTACAAGGTTAATTCCCGGGATGGCGGGACTGTCCTATGCTGAGAGAATGGAGCGGCTGGGCTTGTACACTCTGGCGTTTAGAAGGATGAGAGGGGATCCTATTGAAACATATAAGGTTAACAAGGACTTGGACATGCTAGAGGCAGGAAACATGTTCCCGATGTTGGGAGAGTCCAGAACCAGGGGCCACACACAGTTTAAGAATAAGGAGTAAGCCATTTAGAACGGAGATGAGGAAACACTTTTTCTCACAGAAAGTTGTGAGTCTGTGGAATTCTCTGCCTCAGAGGGCGGTGGAGGCCAGTTCTCTGGATACTTTCAAGAGATAGAGCTCTTAAAAATAGTGGAGTCAGGGGATATGGGGATAAGGCAGGAACGGGGAACTGATTGGGGATGATCAGCCATGATCACATTGATCTACATTCCCCTGACCCTTAGTCTGAAGAGAGGTCTTGACCCGAAGAGTTACCTGTTCCTTGTCTCCAGAGATGCTGCCTGACCCGCTGAGTTACTCCAGTTTTTTTTTGTGTTAATCCTAATTCAATCTCCACACGACAACAGCGCAATCTCCTGAATCCCCACTCAATCACAAAACAAGTGGCCGAACTCCAATCCCCCGGCTCCCCAGTTTATCCCGACCCAATTCCTGGATTCCCAAAGGACGGGAATGGTTCACTGACCTCCACCTCGGGCATCAGGATGGGCTCAACCTCACGGAGTGTGATCAGCTCTGGAGACACCGTGAGAGCTGGGCTCGGCCCTGAGGGCAGAAACGGCCGGCATGTGTGAGGGAGAAACAGCGTGTTGTGTGTGTGTGTCTCTATATATATATACATACACACACCGTTGCTATATATATATATATATATATATAATGATATATATATATATATATATATATATGATATATATATATAATATAAAATATAAATATATATAAATAAATATAATAAGTATATATATATATATTTTCAAAGTTTCCATACCCCTTGAACTTTTCCACATTTTGTCATGTTACAACCACAAACGTAAAATGTATTTTTATTGGGATTTTCTGTGATAGACCAACACAAAGTGGTGCATAATTGTGAAGTGGAAGGAAAATGATACATGGTTTCCAAATTTTATTACAAATAAAAAACTGAAAAGTGTCGAGCGTGCAAAAGTATTCAGCCCCCCCCCCCCCGATCAATACTTTGTAGAACCACCTTTCGCCACAAGTCTTTTGGGGTATGTCTCTACCAGCTTTGCACATCTTGAGACTGAAATTTTTGCCCATTCTTCTTTGCAAAATAGCTCAAGCTCAGTCAGATTGGATGGAGAGCGTCAGTGAACAGCAATTTTCAAGTCTTGCCAGAGATTCTCAATTGGATTTAGGTATGTACTTTGACTGGGCCATTCTCACATGAATATGCTTTGATCTAAACCATTCCATTGTAGCTCTGGCTGTGTTTAGGGTCGTTGTCCTGCTGGAAGATGAACCTCCGCCCCAGTCTCAAGTCTTTTGCAGACTCTAACAGGTTTTCTTCCAAGATTGCCCTGTATTTGGCTCCATCCATCTTCCCATCAACTCTGACCAGCTTTCCTGTCCCTGCTGAAGAAAAGCATCCCCACAGCATGATGCTGCCACCACCATTTACACAGTGGGGATGGTGTGTTCAGGGTGATGTGCAGTGTTAGTTTTCCGCCACACATAGCGTTTTGCATTTAGGCCAAAAACTTCAATTTTGGTCTCATCAGACCAGAGCACCTACCTCCACATGTTTGCTGTGTCCCCCACATGGCTTGTGGCAAACTGCAAACGGGACTTCTTATGGCTTTGTTTCAACAATGGCTTTCTTCTTGCCACTCTTCCATAAAGCCCGATTTGTGGAGTGCACGACTAATAGTTGTCCTGTGGACAGATTCTCTCCCACCTGAGCTGTGGATCTCTGCAGCTCCATCCAGAGTTACCATGGACCTCTTGGCTGCTTCTCTGATCAATGCTCTCCTTGCCCGCCTTCAGTTAGGTGGACGGCCATGTCTTGGTAGGTTTGCAGTTGCGCCATACTCTTTCCATTTTCGGATGATGGATTGAACAGTGCTCCGTGGAGATGTTCCAAAGCTTGGGATATTTATTTATAACCTAACCCTGCTTTAAACTTCTCCACAACTTTATCCCTGACCTGTCTGGTGTGTTCCTTGGGCTTCATGATGCTGTTTGTTCACTAATATTCTTTAACAAACCTCTGAGGCCTTCACAGAACAGCTGTATTTATACTGAGATTAGATTACACACAAGTGGACTCTATTTACTAATTAGGTGACTTCTGAAGGCAATTGGATTTTATTTAGGGGTATCAGAGTAAAGGGGGTTGAATACTTTTGCACGCCACACTTTTCAGTTTTTTATTTGTTTTTTATTTGAAAACCATGTATCATTTTCCCTCCACTTCACAATTATGCACCACTTTGTGTTGGTCTATCACATAAAATCCCAATAAAATACATTTATGTTTGTGGTTGTAACTTGACAAAATGTGGAAAAGTTCAAGGGATATGAAAACTTTTGCAAGCCACTATATATAAATATACACAAACATATACGTACACACATGTCTACATATGTGTGTGTGTATGAAAATGTGTGTCGTTATATTGATATATGTCGTATATTGATATATATGTACATAGATTCAGTGTGTATATGTAAATACACACATATATATATGTACATGTGCGAGGGAGGGGGAAGGGGAGAGAGGGAGGGAGGGGGAAGGAGAGAGAAGAAGAGGGGGAAGAAGGGAGGGAGAGAGAGGGAGGGAAGGGGAGAGAGGGAGGGAGGGATGGAGAGATGGGGGGGGGGGGGGGGGGGAGAGGGAGAGAGGAAGCGAGTAACACCAGCACTGAACCAGCCTTCCCTTACAAACATTTAACACGAACCTTTGCCTCTGGGAGAATCCTCCCGCGGGCTTCTGTGAGACGGAGATGCGAGGAGCGGCTTCATCTGCGAACAGAAGGGGCACGTTTCAATCTGGATCCTCCCTCTCCGTCCCTCCCTCCCCATCGACCCCTGCACACAGTCCCGGGGTCAGAGACTGAGGGCGTGCTCCCCGCCCGCGGCCGGGAGAGCGGTCGAGGGTGAACTTGCGCACGCTGGCGCTGGGTGAGATGTTCCCACACACCGAGGATTGGGGTCAGTACTGAAGGCAATGGTGGTCGAGCCGCTGTCAGAGTGGAGTACGGGGTCAGGGTTCCTTGGCCACGGGGAGGAGTGGGGTCACGGCAGGGTGAGACTGTGTGCAGTTTTGGTCCCCTAATTTGAGGAAGGACATTGAGGGAGTGCAGCGTAGGTTTACAAGGTTAATTCCCGGGATGGCAGGACTGTCATATGCTGAGAGAATGGAGCGGCTGGGCTTGTACACTCTGGAGTAAAGAAGGATGAGAGGGGATCTTATTGAAACATATAAGATTGTTAAGGGATTGGACACGCTAGAGACAGGAAACATGTTCCCGATGTTGGGGGAGTCCAGAACCGGGGGCCACAGTTTAAGAATAAGGGTTCGGCCATTTAGAACAGTGATGAGGAAACACTTTTCCACCCAGAGAGTTGTGAATCTGTGGAATTCTCTGCCTCAGGGGGCGGTGGAGGCCGGTGGAGGCCGGTTCTCTGGATACTTTCAAGAGAGTTAGAGCTCTTAAAGATAACGGTCAGGGGCTATGGGGAGAAGGCAGGAATGGGGTACTGATTGGGGAAGATCAGCCATGATCACGTTGAATGGCGGTGCTGGCCCGAAGGGCCGAATGGCCTCCTCCTGCACCTATTGGCTATTGTCTATCGACACAAAATGCTGGAGTAACTCAGCGGGTCAGGCGGCACCTCTGGAGAACATGGACAAGCAGCGTTGCGGGATGGGAGCGGGTGGGGGTGTGGGTGTAGGTTGGGGTGAAGGGTGAGGGGGGGGTGGGGTTGTGAGGGTGGGTGGGGATGAGGGTGGGGGTAGGGGGGGGGGGGTATGGGGGGGATTGAGTGTGTGAGTCACGGTCTGAGCTGTCCTTACCTGCGGATGAGGCTGGGAGTGGGTAGAGGGGGACTGGCCATCACACCGAAGAAACGGATCCAGGGCCCGTTCGTATGTGTCCATGAGGGAGACCATGTCCTGTCACAGCAGGTTGGGCCCTGGGGCGAGCAGGGGGAGGGGGAGGCGAGGATGAGGGGGGGTCAGACTGGGGAACGGCCCTGATCGCTTTGCCCATCCCCAACCCACACCCCCCTCCCCCAACACCTCGCTCTCTGGGCTGCCGTTATAAATCCCGCCAGATCACCTCTCTCCCTGGTTTCCAATCTCTCCCCTGCGAATCATCCTCTCTCCCGCCCCGCCACCGGGAAACCGCTGCCAACCCACCCTCTGCCCGGCTCCCCCTCCCCCTCACCCCCGGGGAAGTACAACGGGATCTGGGGGTCCTTGTACATCAGTCTATGAGAGTAAGCATGCAGGGACAGCAGGCAGTGAAGAAAGCCAAAATGTGGAAAAGTTCAAGGGGTATGAAAACTTTTGTATGAAAACGTTGGCCTTTATAACAAGAGGAGTTGAGTGTAGGAGCAAAGGGGTCCTTCTGCAATTGTACAGGGCCCTAGTGAGACCACACCTGGAGTATTGTGTGCAGCTTTGGTCCCCTAATTTGAGGAAGGACATTCTTGCTATTGAGGGAGTGCAGAGTAGGTTTACAAGGTTAATTCCCGGGATGGCGGGACTGTCATATGCTGAGAGAATGGAGCGGCTGGGCTTGTACACTCTGGAGTTTGGAAAGATGAGAGGTGTCTTTATTGAAACATATAAGATTATTAAGGGTTTGGACACGCTAGAGGCAGGAAACATGTTCCTGATGTTGGGGGAGTCCAGAACCAGGAGCCACAGTTTAAACATAAAGGGGAGGCCATTTAAAACTGAGGTGAGTAAAAATGTTTTCACCCAGAGAGTGGTCTGTGGAATTCTCTGCCTGAGAGACCGGTTCTCTGGATGCTTTCAAGAGAGAGCTAGATAGGGCTCTAAGATAGCGGAGGCAGGGGATATGGGGAGAAGGCAGGAACGGGGTACTGATTGGGGATGATCAGCCACGATCACATTGAATGGCGGTGCTGACTCGAAGGGCCGAGAGGCCTACTCCTGCACCTATCGTCTATATTGTCTGATGTCGCATATGAGCTGATTCTCCTGCCTTCTCGCCGTAACCCCTGACACACTCTGCAAATCGCCCCTCGTCCCAGCTGCAGGCAAACCCTTTTGACGAGTGCAGCCACGGATTGGCTAGGTCAAGCAGGCACAGAATCGTCCAGGAATTTGGCCCCACATCCTCCTCTCCCCTCCCCCCTCGTCTCCCCTTCTTCATCGGGAGTTACGTCCGACTAATACCCCCACCCCCCTTCTCCTCCTCCACCCCCCCCTTCCATGAATGCCGTCCGGATTCTCACTGCTCAAAATCCGGCATGTTGATCCGTCCTTGGGAATAAGTCCGGTGTATCCGATCCAAATGTGCTGGATCTCCTCTGTGCAGAGAGAAGGGCGGTGGAGGGGGGGGGGGGGAATGTAGGGTGGGGGAGTGGATATTGGGGAGGTGATGGGGAGAGAGAGGGTAGGGGGTGGAAGGGCAAAGGGTAAATTGTGGGGGGGGGGGGCGAGGGTAGATCGGTGTGGGGCAGGGATGAGTGGAATGGGGAGGAGAGAGCGGGGAGGGTGGCAACAAAGCGAATAACACAGGCATCTGCACCCAAAATAGCCTCCACATCCCTCCCCCCCACCGCCGCCCCCCGCGCCCCCCACCCCCCCCCCCTCCCATTCTCCTCACCCACCCCCCACCCCCCCACTATCCCCAACCCCCCCCCCCACCCCCCCCTCCACTAACCCCACCCCCCCACTCCCCCCCCCCCCGGGCCCCCGCACACCCCCCACTTCAACACCCCACACCCCCCCTCCCCCACCCACCCCCCTCCCCCCTCCCCACGCCCGCCCCCCCCCTCCCTACCCCCCCTCCCCCCCCCTCCCCATCCCCCACCCCCACCCCCCCTCTGTACCCCCCCACTACACGCGCCCGCCCCGACCCCACCACCAGTTTAGGCTGTGGACATCCCACAGAGAGGACAATAGACAAAAGGTCTATTGGTAGGGGCAGTAAGGCCATGCAGCCCTTTCGAGCCAGCTCCACATTTCAATATGATCATGTATTGGCAGTGCTGGTTAAAGGGCCGAATGGCCTAACTCCTTGCACCTATTGCACGAGGGAGGATAAAGATGGGGGGTAGATGCAGAGAGCCACTTTGCCCCCCAGAGGTCGTGGGTTTAAGTGAGGGGTGGGAGGAGGGTAATTTTAAGGTGAGGGGGGGAGGAGGGGGGGGGGTAGATTTAAATAGAGTGGGGTAAACATTTTCACACTGAGGGGTAAGTCACACAGAGGGTGGTAGGGAAATGGGCTGCCAGGGGAGGTGGTTGAGGAGGGACAGGGACCCAGAATGTAATGGATAACGTAAGAACAAGTGGGACGGGTGATGGAGGGGTTGGCTCAGCTGCACCTGCCCACACCTGGGGGAGGGGGCAATTTACAAACTTTACCGGTGGCAAATTAACCTACAAACCTGTTTTGTCTTTGGAGTGTGGGTGGAAACCGGTGATCCCGGGGAAAAGCCCACGCGGGTCACACGGGGAGAACGTGCAAACTCCGCACAGACAGCACCCGTGGTCGGGGTCGAGTCCGGGTCTCTGGCGCTGCGAGGCGGAGGCTCTACACAGAGGGCGGTGGGTATGTGGAGAGAAGCAAGGGTTGGTCACAGGGCGTTAGAGCTGCTGCCTCACGGGTCCGGAGACCCGGGTTCGATCCCGGCCACGGCTGCTGTCTGCGCAGAGTTTGCACGTTCTCCCTGTTCACCCCGCGGCTTCTCTGCGAGATCTTCGCTTTCCTTCCACACACTCTCACGAAGACGTGCGGGTTTGTAGGTTGTCACACACACACACACACACACACACACACACACACACACACACACACACACACACACACACACACACACACACACACACACACACACACACACACACACACACACACACACACACACACACACACACAAAATCTGGAGTAACTCAGCGGGACGGGCAACATCTCTGGAGAGAAGGGATGGGCGACGTTTCTACAGACTGGTTGGGGATGAGAGAAACGAGAGATAGAGGCGGCGATACGGAGAGATAAAGAGCTATTATTGAAAGAGATGCTAAAAAAAGTAACGATGATAAAGGAAACGGGCCGTTGTTGGCTGTTTGTTGGGTGAAAACGAGAAGCTGGTGCGACATTTGGGGTGGGGAAATGGGGGGAGAGATGGGGGAGAGAGGGGGAGGGAGGGAGAGGGAGGGAGTGGGGAAGGGAGGGGGAGAGAAGAGGGGAGGGGAGGGAAACGGGAGAGAGGAGGGAGAGGGAGGGAGAGAGTGGGAGGGAGGGGGAGAGAGAGAGAGGGAGAGGGGGAGAGAAGGACGGAGGGAGAGGAGGGAGAGGGAGAGAGGGGAGAGAGAGAGGAGGGAGAGGGGGAGAGAGATGGAAAGAGTGGGAGAGAGGAGAGAGAGGGAGAGAGAGGTTAGAGAGGAGGTGAGGAGAGAGAGAGGGAGAGGGAGAGGAGAGAGAGAGAGGGAGAGAGAGAGAGAGAGGGGAGATGGAGAAGGGGGAGATGGAGAAGGGGGAGATGGAGAAGGGGGAGATGGAAAGGGGGAGAAGGGAGAGGGAGAGGGAGAGGGAGAGGAGGAGAGAGATGATATGCCGGACTTACCTGAAGTGAGAGAAATCAATATTCATACCACTGGCAAAATTGGCTTGGTATAGAATGTAAAAATGTTTAAAGAAAGAACTGCAGATGCTGGAAAAATGGAAGGTAGACAAAAATACTGGAGAAACTCCACGGGTGAGGCAGCATCTGTGGACGCTGAAGAAGACGTCTGAAAGAATGGTCTCGACCCGAACATTATCCCTATTGTAATTGTCCTTCTCTCCACAGATGCTGCCTCACCCCTGATGGTTTCTCTGGTATCGATGTCACATTTCCCGAGTGTGTGTGGATAGTGTTAGTGTGCGGGGATTTCTGGTCGGCCCCGACGAATTCAGTGGGCGAATGGCCTTGTTCCCGTGTCGCTGTGTGTCTCCAAATTTAAAAAACGGACAACGTTATTCCCTTTTTGAGCTGAGCACAACTGATTTGATCACCAGAGAGAACGCGGATAATGCTGGAGCACTGAGCGGGACGGGCAGCTTCTGTGGGAGAGAGAGGGAGACACAGAGATGCTGCCCGTCCCGGCTGAGTTTACTACTCCAGCATTTTGTGTGTCCACCTTCGATTTTAACCAGCATCTGCAGTTTTTTTCTTAAACATTTTTACATTTATCCAGTTTCTAACTGTTACACACATGATTTGGTCACAGAGTCCTCTTGCCCAGAATTGGGGGGTGAATACTCACCAACCCCGTCTCTCTCAATTGTCTTCGCTCCACAGATGCTGCTTCACCCGCTGAGTTTTCTCCGGCATTTTTGTCCACCTCCCCGCATCTGCAGTTCCTTCCTTAAACACTAACATCTCTCAATTGTCTCTTGTCTCCAGAGATGCTGACCCGTCTCGCTGAGTTAACCTGGTGTTTCTGTGCCTCTCTCCAGAGTGGGCGACGGGTGTTGCTCTCTGCTGTCTCCTCCTCACCTCCTCCCCTCATCCACCACCTCCCCCTCCCCTCCCGCCCTCCGCCACCGACCTCCCCCCCCCCTCCCCTCCCTCCCCTCATCCACCACCTCCACTCCCCCCCCCATCCACACCGCCCCCTCCCCCCCTCCCCTCCCCTCCCTCCCTCCGCCACCACCTCCTCCTCCTCCCCTCCCCCATCCACCACCTCCTCCCTCCCCTCTGCCCATCCACCACCTCCCCCTCCCCTCGCGGCCCGCCCATCCACCACCCCCTCCCCTCCATCTCCTCCCCTCATCCACCACCTCCCCCTCCCCTCCCCCCCATCCACCACCTCCCCCTCGCCCCTCCCTCCCCTCATCCACCACCTCCCCCCTCCCCCACACAGCCCCCCTCCGCCCTCCCCTCCCCGCATCCCTCCCCTACCGCCCCTCGCCGCTCCCCTCCCCTTCGCCACTCCACCTACCTATCAGGTAGTTGCACTGCCTGTGGAAGACGCGGACCACCCCGATCTCCAGCTGGGCCGAGAGGTAGAAGAGAAGCGGGGCCGGGAGGTGCTGGGGTAGGGCGGCCGGACCTGCACTACGATGTATCTGATGATCTCCTCGCTGCAGGGGCGCAGAGGTCACACAGGGTGGAACCAGACCCTGCAGCCCAACCTGCCCACACCGGCCAACCTGCCCCGCCTACACTGGTCCCAGCTGGTAGAGAGTCACTCAGCGTGGAACCAGACCCTTCAGCCCAACATGCCCACACCGGCCAACCTGCCCACACCAGCCAACATGCCCCGCCTACACTGGTCCCACCTGCCTGCATTTGGCCCCTATCCCTCTAAACTTGACCTATCCATGTACCTGTCTAAATGTTGTGATGGTCCCAGCCTTGACGACCTCCTCCGGCAGCTCGTTCCATGCACCCACCACCCTCTGTGTGAAAACGTTACCCCGCAGGTTCCTATTAAATCTTTCCCCCCATCACCCTAAACCCATGTCCTCTGGTCCTCTGGTCCTCGATCCCCCTACTCTGGACAAGAGACTGCTCCTGGACTCGCCCAACATTGGGAACATCTGCATTTGAGAGTGGAGAGAGTGAGAGAGGGGGCTGGGAGCGGGAAGTGGGAGAGAGATGGAGAGGGGGGGGAAAGTGGGAGAGAATGGGAGGGGGGGGGGGAGGTGGGAGAGAGCGGGAGACAGAGCAGGTGAGGGGGAGTGGGAGAGGGCGGGGAGGCAGGAAAATACTCACCATGTTCTCACCACATTCACTTTTAAATAGTCTCGCCTTGTCACCTTTTTTCCGGCTTTAGTGTTCCGCGACCAGCCTGGACAGAGAGAGGGGGTGGGGAAGCAGGCAAGGAGAAGGGGGTGGGGGGGGTGAGGGAGGCAGCCGGAGGGGGGGAGCGAGACCATGAAGGTGGGGGAAAGTGAGTGAGAGAGACGAGGGAGGGAGGGGAGTGAGGGGAGAGGGACCCAGGGCTGGAGGTGGGGGAGGCAGAGAAAGAGGAAAGAGAGAGTGAGGGGAAAGAGGGGGAGCATGACAGAGTGTTTAGCCGGGAGGAGGGAGGGAGTGGGAGTGAAGGAGTGTGAGAGGGAAAGGAGGGTGAGATAAAGACGGGGTTTACGACGCGGGGGGCATGAGGGTGGGGGGGGTGATGGTGCAAGAGGGGCAGTGGGGGGTAGGGGTGGGGAGGGGGGGGGAATGGGGAAGAATCAGACAAGGGGGCGGGGGCGGACAGAGAGAGAGAGAGAGAGAGAGAGAGAGGAGAGAGAGAGGGGGCGAGGAGAGAGAGGTAGAGAGAGGGAGAGGGGAAGAGATAGAGGGAGAGGGGGAGGGCGGGGGAGAGCGGGAGAGGAGAGGGAGAGCGAGAGGGAAAGAGGGGAGAGAGGGAGAATGGGTAAGAGGAGCAGAGGGAGGGAGAGGGATGAGGAGAATAGGAGGGGAGAGAGTGCCTCGGGTGAGCAGGGGAGAGCGGGAGAAAGTGCGGGGGCGCGAGGTCGGGGTGAGATGAGGGGGGACACGCCGGGATGAGAGATAGATTGCACATTAGTTTAGCCCCTAAGTTACAATCCCCAACTCCCCGGGGACAGCACAACGACCCAGGAGATGGGGGAGGAGGGACGCGGTGCAGGGTGGGAGGGAGGGGGGGTGAGGGAGGTGGGATCCGTCACAAAGCAGCAGCGAAACCCGGGGACAGAGAAACGAGCCGGGTCCGAGGGCAGGGAGGGGGGAGGAGATGGAATCCCGACCCCCAGGACTCTCCCCCCCCCTCCACCCCCCCCCTCCCCTTCAGCTGCCGCCCCCACCCCGGGGACTCTGACCCTCACCAGATGGTGCTGAACTTCCCCGTGTGTCTCTGCAGCACGTCCGGGAAGTAGAACATAGTGGCCCCGGAGTAAGGTCCGTCTGTCTACAGCTGGGCAGGGTCAGTGTGGGCACGGTCAGTGTGGGCAGGGTCAGAGTGGTCAAGGTCAGTGTGGGCAGGGTTCAGGGGGGTCAGGTGTGGGCAGGGGCAGTGTGGCAAGGGGTTGTGTGGGAAGGTCAGTGGAGACAGGGGTTGTGTGTGGGCAGGGGTCAGTGTGGTCAAGGTCAGTGTGGGCAAGGGTCAGTGTGGGCAGGGTCTAGTGTGGCAGGTGTCCGCTGTGGGCAGGTGTCAGCGTGGGCATGGGTCAGTGATGGGCAGGGTCAGGTGGGCAAGGGTCAGAGTGGGCAGGGTCATGTGTGGGCAGGGACAGGAGTGGGCAGGGTCAGTGTGGGCAGGGTCAGTGTGGGCAGGGTCAGTGGTGGGCAGGGTCAGTCCTCTCTCTCTGTCCGCCCCTGTACCGTCTGCAGCCGGACACTGTTCCTTCTCGATAATCCCGTCCCTCTCTTCCCTCTCTCTGTCTCCCCTCGCTCTCACTCATCTTCCCCCTCTCTGTTTCCCCCCTCACGGTCATCTACCCTCTCTCTCCCCCCTCTCTCCCCCTCACTCTCTCTACCCTCTCACTCTCCACTCTCCACTCTCTCCCCCTAGCTCTTTCATCACCCTTCGCAGCTCTGTTCGTCTCCCCCTGCTCACTGGTGCCCCCCTCCGTGCTCACTACGGTGCTCCTGTCGATCGCCACTGTCCGTAGCGTGTTGTTCCCTCTCGACTTGGACATCAACTTCTACTCTTGGCGTCTCGTCCCGGACGCTCGCAGAGTCCAGGGCATGATTTGGCCAATTATTCTGAGCTGGCGCGTAATGGTCCGCCGCCCTGGACAACGGTAGCTGGCGCCAATCAGAGCGAGGGTGTGCGGAGTTGGCGCGGCTCCTCATTGGCCTGGACCGGCCCGGGGCCGCGGCCGCCGCAGAAATCACAGCTCGGTCGCCGCGCCCTGGAGTCCCAATCTCGCAGCGCTCGGTCCGCGTGAAGGCAACCGGCGGCCAATCACAGCGCCACCGCCCCCGGGCTTCCTCCTATTGGCGGACGGCGCCGCCAATCACCAGCGCCGCCCGTGTCTGATCCGCAAGCCGCGTGTCCCGACACCAATCTGGCGTCGAGCTGCCCCGCGCCCCAAAAGACTGAGTAGTAGGTTGGGGATGGGGGGAGGCGGAGAGAGTGTGGAAGAGAGAGGGGTGGGTGGGGGGGGGAGACTGTGAGGGGGGGGGGTGGGGGAGAGAGAGGGTGAGAGGGTTAGAGGGAGGGGGGGGGGGAGAGAGAGAGAGAGAGAGAGGAGAGGGCAGGAGGGGGAGAGGAGAGGAGAGATTAGAGGGGGGGAGAGTGAGAGTGATGGGGAGGAGAGGAGAGAGAGGGGGGGGAGGGGGTGAGAGAGAGAGGGGGGGAGGGGGGGGAGAGGGGGATGGAGGGGGGGAGGGGGGGGAGGGGGGGGGGGAGAGAGAGAGGGGGGAGGGGGGGGAGAGAGAGAGGGGGGGAGGTGGGGGGAGAGTGGAGAGAGAGAGAGGGAGGAGGGGGGAGGGGGGGGAGAGGAGAGAGAGGGGGGGAGGGGGGGGAGAGAGAGTGGAGAGGGGGGGAGGGGGGGGGGAGAGAGAGGAGGGGGGGAGGGGGGGGGTGGGAGGTGGAGAGAGAGGGGGGGAGGGGGGGGGGGGTGAGAGAGAGAGGGGGGGGACGCGGGAGGGGGGGGGATGAGAGTGTGAGGGGGGGAGGTGGGGGGGATAAGGGAGCAGAGAGAGAGGGGTGGGGAGGGGGGGGGAGAGAGTGGAGTGGGGAGGGTGAGGGGGGGGGGGGGAGGATGAGAGAGAGGGGGGGAGGGGGTATGGGGGGGTAGGGGGGGGGAGGAGATGAGAGGAGGGGGGTGGAGGGGGGGAGAGAGAGAGGGGGGGGGTGGGGGGGGAAGAGGGGGGGAGGGGGGGGAGAGAGAGAGGGGGGCGGTGAGAGAGAGGGGGGGAGGCGGGGAGTGAGAGAGGAGAGGAGGAGAGAGAGAGGGGGGGGTGGGGAGAGGGGAGGGTAGGGGGGGTGGGGGGCGGGGGGGAGTGAGAGAGGGGGGGTGGGAGGGGGGTGATGAGAGAGAGGGGGGGAAGGGGGGGGTAGAGAGAGGGGGGGGGGGGGAGGGGGGGGGGAGGGGGGGGAGAGATGAGAGGGGGGGAGGGGGGAGGGGGGGGGAGAGAGAGGGGTGGGGTAGGGGGGAGAGAGGAAGGGGGGGGTATGGGGCGGGAGAGAGAGAGGGGGGGTGGGGGGAGAGAGAGATGGGGGGTAAGGAGGGGCAGAGGGAGAAGAGGGTGGGGGGAGGGTGGGGAGAGGAGTAGAGGGTGGGGAGGGGGGAGAG
The DNA here is from genome assembly GCA_035221665.1 of Okamejei kenojei. NCBI lineage: Eukaryota > Metazoa > Chordata > Chondrichthyes > Rajiformes > Rajidae > Okamejei > Okamejei kenojei. The sequence goes on along the minus strand of CM069145.1, from coordinate 59,338,274 downwards.
AGAGGAGGGGGGGCAGGGGGGGGAGAGAGAGGAGATGGGGGGGAGGAGGGGGGCGAAAAGAGGAGGGGGGGGAGGGGGGAGAGGAGGGGGGGGAGGGGGGAGAGAGAGGGGTGGGGAGAGAATGTGAGAGGAAGGAGAGAGAAAGAGAGAGGGGGGGAGGTGGGTGGAGAGAAAAGAGAGAGGGAGGGGTGAGGGAGAGAAAGATGAAGAGAGGGGAAGGTGGGGAGAAAGAGAGAGGGAGAGAGAGAGAGAGAGATAGAGAGAGGGGAGAGAGAGGGAGGAGGCGGAGAGGGGGTGGGATGATGAGAGAGGGGGTATGGGGGAGAGAGGGGGAGAGGAGATAGAGGGGAGAAGGGGAGAGATTTGTGAGGGGGGGGGGGAGTGAGAGGGGGGAGGGTGAGGGGGAGGGGGAGTAGGCGCAGGGGGGGAGAGAGGGGGGTGGGGGTGGGGGGGGCAGGGAGAGAGAGAGGGGGTAGAGACAGAGAGTGGAGGGAGGTGAGAGATGAGAGGGGGAGAGGAGTGAGGGAGGGAGGAGGGGGGGAGCGGGGAGAGAGGGTAAAGGTGGGAGAGGAGAAGAGTGGGGGGGTGAGAGGTGGAGGTGAGAGAGAAGAGAAGCCCCTGAACACCTCTCTTGAATACATCCTGTGAATTGTCCTCCCATGCCTTCTGTGGCAGAGAAAGTCACACAAGTCTCTCTGGGTGAAACAAGTTCTTCCATCTTTTAAATGGCTTACTTCTTATTCTTAAGAACGGTTCTGGAATCCCCCAACATCGGGAACAGGTTCGCCTGCCTTACTTTGCGTCCAATCCCTTAATAATCTTACATGGTTCAATGAGATCCCTATATCCTTCTAAATTCCAGTGTAACACATGCCCTGTCCATAAAACATTGTACCACCCTTGTGGAAAAAGTTTTGAACCCATAGCCGGTCAGGCTGAAAATGGATCCCTGACGCCTTAAACGCTTTGGTCGTGTCCAATTCCCTCTGCCGAGATGCTGCCCAGACCGGGAAGTGGGATAACGTGGAATTTGCGTGGTTGATGGTGAGGCGGGGGGACTCAGTGGGCCGAAACCAACTGGTTCATGCCAAATGTCTAAATTTGAACGAAAGCACTCCTCATCTTCTTATGCTGAGAAGTGACGGTGGTTCTCTCCCCCCAGTTCAGTCAAAAGGTCTGGAAATAAAAACGTCATTTGCTGCTTCTCTCCCCACAGATGCAGACCGACCTGCTGTCTGTGTGTTGGTGGAGTCCGTGGATTCTGAACGATCCACTGTCCATTGGTGAAGAAAAATATCCCTTTATTTGGCTGGGAGAAACAGACTAGAGGACGTTGATTGAATGAGTATGAGGACCAGCAGGGTATTGAGGGGGTCCATGGGTGTGAAAGACAGAATGTGTGTGGGTTTTAACCAGTATAGTAAACAA
>CM069145.1:59237374-59336346 GCA_035221665.1 Okamejei kenojei | reverse complement strand
GGTGAGGGGTGGGGAGGGGTGGTAGGTATACTCCGGTGTTCGTTTTGTGCTTGGCCGGAATGAAGATGTGCTTTTTTTCTGTGGTGGGGTGGAGGTGGTGGAGGGTTGGGGTGGTGGGAGGGTGGGGTGGGGGATAGGATGGAGGGTGGGGTGGTGGAGGGTGGAGTGGAGCTGGGGTGGGGTGGGGTGGTGGAGGGTGGGGGTGGGGTGGGGTGGCGGTGGTGGAGTGGTGGGGTGGGTTGAGGTGGTGGAGGGGTCGGGGTTGGTGGAGGGTTGGGGTGTGTGGAGTGGTGGGGTGGGGGTGGTGTGGAGGGGGGGTGGTTTGGAGGGTGGGGGTGTTGTGGGGAGGGTGGTGTGGGGTGATGTGATGAGGGTGGGGTGGGGGCGAGGGGTGGGGTGGGGTGGTGGAGGGTGGGGTGGGGTGGTGGATGGTGGGGTGGTGGAGGGTGGGGTTGTGGAGGGTGGGGGGGTGTGGAGGGTGGAGGGTGGAGGGGGGAGGGTGGAGGGGGGTTGGAGGGTGGAGGGTGGGGGTGGTGGAGGGTGGGGTGTGGAGGGTGGGGTGGTGGAGGGTGGAGTGGGGTGGTGCGAGGGTGGGTTTGGGGGTGGGGTGTGGTCGGGTGGGGTGGGTGTTGGTGGAGGGTGGGGTGGGGGAGGGTGGGAGTGGTGGTGGGGGAGGGTTGGAGTGGGGGGTGGAGGGTGGGGGGTGGGGTGGAGTGGGGTGGTGGAGGGTGGAGTGGGGTGGTGGGAGGGTGGGGTGGGGTGGTGGAGGGTGGAGTGGTGGAGGGTGGGGGTGGTGGGGTGGGTGGGGTGGTGGAGGGTGCGAGTGGGATGTGGAGGGTGGAGTTAGTAGGATGGTGGAGGGGTGGAGTAGTAGGGTGTGGTGGAGGGTGGGGTGGTGGGTGGTAGTGGTGGTGGGTGGTGGAGGGTTGGGGTGGTGGAGGGTGGGAGTGGGATAGCGTGGAGGGGTGGAAGTAGGGTGGTGGTGGGTGGTGGTTGGGTGGTGGAGGTGGGGTGGAGGAGGGTGGAGGTGGTGATGGTGGAGGTGAGTAGGGTGGTGGAGGGTGGGGTGGGGGTCGGTGGAGGGTGGGGAGGTGGTGGTTTGTGGGGGTGGGGTTGGTGGAGGGTTGTGGTGGTGGAGCGGTTGGGGTGGTTTTGGGGTGTGGTGGGGTGGAGTGGATGGGGTGGTGGTGGGTGGGGTGGTGTGAGGGTGGAGGTGGTGGTGTGGGGTGTGGTGGGTGGTTGTGGGGTGGGGAGTGCGGCATGGGGTGGAGGGTGGTGTGGGTGGTGGAGGGTGATGGTGGGGTTAGTGTGGGGTGGTGGAGGGTGGGGTCGGAGTGGTGGTGGGTGGTTGGTGGGGTTTGGGAAGGGAAGGGGGAGAAGAGAGACGGGGGAGGTCAGACTACAGAAGGATGGAGCGGACCCAGCGGGGAGGGGCGGCATCTAATGGGGAACGTTGGACAGCCGGGTATATCGGGTTTTGGACCCGTCCTGAGACCCCTGAAGACGGGGGGGGGGGGGGGGCTCGCGATCAAGACTCGCTGGTCGTGGGTAGGGGCGGAGTGAGTTAGGGGAGAAGGGTCGGGGGGGGAGGGAGGGGAGGACGGGAGGGGTTATGGAGGGAGTGGTGTATACGTCGTAGAAGAGGATATTTTTAGGGGGGAGAAGAGATTTAGGAGGTTCTTCCACAGTTGTATGGGGACTCTGTAAGACCACATCTGGGAGTATGGCGGGACGGGACTGTCGTTGGAATTCTGCGGGTCTCCATTAGTAGATGGGAGGTCAGGACCGCTCTCTAGTTGGTGAGAGGACGGTTCAGTTGCCTGATCACAGCTGGGAAGAAACTGTCCCTGAATCTGGAGGTGTGCGCTTGTTTTCACACTTCTGTACCTCTTGCCCGACGGGAGAGGGGAGAAGAGGGAGCGGCCGGGGGTGAGACTGGTCCTTGATGATGCTTGAGGCAGCGTGAGGTGTAGATGGAGTCAGTGGAAGGGAGCAGGAAGGAACTGCAGATGCTGGTTTACACCGAAGATAGACACAAAATGCTGGAGTAAACTAGGGGACAGCAGGTCTCAGCTGAAGGTGAAACCTCTCGCCTCGAAACGTCACCCATTCCTTCTCTCAGATTATTATATCATTGGGGTTATAGTTAGGTATGGGGGGAGGTTGCTTTTGTTGCATCAGCGACGAACTGGGTGTCTTGTACACCGGTCATGAACGTTGGCGTGCAGGTACATCAGGCAGTGAAGTAATGGGAATGTGGCTTTGATAACAAGGGGTTTTCAGTACAGGATGGGTGGAGTTTCTTTGCAGTTGTATCGGGTTCTGGTGAGACCACATCTGGAGTATTGTGATACAGTTGTGTAGTTGGTGCCGATCTCTTATTTGAGGAATCCTTGTGATTGAGGCAGTGCAGTGTAGGTTCACGAGATTAATCCGCTCTGGGATGCGGGACTGTCATATGAGGAAAAGATTGAAAAGGACTAGTTTGTATTCACTTGGAGTTTAGAAGGATGAGTGGGGGGATCTTATAGAAACATGTAAATTATAAAAGGTCTGGGACACGCCTCCTTCGCGGGCCCCGCTTGGGGGGGGGTGGGTGCGAGGAGAGGATGAGAGAGGGAGGGAGAGGGATTAGGAGTGGTGAGGGGAGCGAGGGAGCTAGGGGACTCACAATGTTCTTACACACGGGGGAGTGGGAGGCAGAGAGGGGGGGGGCTGTCAGGGGTTTCACTGTGAGCTCAGGAAGTGAAGTCGCGGCCACTATGGAGCCAGGACCACCGCGGGCGGGGGGCAAGGATCGGGCCTGGACTACCCGGGCGGGGATATGATCGTGAACTCGGTCGGGACCCGGCCGGATCCGCCTCCCCACCGGCGGGCTCCTCCTCTCCGGGAAACCCTGACGAAGGGAGATGGGTGGGATGAGAGGGAGGGAGAGTGAGGGGGTGGGGGGCGGAGGGGTGAGAGGAATGGGGGGGAAGAGAGAGGTGGGGGAGGGAAAGAGGGGGAGGGAATTAAGTGGGGGGAGGGGTGGTGAAAAGTAAGGGGTGAGCGAGGAGGTGGGGTGGGAGGGCGAAGAGAGCGGTGGGGGAGAGAGGGAGGTGAGAGAGGAAGCGAGAGGAAGAAGAGAGGGTGTGAGAGCGAAAGGGGGGGAGAGAGGAAGGGAGGGAGAGAGGAGAGAGAACGAGTGGATGGCGGGGTGGGAATTAAGGGGCGCGGACGCGAGATGAGAGGGAGAAAGAGGGGAGGAGGAGAGAGGGTAAAAGGGAGAGAGGAGTGGGGAGAGAAAGAGAGTGGGATAGAGAGAGATGATGAGAGTAGAGGGAGAGGTGGAAAGAAAGAGAGAGGGACAGGAGAGAGAGGGAGAGAGGGAGGAGAGGGGAGAGATGGGAGAGAGGAGGAGGGGAGAGGGAGGGAAGAGGGGGAGAGAGAGAGGAGAGAGATAGAGAGAGGGGGGAGGAGGGCGAGAGAAGAGAAAAGAAATGGCGTGTATAAATGGGCCCAGTGAAAGATGAGGAGACTATAAAGAGCAGAGAATGAGAAGGGAAAATGAGAATGGAGAAACAAGGAGTAATAAAAATAATAGTGAAGAATGTAATGGGGTGAAGAAGAAATTAAAGGAGCAGGGAGTGAAGAAACGAGGAGGGGGAGAGAGGGTGGAAAATGGGGAAAGGAGAGAAAGATGGGGGGGTGAATAGAAAGAGAGAAGCAAAGGGAGAGAGGGACAAGAAAGAAAGGGGGGGAAGGGGCAAACGCTCAGTACACTGAGTTCTGAATCCCCACACAGAGGGGTGAGGCCTTGGCGTGTCACCATGTCAGGCGCGTGTGTGGGCAAGATACCCTGAATCCCCGACTGCATCGCTCACTCGGACATTCACACACACACCATCCGTTTTTGTTGTGTGGAAATTAAAATATCAATTTTGCAAGACAGTGTGTGAAAACGAAAACAATAGACAATAATAGATGCTGGATGTAGGACCATTTCGGCCCTTCGGAGCCAGCACCGCCATTCTATGTGAGGTGGCACGGAGTAAGGAAGGGTAAGGTGTGAAAACGAGGACATAAAAGAGATGGAGTTTGAGGGTTGAATGTATTGTTAGATTGGTTTATGTTAGTTTTGAGGACGGTGACAACAAAGCACTAACAGAATAAAATGCAAAACAGGTAGGCACAAAAATGCTGGAGTAAACTCGCGGGAGAGGCGGCATCTGTGGACACAAAATGCTGCGAGTAACTAAGCGGGAGAGGCAGCATCTGTGGAGAGAGAAGGAATGAGTGACGGTTCGGGTCGAGACCCTTGTTAAGGTGGACTGTTAGTGAGGGGAAGGTGAGGCATAACAGCAGTAATACTTAATCAGATGGACGAGAAACTAATCGGGAGAACTAGGATGGGGGGGTGGGGGGGGAGGGAGGGGAATGCAAGGGCTACTTGAAGTTGGAGAAGTCAATGTTCACCCCGCTGGGGTGTCAGCTTGCCCAGTCCCAACATGTGGTGCTTGCTCCTCCAAAGTGCGCGGGCCTCACTCTGACAGTGGAGGAGGCCCAGGACAGCAGAGAGGGAGATGTTGGAGTTGTTCAATGAGAATTTGACGTTCGGGATGGCATTAGAGTGAAAGTTAATATTGAGTCCCTGTCCAGTCTGCCATCTAAGGAAGGGCCAGACCAGACATTTTAGCAGAAACATAGAAAATAGGTGCAGGGAGTAGGCCATTCGGCCCTTCGAACCGTAGCACCGCCATTCTATTGATCATTGGTCTGCTCATCCAAACTCAGTATCCTGTACCTGCCTTCTCTCCATACCCACTGATCCTTTAGCCACAAGGGCACATTAATCCCTCTTAAATATGGCCAATGATGAACTGCGTCAACTACCTTCTGTGGCAGAGAATTCCACAGACTCACCACTCTCTGTGTGAAAAATGTTTTCCTCATCTCGGTCCTAGGAAAACATTTTTCACACAGAGGGAGTTCAGAATGTGACAGAGGGAGTTCAGAAACAGCGGTAGAGTTGCTGCCTCACAGCGCCAGAGACCCGGGTTCGATGCTGACCACGGGTGCTGTCTGTACGGAGTTTGCCACGTTCTCCCCCGTGAAAAGTGAAAGGCCTGGATAGAGTGGATAGGGTGACGATCAGACATGATCACAATGAATGGCGGTGCTGGCCGGAAGGGCCGAATGGCCTCCTCCTGCATCCACGTTTCTATGGATGTGGAGAGGATGTTTTCACTTGTGGGAGAGTCTTGGACCAGAGGCCTCAGCCTCAGAATAAGGATCTGGAGAAGGGGTTTTGACCCGAAACTTGGCCTATTTCCTTCGCTCCAGAGATGCTGCCTCACCCGCTGAGTTTCCCCAGCACTTTTGGCAGCCTCAGAATAAAAGTGTGTTCCTTTAGGAAGGAGATGTGGTGGAATTTCTTTTTGGAGAATCTGTGGAATTCATTGCCACGGACGGCTGCGGGGCCCAAGCCAATGGATATTTTTCAATTGCAGATTGACAAGTTCTGATGAGTGGGGGACGTCCGTCAGGGGTCACGGGGAGAAAGGCCAGGAGAGCGTGGGGGTGAGAGGCAGAGATAGTCAGCCACAATTGAACTGGGCGGGGAGAGGGATCTTGATGGGCGAATGGCCTTAATAATAGCTCTCCTTATCACACGAGGGCTTAATGGTTATTGGCAAGGAATAATTGTTGAGTGGAGGTGGGAGGGGCAAGAATGTCGAGGCGGGGAGTGCGAGAGCAGTGGGGGAGGAGCGGATAAGTGAAGTGGAGTTTGGATAAAAGTGGTGAAGTTGGTGTCTCAGTTTAATTTCCAGATACAGCACGGGGCAACAGGCCACTAGGGACACTTTTTACATTCACCAAGCAAATTAACCTACAAATCAATAGACAATAGACAATAGGTGCAGGAGTAGACCATTCGGCCCTTCGAGCCAGCACCACCATTCAATGTGATCATGGCTGATCATCCCCAATCAGTACCCTGTTCCTGCCTTCTCCCATATCCCGACCACTGCTATCTTTAAGAGCCATATATAGCTCTCTCTTAGAAAGCCATCAGAGAACCCGGCCTCAATCACCCCTCTGAGGCAAATCTGTACGTCTTTGTAAGTGGGGGAGGACCCCGAAGAATCTCAGAGAAAAACACCCACGAGGGTCACGGGGGAGAACGTAGGCAAACTCCGTGCAGACAGCAGGGGAGACCCGTGGTCGGGATCGAACCCGGGGTCCTCCGACCGCTGGGAAGGCAGAGCTCTACCCGCTGCGCCACCGAGACTGGTGGAGTTTAGGGTTGGAGGATGGGGCCCCTCGGGCTGGGAGCTCACCTGCGGGTGATGAGGCCAGGGATCGCCCCCTCCAGCTCCGGACCCCACTCCTCGGCTCCAGCTCCCGAGGAAAACTGTGGAGAGGACAGCTGGGGTCAGGACTGGCCCAGCTCTCACCCTCCCTCTCCCCTACAACTGTCCAGAGCCTCTCACACCCTCCCCCTAACTCCCTCCCCCTCCCACTTACTCCCTCCCCTCACTCCCTTTCCTCCCCTCCTTCCCCATTTCCCCTTCCCTCCCCTCCCCCCTCACTCCCCCACTCCCCTCATTCCCCACCCCCTCACTCCCTCTCCCCTCACCCCTCACTCTCTCCCCACCCCACTCCACCCCCTTCCCCTCACTCCCTCCCCCTCACTCCCCTCCCCTCACTCCCCACCCCCTCACTCCCCTCCCCCTCCCTCCCACTTCCTCTCATCCCTCCTCCTCATTCCCTCCCCTCCCCTCACTCCCCTCCCTCACTCCCCTCCACCTCACTTCCCCACCCCCTCCCCCCTCCTCCTCCAATTCCTCTCCCCCTCCTCTCCTATTCCCCTCCTCCCCTCACTCCCTCCCCCTCATCCCCACTCCTCACTCCCACCCCCTCCCTCCCTCCTCTCAGCACGGATACCTCTTTCTCGGTGAGCCGCTTCCTGGGGACCGCGGTCCACGCCGCCTAGATACCTCGGGGGGCATCTGTACTCCCGCCAGGGAAATCCTGCAATCCCGCGGGCTGGGCTCCGGGAGATCAGGTCCCGCCTGCGTGGCAGAGAGAGGGGGACAGGGGGCAGGGTGGGGTGGGGGGGGTGGACGAGGAAGGGAGTAGAAGGGATGGAGAGAGGGAGGCGGGGGAGGGAGAGGAAAAAGGAGGGGGAAGGAGGGATAGGAGGTGCGGGGGGGGGGGAGAGGAAGGGAGGAATGAAGGGGTGAGGTAGGAGAGGGGCAAGAGACAGAAAAAGACATGGAATGGGATGGAGTGCGGGAGGGTAGGGGGGCGGGAAAGGAGTGGGAAAGGGAGCTAAAGGGTGGGGGTAAGGGAGGGGAGGGAGGATGAGACCAGGGAAGGACGAAAGAACGAGGCGGGGAAGAGAGGGGAGGGGAGGGAGAGGTTGGTGAGGAAAGGGGATGGGAGGGGGAGGCGAGGGTGGGAGAAGTGACTCACGGATCTGACCTTCTGTACAGCCCGATTCCCCACCCCAAACATCACCCCCACCCCCCCAAACCCCCTGTCCCGACACCCCCTCAAATGACAAGCAGACACAAACATCACCTTCCAAACCATCAACAGTTTAGGAATAATTCTTTTTCGCCCCCCCAATTATTAACAGGTCAATAAATCCCGCCACTTAATATCCAATGATTTTCCCGATTCCCATTCAATCCCAATCAATGTGTACGGGAGGAACTGAGATGCTGGTTTCAACGAGTTAGACACAAAGTGTTGGAGTAACTCGCGGGGGTAAGGCAGCATTTCTGGAGCAAAAATAAGGGATAGATGACGTTTAGGGCCGAGACCTTCTTCAGCTGCGAGTCAGGGGAGCGGGATTTCTCCGGGCCCTCAACTGCCCATTGTGGGCTCGCCTTTCCTTGACCATCGTTTTGATATCTATCATTAATTGTTCTGTGTGTTGCGTCTCCTCTATAGGTCTCCCCTCTCATAAAGTTAGGCCACCCCAAATTTTTTTGTTGTTAGGTCCGTTGGCCCATTAGGTTACTCTGCCCTTCAATAATGGCGGACCGTCTTTCCCTCTCAACCCCATTCTCCTGCCTTCCCCCCCATTAAACTCACTGACAACGGTACTAATCAAGAACCTATTCAATCTCAAAAAAATCCACTGACTTCAATTCCCAAAGAAATCCAACAGATTACCGCCTCTGGCTAAAATATTCCTCTCATCTCCTTCCTAAGGTACGTCCCTTTTATTCTGAGCGCTGTGACCTCTGGTCCATGGTCCTGTGCTGCAGTTTTGATCTCATCATTTGAGGATGGACATTCTTGCTATTGAGGGAGTACAGCGTGGGTTTACAGGTTAATTCCCAGGATGGCGGGACTGTCCTATGCGAGAGAATGGATGCGGCTGGGTTGTTCACTCTGGCGTTTAGAAGGATGAGAGGGGTTCCTATTGAAATCATTTAAGGTTAACAAGGACTTTTTTTCGGACATGTAGAGGCAGGAAAACATGTTTCCCGATGGTTGGGGGTTAGTCCACGAACCAGGGGCACATCAGTTTAAGATAAGGGAGGAGTAAAGCCATTTAGAACGGAGATGAGGAAACACTTTTTCTCACAGAAAGTTGTGAGTCTGTGGAATTCTCTGCCTCAGAGGGCGGTGGAGGCCAGTTCTCTGGATACTTTCAAGAGATAGAGCTCTTAAAAATAGTGGAGTCAGGGGATATGGGGATAAGGCAGGAACGGGGAACTGATTGGGGATGATCAGCCATGATCACATTGAATGGCGGTGCTGGTTCTATTGTCCTGCACCTATTGTCTATAGTGGAAACATCCACTCTATCTACATTCCCCTGACCCTTAGTCTGAAGAGAGGTCTTGACCCGAAGAGTTACCTGTTCCTTGTCTCCAGAGATGCTGCCTGACCCGCTGAGTTACTCCAGTTTTTTTTTTGTGTTAATCCTAATTCAATCTCCACACGACAACAGCGCAATCTCCTGAATCCCCACTCAATCGCAAAACAAGTGGCCGAACTCCAATCCCCCGGCTCCCCAGTTTATCCCGACCCAATTCCTGGATTCCCAAAGGACGGGAATGGTTCACTGACCTCCACCTCAGGCATCAGGATGGGCTCGACCTCACGGAGTGTGATCAGCTCCGGAGACACCGTGAGAGCTGGGCTCGGCCCTGAGGGCAGAAACGGCCGGCATGTGTGAGGGAGAAACAGCGTGGTGTGTGTGTGTGTGTGTGTGTGTGTGTGTGTGGGTGTGTGTGTGTGTGTGTGTGTGTGTGTGTGTGTGTGTGTGTGTGGGGTGTGTGTGTGTGTGTGTGGGAATGTGTGTGTGTGTGTGAGATAGTGTGTGTGTGTGTGTGTGCGTGTCTATATATTATACATACCACACGCGCATTTATTTTTATATATATTTTATATAAATAATATGTAAAAAAAGTATATATATATCTTATATATACACAGTGCGCTTGCAAAAGTTTTTCATACCCCTTGAACTTTTCCACATTTTGTCACGTTACAGCCACAAACGTAAATGTATTTTATTGGATTGTATGTGATAGACCAACACAAAGTGGCGCATAATTGTGAAGTGGAAGGAAACTGATACATGGTTTCCAAATTTTATTACAAATAAAAATTGAAAAGTGTGGCGTGCAAAAGTATTCAGCCCCCTGAGTCAATACTTTGTAGAACCATCTTTCGCTGCAAGTCTTTTGGGGTATGTCTCTCTACAGCTTTGCACATCTAGAGACTGAAATTTTTGCCATTCTTCTTTGCAAAATAGCTCAAGCTCAGTCAGATTGGGATGGAGAGCGTCTGTGCGTGAACAGCAATTTTCAAGTCTTTGCCAGAGATTCTCAATTGGATTTAGGTCTGGACTTTGGACTGGGCCATTCTAACACATGGAATATGCTTTGATCTAAACCATTCCATTGTAAGCTCTGGCTGTATTTTAGGGTCATTGCCCTGCCTGGAAGGTGAACCTCCGCCCCAGTTCTCAAGTCTTTTGCAGACTCTAAACAGGTTTTCTTCCAAGTTACCCTTGTATTTGGGCTCCATCCATCTTCCCATCACTCTGACCAGCTTCCCTGTTCCCTGCTGAAGAAAAGCATCCCACGCATGATGCTGCCACCATGTTTCCACAGTGTGGGGATGGTGTGTTCAGGGTGATGTGCAGTGTTAGTTTTTCACCACACATAGCGTTTTGCATTTAGTCCAAAAACTTCAATTTTTGTCTCATCAGGACACAGAGCACCGTCCTCCAATGTTTGCTGTGTTCCTCCACATGGCTTGTGTGGCAACAAAACTTGCAAACGGGACTTCTTATGGCTTTGTGTTTCAACAATGGCTTTCTTCTTGCCACTCTTCCATAAAGGCCTGATTTGTGGAGTGCACGACTAATAGTTGTCCTGTGGACAGATTCTCCCACCTGAGCTGTGGATCTCTGCAGCTCCTCCAGAGTTACCATGGGCCTCTTGGCTGCTTCTCTGATCAATGCTCTCCTTGCCCGGCCTGTCAGCTTAGGTGGACGGCCATGTCTTGGTAGGTTTGCAGTTGTGCCATACTCTTTCCATTTTCGGATGATGGATTGAACAGTGCTCCGTGAGATGTTCAAAGCTTGGGATATTTTTTTATAACCTGCTTTAAACTGCTCAACAACTTTATCCCCGACCTGTCTGGTGTATTCCTTGGACTTCATGATGCTGTTTGTTCACTAATGTTCTCTAACAAACCTCTAAGGCCTTCACAGAACAGCTGCAATTATACTGAGATTAGATTACACACAAATGGACTCTATTTACTAATTAGGTGACTTAGAAACATAGAAATTAGTGGTGTGAGGGAGGTAGGAAGGCCATTCGGCCACTTCGAGCCTGCATCCGCCATTCAATATGATCATGTCTGATCATCCAAATCATTATCCTGTACCTGCCTTCTCTCCATACCCCCTGATCCCTTAAGCCACAAGGGCCACATCCAACTCCCTCTTAAATATGGCCAACGAACTGGCCTCAACTACCTTCTGTGGCAGAGAATGCCACAGATTCACCACTCTCTGTGTGAAAAATGATTTTTTCATCTCGGTCCTAAAAGACTTCCCCATTATCCTTAAACTGTGAACCCCTTGTCCTTGGACTTCCCCAACATCGGGAACAATATTCCTGCATCTAGCCTGTCCAACCCTTAAGAATTTTGTAAGTCTCTATGAGATCACCCTCAATCTTCTAAATTCCAGCAAGTACAAGCAAGTCTATCCAGTCTTTCTTCATATGGAAGTCTGCCTGCGATCCCAGGAATCAGTCTGTGTGAACCTTCTCTGCACTCCCTCTATGGCAAGGATTGTCTTTCCTCAGATTAGGAGACCAAACCTGTACGCAATACTCCAGGTGTGGTCTCACCAATAACCCTGTACAAGTGCAGTTATATAGCGATAAAGACTTGACCTCATGCCTGCTCATTGTACTCAAATAGGGCCTCTTTGTTTCTATTTCTTGAAAGTCTTTCGGTACACTACCATTCGCGTTCTTCACAGCTGTAATTTTGCACCTGCATTACTTTCAATGTGTGTGTGTGTGGGTGTGTGTGTGTACCATGACACCCAAGGTCTCGCTGCATCTCCCTATTCCTATTGGAGAGTCGGGGTTGGTTGTGCCTGTGTGTGTGTGGTGTGTGTATGCATAGTCTAGGGTGTTGGTTCCTGTTTTGCCACCAAAGTGGATAACCTCACATTTATCCACAATTATACTGCAGCTGTCATGCATTTGCCCACTCACCCAGTCTATCCAAGTCATCCTGCAGCCTCCTAGCATCCTCCCACAGCTAACACTGCCCGCCAGCTTCGTGTCATCCACAAACTTTGAGATGTTGCATTTAATTCCCTCGTCCAAATCATTAATGTAAATTGTAAATAGCTGGGGTTCCAGCACTGAGCCTTGCGGCACCCCACTAGTCACTTGCCTGCCATCCTGAAAAGGTGACCCGTTCACTTCCTACTCTTTGCTTCCTGTCTGCAGCCAGTTCTGTATCCACATCAATACTGAACCCCCAATACCGTGTGCTTTAAGTTTTGTTATTATACCAATCTCTTGTGTGGGACCTTGTCAAAGCCTTCTGAAAGTCCAGATACAACACATCCACGGGTTCTCCCTTATCCACTCTACTAGTTACATCCTCAAAAAATTCAATAAGATTCGTCAGACATGATTTACCCTTCATAAATCCATGCTGACTTTGACCAATGATTTCACCACTTTCCAAATGCACTGCTATCCCATCTTTAATAATTGACTCTAGCAGTTTCCCCACTACCGATGTTAGACTTCTGAAGGCAATTGATTGCACTGGATTTTATTTAGGGGTATCAGAGTAAAGGGGGTTGAATACTTTTGCACGCCACACTTTTCAGTTTTTTTTTTTTTTTAATTTGATAACCATGTATCATTTTCCTTCCACTTCACAATTATGTGCCACTTTGTGTTGGTCTATCACATAAAATCCCAATAAAATGCATTTATGTTTGTGGTTGTAATGTGATAAAATGTGGAAAAGTTCAAGGGGTATGAAAACGTTTGCAAGCCACTATATATAAATATACACAAACATATACGTACACACATGTCTACATATGTGTGTGCATGTATGAAAATGTGTGTGTCGTTATATTGATATATGTCGTATAATGATATATATGTACATAGATTCAGTGTGTATATGTAAACACACACATATATATATGTATGTACATGTGCGAGCGAGGGTGAGAGGGGGGGGGGAAGGAGAGAGAGGAAGAGGGGGAAGAAGAAGGGAGGGGGAGTAGAGAGAGGGAGGGAGGGGGAGAGAGGGAGGGAGGGGGAGAGAGGGATGGAGAGATGGGTGGGGGGAGAGGGAGAGAGGAAGCGAGTAACACCAGCACTGAACCAGCCTTCCCTTACAAACATTTAACACGAACCTTTGCCTCTGGGAGAATCCTCCCGCGGGCTTCTGTGAGACGGAGATGCGAGGAGCGGCTTCATCTGCGAACAGAAGGGGCACGTTTCAATCTGGATCCTCCCTCCCTCCCTCCCCATCGACCCGGCACACACACCCAGGTCAGAGACTGAGGGCGTGCTCCCCGCCCGCGGCCGGGAGAGCGGTCGAGGGTGAACTTGCGCACGCTGGCGCTGGGTGAGATGTTCCCACACACCGAGGATTGGGGTCAGTACTGAAGGCAATGGTGGTCGAGCCGCTGTCAGAGTGGAGTACGGGGTCAGGGTTCCTTGGCCACGGGGAGGAGTGGGGTCACGGCAGGGTGAGACTGTGTGCAGTTTTGGTCCCCTAATTTGAGGAAGGACATTGTGGGAGTGCAGCGTAGGTTTACAAGGTTAATTCCCGGGATGGCAGGACTGTCATATGCTGAGAGAATGGAGCGGCTGGGCTTGTACACTCTGGAGTAAAGAAGGATGAGAGGAGATCTTATTGAAACATATAAGATTGTTAAGGGATTGGACACGCTAGAGACAGGAAACATGTTCCCGATGTTGGGGGAGTCCAGAACCGGGGGCCACAGTTTAAGAAAAAGGGTTCGGCCATTTAGAACAGAGACGAGGAAACACTTTTTCACCTATAGAGTTGTGACTCTGTGGAATTCTCTGCCTCAGGGGGCGGTGGAGGCCGGTTCTCTGGATACTTTCAAGAGAGTTAGAGCTCTTAAAGATAACGGTCAGGGGATATGGGGAGAAGGCAAGAATGGGGTACTGATCACATTGAATGGCGGTGCTGGCCCGAAGGGACGAATGGCCTCCTCCTGCACCTATTGGCTATTGTCTATCGACACAAAATGCTGGAGTAACTCAGCGGGTCAGCGGCACCTGGAGGAAAGAAAGAACAGAAGAGAGAAGGAAGAGAGTGAAGAGAAAGAGAAAAGGGAAAGAAGCAGAGAGGAGAACATGGACGAGCAGCGTTGCTGGATGGGAGAGGGTGGGGGTGTGGTGTAGGGGTGAGGGTGACGGGGGGGTGTGGTTGTGGTGTAGGGTGAGGTGGGGAATGAGGGTGGGGGGGGGGGATTGAGGCAGTGAGTCACGGTCTGAGCTGTCCCTTACCTGCGGGATGAGGCTGGGAGTGGGTAGAGGGGGACTGGCCATCACACCGAAGAACGGATCCAGGGCCCGTTCGTATGTGTCCATGAGGGAGACCATGTCTGTCAGCAGCAGGTTGGGCCTGGGGCGAGCAGGGGAGGGGGAGAGGAGAGGGGGGGTCAGACTGGGGAACGGCCTGATCGCTTGCCCATCCCCAACCCACACCCCCCTCCCCCAACACCTCGCTCTCTGGGCTGCCGTTATAAATCCCGCCAGATCACCTCTCTCCCTGGTTTCCAATCTCTCCCCTGCGAATCATCCTCTCTCCCGCCCCGCCACCGGGAAACCGCTGCCAACCCACCCTCTGCCCGGCTCCGGCTCCCCCTCACCCCTCACCCCCGGGGAAGTACAACGGGATCTGGGGGTCCTTGTACATCAGTCTATGAGAGTAAGCATGCAGGGACAGCAGGCAGTGAAGAAAGCCAAAATGTGGAAAAGTTCAAGGGGTATGAAAACTTTTGTATGAAAACGTTGGCCTTTATAACCAGAGGAGTTGAGTATAGGAGCAAAGTGGTCCTTCTGCAATTGTACAGGGCCCTAGTGAGACCACACCTGGAGTATTGTGTGCAGCTTTGGTCCCCTAATTTGAGGAAGGACATTCTTGCTATTGAGGGAGTGTACCTACCAAGAGAGTAAGAGAGTAGGATTACAAGGTTAATTCCCGGGATGGCGGGACTGTCATATGCTGAGAGAATGGAGCAGCTGGGCTTGTACACTCTGGAGTTTGGAAAGATGAGAGGTGACTTTATTGAAACATATAAGATTATTAAGGGTTTGGACACGCTAGAGGCAGGAAACATGTTCCTGATGTTGGGGGAGTCCAGAACCAGGGGCCACAGTTTAAACATAAAGGGGAGGCCATTTAAAACTGAGGTGAGTAAAAACCTTTTCACCCAGAGAGTGGTGAATTTGTGGAATTCTCTGCCTCAGAGGCCGGTTCTCTGGATGCTTTCAAGAGAGAGCTAGAAAGGGCTCTAAGATAACGGTGTCAAGGGATATGGGGAGAAGGCAGGAACGGGGTACTGATTGGGGATGATCAGCCACGATCGCATTGAATGGCGGTGCTGACTCGAAGGGCCGAGAGGCCTACTCCTGCACCTATCGTCTATATTGTCTGATGTCGCCTAGGAGCTGATTCTCCTGCCTTCTCGCCGTAACCCCTGACACACTCTGCAAATCGCCCCTCGTCCCAGCTGCAGGCAAACCCTTTTGACGAGTGCAGCCACGGGTTGGCTAGGTCAAGCAGGCACAGAATCGGTCCAGGAATTCGGCCCCACATCCTCCTCCCCCCCCCTTCTTCATCGGGAGTTACGTCCGACTAATACCCCACCACCCTCCTCCTCCTCCACCCCCCCCCCCTTCCATGAATGCCATCCTGATTCTCACTGCTCAAAATCCGGCATGTTGATCCGTCCTTGGGAATAAGTCCGGTGTATCCGATCCAAGATGTGCTGGATCTCCTCTGTGGAGAGAGAAGGGCGGTGGAGGGGGGGAGTGGATATGTGGGGAGGTGATGGGGAGAGAGAGGGTAGGGGGTGGAAGGGCAAAGGGTAATCGAGGGGGGGGGGGGGGGTGAGGGTAGATCGGAAGTGGGGCAGGGGGATGAGTGGAATGGGGAGGAGAGAGCGGGGAGGGTGGCAACAAAGCGGAGATATACAGGCATCTGCACCAAATGGCCTCCACATCCCTCCCCCCACCGCTGCCCCCCCCCCCCTGCTCTCCCACCCCCCCCCCACTCTCCTCACCCCCCCCCGCTCTCCCCACCCCCCTCCCCTGCCACCTACCCCCACCTCTACATATGAAAGCTTCACCCACACCTTCTACGCTGCCCGACCCGACCCCACCAGCTTAGGCTGTGGACATCGAGACCAACAGAGAGACAATAGACAATAGGTGCAGGAGTAGGCCATGCAGCCCTTCGAGCCAGCACCGCCATTCAATATGATCAAATATTGGCGGTGCTGGTTCGAAGGGCCGAATGGCCTACTCCTGCAACTATTGCACGAGAGAGGAATAGATGGGGGGTAGATGCACAGAGCCACTTTGCCCAAAGTAGGGGAATCGAGGACCAGAGGTCGTGGGTTTAAGGTGAGGGGGGGAGGAGGGTAGATTTAATAGGATGCTGAGGGGGTAACATTTTCACACAGAGGGTGGTGGATGTAGGGAATGGGCTGCCAGGGGAGGTGGTAGAGGCAGGGACTGTACCAGAATGTAATGGGATAACGTAGAACTAGTGGGACGGGTGATGGAGGGGTTGGCCCAGCAGTGACCACCGGTGTTATCCCACACACTGGGGAGGGGGCAATTTACAAACTTTACCGGTGGCAAATTAACCTACAAACCTGTTTTGTCTTTGGAGTGTGGGTGGAAACCGGTGATCCCGGGGAAAAGCCCACGCGGGTCACACGGGGAGAATGTGCAAACTCCGCACAGACAGCACCCGTGGTCGGGGTCGAGTCCGGGTCTCTGGCGCTGCGAGGCGGAGGCTCTACACAGAGGGCGGTGGGTATGTGGAGAGAAGCAAGGGTTGGTCACAGGGCGTTAGAGCTGCTGCCTCACGGGTCCGGAGACCCGGGTTCGATCCCGGCCACGGCTGCTGTCTGCGCAGAGTTTGCACGTTCTCCCTGTTCACCCCGCGGCTTCTCTGCGAGATCTTCGCTTTCCTCCCACACACTCTCACGAAGACGTGCGGGTTTGTAGGTTGTCACACACACACACACACACACACACAAAATCTGGAGTAACTCAGCGGGACGGGCAACATCTCTGGAGAGAAGGGATGGGCGACGTTTCTACAGACTGGTTGGGGATGAGAGAAACGAGAGATAGAGGCGGCGATACGGAGAGATAAAGAACTATGATTGAAAGAGATGCTAAAAAAAGTAATGATAAAGGAAACGGGCCGTTGTTAGCTGTTTGTTGGGTGAAAACGAGAAGCTGGTGTGACTTGGGTGGGAGGGAAGGGGGGAGGGAAGGAGAGGGTGGGAGGGGGAGGGAGAGAGGGAGGGAGGGGGAGAGAGGGAGGGGAGAGAGTGCGAGGGAGGGAGGGGGAGAGGGAGGGAGGGGGTGAGAGGGAGAGGGGGAGAGAGGGAGATGGAGTGAGAGAGGAGAGGAGAGGGAGGGATGAGAGAGAGAGGAGGGAGGGGAGAGGGGAGGAGAGAGGGGAGGGAGGGGGAGGAGAGAGAGAGGGGGAGGGAGGAGGTGAGGGGGAGGGAGAAAAATGGGAGAGAGTGGGATGGAGGGAGGGAGAGGGAGTAGGGATGAGGGTGGAGAGTGGGAGAGTGGGATGGAGGGAGTGAGGGAGAGTGGGAGGGAGAGAGAGGGAGGTTGAGAGGGATAGAGTGGATGGGGAGGGAGGGAGAGCCCGGAGGGAGAGTGGAGGAGGGGGAGAGAGTGGGGAGATGAGAGAGATGTGGTGAGGTGAGAGTGAGCGAGAGATTGAGGGGAAGAGAGGGAGAGGGAGAGGGGAGAGGGAGAGGGAGAGGGAGAGGAGGAGAGAGAGAGATATGCCGGGACTACCTGAAGTGAGAGAAATCAATATTCATACCACTGGGCAAAATTGGCTTGGTATAAATGTAAAAATGTTTAAGAAAGAACTGCAGATGCTGGAAAAATGGAAGGTAGACAAAAATACTGGAGAAACTCCACGGGTGAGGCAGCATCTGTGAACGCTGAAGAAGACGTCTGAAGAATGGTCTCGACCCGAAACATTACCTATTGTATTTCCTTCTCTCCACAGATGCTGCCTCACCCGCTGAGTTTCTCTGGTATCGATGTCACATTGTCCCGAGTGTGTGTGGGATAGTGTTAGTGTGCGGGGATCGCTGGTCGGCACCGACTCAGTGGGCCGAATGGCCTGTTCCCTCGCTGTGTGTCTCCAAATTAAACGGACACGTTATTCCCTTTTTGAGCTGAGCACAACTGATTTGATCACCAGAGAAGACGCGGATATGCTGGAGCAACTGAGCGGGACGGGCAGCATCTGTGGAGAGAGAGGGAGACACAGAGATGCTGCCCGTCCCGGCTGAGTTACTCCAGCATTTGTGTGTCCACCTTCGATTTAACCAGCATCTGCAGTTTTTTCTTAAACATTTTAAGATTTATACCAGTTCTAACTTACACATGATTTGGTCACAGAGTCTCTTGTGAATTGGGGGTGAATATCACCAACCCCGTCTCTCTCAATTGTCTTCGCTCCACAGATGCTGCTTCACCCGCTGAGTTTCTCCAGCATTTTTGTCCACCTTCCCAGCATCTGCAGTTCCTTCTTAAACACTAAAATCTCTCAATTGTCTCTTGTCTCCAGAGATGCTGCCCGTCCCGCTGAGTTAACCCGGTGTTCTGTGCCTCTCTCCGGCCCAGAGTGGGCGACGGGTGTTGATCTCTGCTGTCTCCTCCTCCCCTCATCCACCACCTCCCCCTCCCCTCCCTCCCTCCGCCACCACCACCTACCCCTCCCCACCCTCATCCACCCCCTCCCTCCCCTCCCTACCGCCACCACCTCCCCCTCCCCTCATCCACCACCCCCTCCCTCCCCTCGCCACCAACCTCCCCTCCCCTCAATCCACCACCTCCCCCTCCCCCTACCACCTCCCCCTCCCCTCATCCACCACCTCCCCTCCCCTCCCCTCCCCTCGCCACCACCTACCTATCAGGTAGTTGCACTGCCTGTGGAAGACGCGGACCACCCCGATCTCCAGCTGGGCCGAGAGGTAGAGGGAGAAGCGGGGCCGGGAGGTGCTGGGGTAGGGCGGCCGGACCTGCACTACGATGTATCTGATGATCTCCTCGCTGCAGGGGCGCAGAGAGAGTCACACAGGGTGGAACCAGACCCTGCAGCCCAACCTGCCCACACCGGCCAACCTGCCCACACCGGCCAACCTGCCCACACCGGCCAACCTGCCCCGCCTACACTGGTCCCAGCTGGTAGAGAGTCACACAGCGTGGAACCAGACCCTTCAGCCCAACATGCCCACACCGGCCAACCTGCCCACACCCACACCGGCCAACCTGCCCACACCGGCCAACCTGCCCACACCAGCCAACCTGCCCACACCCACACCGGCCAACCTGCCCACACCCACACCGGCCAACCTGCCCACACCCACACCGGCCAACTGCCCCACACCGGCCCACACCGGCCCTCCCCAACCTGCCCACACCGGCCAACCAACCTGCCCACACCGGCCAACCTGCCACCCAACCGGCCAACATGCCCAATACTGCCCACACCGGCCAACCTGCCACACCGGCCAACCTGCCACCCACACGGCCAACTGCCCACACCACCGGCCAACCTGCCCACACCCACACGGCCAACCTGCCCACACCCACACCGGCCTACACCTGCCCACACCCACACCGGCCAACCTGCCCACACTGGCCAACATGCCCCGCCTACACTGGTCCCAGCTGGTAGATATAATCGTGTGGAACCAGACCCTTCAGCCCATCCTGCCAACACCAGCCAACATGCCCCGTCTACACTGGTCCCAGCTGGTAGAGAGTCACACAGTGTGGACCAGCC
Organism: Okamejei kenojei; assembly: GCA_035221665.1. Lineage (NCBI taxonomy): Eukaryota > Metazoa > Chordata > Chondrichthyes > Rajiformes > Rajidae > Okamejei > Okamejei kenojei. The sequence continues at coordinate 59,316,726 of CM069145.1, read as the reverse complement.
TTCAGCCCACCCTTCCCACACCAGCCCATGCCCCGTTACACTGGTCCCCACCTGTTCCTGCATTTGGCCCTTTCCCCTAAACTTGACCTATCCTTGTACCTGTCTAATGTTTTGATGGTCCCAGCCTTGACGACCTCCTCCGGGCAGCTCGTTCATGCACCCACCACCCTCTGTGTGAAAAAGCTACCCCGCAGGTTCCTATTAAATCTTTCCCCCCATCACCTAAACATTTGTCCTCTGGTCATCTGGTCTCGATCCCCTACTCTGGACAAGAGACTGCTCCTGGACTCCGCCCAACATTGGGAACATCTGCATTTGAGAGTGGAGAGAGGTGAGAGAGGGGGCTGGGAGCGGGAAGTGGAGAGAGATGGAGAAGGGGGGGGAATGGGAGAGATGGGAGGGGGGGGGAAGGTGGGAGAGAGCGGGAGACAGAGCAGGTGAGGGGGAGTGGGAGAGGGAGTGGGATGGGGGGCGGGGAGGCAGGGAAAATACTCACCATGTTCTCACCACATTCACTTTTAAAATAGTCTCGCTTTGTCACTTTCCGGCTTTAGTCGCGACCAGCCTGGGACAGAGAGAGGGGATGGGGGAGGAAGCAGGCAAGAGAAGGGGGTGGGGGGGTGAGGGAGGCAGCCGGGGGGGGGGGGGGGAGCGAGACCATGAAGGTGGGAAAGGTGAGTGAGAGAGAGAGAGGGAGGGAGGGAGAGTGAGGGGAGAGGGACCCAGTGCCGGAGGTGGGGGAGGCGGGAGGGAAAGAGAGAGTGAGGGGGAAAGAGGGAGAGCATGGAAGAGTGAGACAGGAGGGAGGGGAGGGGGGGAGTGAAGGAGTGTGAGAGGGAAAGGAGGGCGAGAAAAAAGACGGGGGTTTACAGAACGGGGGCATGAGGGTGGGGGGGGGGTGATGGTGCGAGAGGGGCAGTGGGGGGTAGGGGTGGGGAGGGGGAATGAGAGGATGGAGGGGAATGGGGAAGAAATCCCAGACAGGGGAGGCGGGGCGGACAGGAAACGAGGCGAGAGAGTTGGGAGGACAGAGAGAGGGGGGAGAGAGAGAGGGAGAGAGGGGAGAGAGAGAGGGAGAGAGAGGGGAGAGAGGGAGAGGAGAGAGGAGGGAGAGAGGGAGGGAGAGAGAGGGAGCGAGGGAGAGAGGGAGAGAGGGAGGGAGAGAAAGAGAGGGAGAGAGGAGAGGGGTAGAGAGGGGGGAGAGGGAGAGGGGAGGGAGAGAGGGAGGGGGAGAGAGGGAGGGGAACAGAGATGGAGGGGAGAGAGGGAGGGGAGAAGGGAGGGGAGGGCGAGGGAGAGAGAGGGTAGAGAGAGAGGAGGGGGAGAGAGAGAGGGGAAAGGGAGAGGGAGGGGGGGGGAGAGAGGGAGGGGGGAGAGAGGGAGGGGGAGAGAGGGAGGGGTGAGAGGGAGGGGGGGGGAGGGGGCGAGAGGGGGGAGAGAGGGAGAAAGAGAGAGGGGAGGGGGAGAGAGGGGGAGAGAGGGGGAGAGGAGGGGTGAGTGAGGGGGCGCGAGGGGGAGAGAAAGGGAGAGGGAGAGGGAGGGGGGCAGAGGAGAGGAGAGGGAGGGAGGGGGGAGAGAGGGAGGGGGAAGAGGGAGGGGAGGGGTAGAGAGAGGGAGAGAGAGATAAGATTGCACATTAGTTTATGAAACTAACAGGGGACAGACACGACCCAGGAGATGGGGGGGGGGGGGGGTGGAGAGGAGGCGACGGGCAGGGTGGGGGGGGGGGTGAGGGAGGTGGGATCGAGTCACAGCAGCAGCGAAACCCGGAGACAGAGCCGAGGGCAGGGGAGGGGGGGAGGAGATGGGAATCCCGACCCCAGGACTCTCCCCCCCCCCTCCCTCAGCTGCCGCCCCCACCCCGGGGACGCTGACCCTCACCAGATGGTGCTGAACTTCCCCGTGTGTCTCTGCAGCACGTCCGGGAAGTAGAACATAGTGGCCCCGGAGTAAGGTCCGTCTGTCTACAGCTGGGCAGGGTCAGTGTGGGCAGGGTCAGTGTGGGCAGGGTCAGAGTGGTCAAGGTCAGTGTGGGCAGGGTCAGTGTGGGCAAGGTCAGTGTGGGCAGGGTCAGTGTGGGCAAGGTCAGTGTGGGCAGGGTCAGTGTGGGCAGTCAGAGTGGGCAGTGGGTCAGTGTGGGCAGGGTCAGTGGGCAGGGTCAGTGTGGGCAGGGTCAGGTGGGCGGGGAACCCAGGGTCCGCCTGTGTGGGCAGGGTCAGTGTGGGGGCAGTGTGGGCAGGGTCAGTGTGGGCAGGGTCAGTGTGGGCAGGGTCAGAGTGGGCAGGGTCAGTGTGGGCAGGGTCAGAGTGGGCAGGGTCAGTGTGGGCAGGGTCAGTGTGGCCAAGGTCAGTGTGGGCAGGGTCAGTGTGGGCAGGGTCAGAGTGGGCAGGGTCAGTGTGGGCAGGGTCAGATGGGCTGGTGTCAGTGGACAGAGGGCAGGTGGGCAGGGTCAGTGTGGGCAGTTTTCTCTCGGGTCTTCATCTCAAATGTCTGGTTGTGGGCAGGTCAGTGGGGCAGGGTCAGGGTCAGTCGTGGGCAGGGTCAGTGTGGGGCAGGGTCCAGAGTGGGCAGGGTCAGTGTGGGCAGGGTGGTCAGTGTGGGCAGGGTCAGTGTGGGCAGGGTCAGTGTGGGCAGGGTCAGTCCCTCTCTCTGTCCGCCCCCTGTACCGTCTGCAGCCGGACACTGTTCCTTCTCACTAATCCCCGTCCCTCGATCCCCCCTCACTCTCTCTCCCCGTCTCTGTCTCCCCCCTCACTGTCTCTCCCCCTCTCTCTCCCCCCTTTCTCTCTCCCCCCCTCACTGTCTCTCCCCTCTCACTCTCTCCCCCTCACTCCTCTCTCCCTCACTGTCTCCCCCTCCTCCTCTCTCTGTCTCCCCTCTCCCCCCTCTCACTCTCTCCCCCTCACTCTCCCCCCTCTCACTCCCCCCTCACTGTCTCTCCCCTCTCACTCTCTCCTCCTCTCTCTCCCTCTCACTGTCTCCCCTCTCACACTCCCCCCCTCTCACTTTCTCCCCCTCACTCTCTCCCCCTCACTGTCACTCTCTCACTGTCTCCCTCTCTGTCTCCCCTCTCACTCCCTTCTCACCTCTCACTGTCTCCCCTCTCCTCTCTCTCCTCTCACTCTCTCTCCCCTCTCACTCTCTCCCCCTCTCTCCCCTCACTCTCTCTCCCCCCCCACTCTCTCCCCTCACTCTCCCCTCACTCTCTCCCCCTCACTCTCTCTCCCCTCTCACTGTCCCCCCTCTCACTGTCCCCTCACCTTCCCCCTCACTCTCTCTCCCTCACTCTCTTTCCCCTCTCACTGTCCCCCTCTCACTCTCTCCTCTCTCTCCTCTCACTGTCTCTTTCCCCTCACTGACATCTCTCTCTGTCTCTCCCGCATTCCCACATTCCGCCAATCAGAGCGCGGTCCGCCGCCCGGCAACCGGTAGCTGCGCCAATCAGAGCGCGGGCTGCGAGCGGCGCGGCTCCTCATTGGCCTGGACCGGCCCGGGGCCGCGGCCAATCACAGCTCGGTCCGCCGCCCGACGGCCAATCACAGTGCGGTCCGCCACCCGGCAACCGGCGGCCAATCACAGCGCCGCCCGCCGACCGGCTCCCCCATTGGCGGAGGTGCCGCCAATCACAGCGCCGCCCGTGTTGTCCGCCGGCGCGTCCCGACCAATCCGGCGTCGAGCTGCCCCGCGCCAAAACTGAGAGAGGGGGAGAGAGGGGAAGAGAGAGGGGAAGAGAGAGGGGGGGGAGAGAGGGGGAGAGAGGGAGGGGGGGAGAGAGGGAGAGGGGGGGAAGAGAGAGAGGGTGGGGGGGATGGGGAGAGAGGGTGGGGGGGGGGAGGGGGAAGAGAGAGGGTGGGGGGGGGAGGGGGAAGAGAGAGGGTGGGGGGGGGGAGGGGGAAGAGAGAGGGTGGGGGGGGGGGAGGGGGGAAGAGAGAGGGTGGGGGGGGGGAGGGGGGGAGGGGGGGAGAGAGGGGGAGAGGAGAGGGTGGGGGGGAGGGGGGAGGGGGGGGGGGAGAGAGGGGGAGGGGGGGGGGAGAGGGAGGGGGGAGGGAGAGAGGGGGGGGAGGGTGAGGGAGAGGGGGGTGGGGAGGGGGAGATACAGGGGGAGGGAGAGGGGGAGAGGAGATAGAGGGAGGGGGAGGGAGAGAGTGGGGAGAGGGGTGGGGGAGAGAGGGGGGAGAGAGGGAGGGGGGGAGAGGGAGGGAGGGAGGGGGGAGAGAGAGGGGAGGGAGGGGGAGAGGGGGGAGAGAGGGAGGGAGGGAGAGGGAGGGGGGGGAGAGGAGGGAGGGGGGAGGAGGGAGGGAGGGGGAGAGAGGAGGGAGGGGGGAGAGAGGGAGGGAGGAGGGGGAGAGAGAAGAGAGGGGGGGGAGAGAGGGAGGGGGAGGAGGAGGGAGGGAGGGGGGGGGAGAGAGAAGAGAGGGGGGTGAGAGAGAGCCCCCTGAACACTCTCTTGAATACATCCAGTGAATTGTCCTCCACTGCCTTCTGTGGCAGAGAATCCCACAGATTCACAACTCTCTGGGTGAACAAGTTCTTCCTCATAAATGGCTTACTCCTTATTCTTAAACTGTGGCCCCTGGTTCTGGACTCCCCCAACATCGGGAACATGTTTCCTGCCTCTACTGCGTCCAATCCCTTAATAATCTTATATGTTTCAATGAGATCCCCTATCATCCTTCTAAATTCCAGTGAACACAAGCCCAGTCCAAAACATGTACCACCCTCTGTGGAAAAAGTTGCCCCTCCGGTCAGGCTGAAAATGGATCCTGACCTTAAACTTTGTCTGTCCAATTCCCTCTGCAGATGCTGCCTGACCCGGGAAGTGGGATAACGTGGAATTTGCGTGGTTGATGGTGAGCGGGGACTCAGTGGGCCGAACCAACTGTTCCCATGCCAAATGTCTAAATTTGAAAACGAAATGCCACCTCCATCTTCTCTACTGCTGAGAAGTGACGTGTTCTCTCCCCCAGTTCAGTCAAAGGTCTGGAAACTGAAACGTAAATGCTGCTTCTCTCCCCACAGATGCTGCCCGACCTGCTGAGTGTTTGTGGAGTCCGTGGATTCCTGAACGATCCACTGTCCATTGGTGAAGAAAACTATCCCATTATTTGGCTGGGAGAACAGAATAGCAGGACGTTGATTGAATGGATGAGGAACAGCAGGGATGAGGGGGTCCATGGGTGTGAAAGACAGAATGTGTGTGGGTTTTAACAGTATAGTAAACAAATATTTCTACGGACCCTTTTATAACATTTCTCGGTTATAGCGGACTGACCTATTGACCTTCACTGCGAGGCCAGGCTGCCGATGCCACCCTTGGCCGCTCCTACCATCACTGAGCCTTACCTGCACTGCAGCCACCCGCGACCAATGACTCTGCCGATCCTCACCTCTCCCGTCATCTCAACTGGATTCCAGGCACAGTCCCGGACCGAGTGTCAGGAGAAAGATCCCGACCCGAAAACGTCACCTATCCATGTCCTTCAGGGATGCTGCCTGACCCGCTGAGTTTGTCCAGCATTTTGTGTCCTTATGTGTATTGAACTATTAAAATTGTGAGCGAATTTGGGTCCCATAACCGAGGAAGGATGTGCTGGCTCTGGGGAGGGTCCAGATAAAGTTTACAAGAATGATTCCAGGAATGAGTGGGTTAACATATGATGAGCGTTTGACAGCACTGGGCCTGTACTCGCTGGAGTTTAGAAGGTTGAGGGGGACCTCATTGAAACTCGCAGAATAATTAAAGGCATAGATAGAATGGATGTGGAAAGGATTTTTTAACTGGAGAGTCTAGGACCAGAGGTCATATCCTCAGAATTAAAGGAAGAGCCCATTTTTAGAAAGGTGAGGAGAAATGTTGGTCAGAGGGTTGTCAATACATAGATACATAGAAAATAGGTGCAGCAGTAGGCCCTTCGAGCCAGCACTGCCATTCAATGTGATCATGGCTGATCATCCACAATCAGTACCCCGTTCCTGCCTTCTCCCGATATCCCTTGATTCCACCATGTTTCTGTTGAATCTGGGGGAATTCATTGCCACGGGGCTGTGGAGGCCAAGTCAATGGATATTTTTAAGGCAGATTCTGGCTCAGAACGGGTGTCAAGGGTTATGGGGAGAAGGCAGGAAAATGAGATTAGGAGGCAGAGATCAACCATGATGGAATGGCGGAGTAGACTAGCCTAATTTTACTCCTATAACTTGCAAACCAGCAACTGTAGTTGTTGAATTGTTATAGAAACTTTCAAAATTCTTAAGGGGTTGGACAGGCTAGATGCAGGAAGATTGTTCCCGATGTTGGGGAAGTCCAGGACAAGGGGTCACAGTTTAAGGATAAAGGGGAAGTCTTTTAGGACCGAGATGAGAAAATCATTTTTCACACAGAGAGTGGTGAATCTGTGGAATTCTCTGCCACAGAAGGTAGTTGAGGCCAGTTCATTGGCTATATTTAAGAGGGAGTTAGATGTGGCCCTTGTGGCTAAAGGGATCAGGGGGTTTGGAGAGAAGGGACAGGATACTGAGTTGGATGATCAGCCATGATCATATTGAATGGCGGTGCAGGCTCGAAGGGCCAAATGGCCTACTCCTGCACCTATTTTCTATGTTTCTATGTTTTCTCTGCTACTTATACAATGATAATCCTTTACTCGGTTATACCAGACGTGGCAATAACGGCCTCCCCACCCCCCTGATGGTCTATTATAACGAGGGTTTATGTATTGAGTATCAGCACTCTTGCTCTTGTTTCAGAACACTTAACCCAAGATCCCTGCAGCCCAGTTGCTTTTATTGGCAGCACAAAAGGATGCCTGGATGTAAATGTTCCCACTAGTGGGAGAGTCCAGGACCAGAGGCCACCAGCCTCAGAATTGAAAGACCTGCCTTCAGAAAGATGAGAAGTAATTTCTTTAGTCAGAGGGTGGTGAATCTGTCGAATTCATTGCCACAGAAGGCTGTGAAGGCCAAGTCGGTGGATAATTTGAAGGCGAAGGTCGACAGATTTTTGATTAGTATGGGTGTCGGGGGTTATGGGGAGAAGGCAGGAGAATGGGGTTGACGGGGAAAGATTGAATGGCCGAGTAGACTTGATGGGCCGAATGGCCTTATTCTGCTCCTGGAACTTATGAACATGATACCAATCAAATTCTGGTGCAACTGTAGCTTTAATCACACAATACACACAGTTAATCATGCGAGTTAACTTGTACTCTTACTATCTGTGCGAGTCCCGGTCACTATCGGCCTTCCTGGAGGCTGGTCACAGCCGAGACCTTAATGGGCTCCTGGAGTTTGGGGCACTCACCACTTTACAGAGGGTGGTCTCTTACCTCTGGTGGCAATGTTACCACCCTCACTCCCGTGGCCGGTGCTCTCTCAGCCCGTCACCGGCTGCGGTCATCTCCGGCCGCTGCCAGGGTTCTTCACCGCCGACCGCCGGGCAGAGTTACCGCTACCCTGGCTTGATGATGCACCCTTGCTCTGGCCTTCCGGAAACTTCTCTCTGCTCGCCCAGTTGGATGACGAGGCAGGAGGGTCAACGCTTGTCACTTCAAAGGTCAACATATTTGGGCAAGGTTTTGAAAGCAACCCTCCAGATAAGGTAAGGGCTGGAAACAGAGGGAGCAAGCTCCATTCAATAGACAATAGGTGCAGGAGGAGGCCATTTGGCCCTTCAAGCCAGCACCGTCATTCAATGTGATAATCGCTGATCATCCCCAATCAGTACCCCGTACCTGCCTTCTCTCCATATCCCCTGACTCCACTAGATTTAAGAGCCTTATCTAGCTCGCTCGCTTTCTGTCTGTTTCCCTTTCCTTGCACTGACATTTATGTTGGTTAATCACTGCGCTGAAACTTATATTTTTTAATCAATCATTTTCTGCAAAGAAAGGAGAGCATAGCGACCAAAAACTTGTGTCGGGTTTTGGGGTGAAGGCAGAAAAATTGGGTTTGCGGGGGGGAGGATAGATCGGCCATGATTGAATGGCAGAGTAGACCTGATGGGTCCAATGGCCTAATTTTGCTCCTTGAACCTATAAACAAATGTACTGCGGACAAAATGAGCAGGAAGAAACTACAGACGCTGAGTTACACCAAAGATGGGCACAAAAATGCTGGAGTTACTCAGCGGGTCAGGAAGCAACGCTGGAGAGGAGGAGTGAAGTTTCTGGTTGGAACTCTACTTAAAACTGAAGGGAGAGGTGGGATGGGGTTAAACTGGAGGCTAATAGATAATAGACAATAGGTGCAGAAGTAGGCCATTTGGCCCTTCGAGCCAGCACCGTCATTCAATGTGATCATGGCTGATCATCCCCAATCAGTACCCCGTTCCTGCCTTCTCCCCATATCCCCTGACTACGCTATTTTTAAGAGCCCTATCTAACTCTTTCTTGAAAGCATCCAGAGAACCTGCCTCCACCGCCTCTGGGGCAGAGAATTCCACAGACTCACCACTCTCTGTGAGAAAAAGTGTTTCCTCGTCTCCGTTCTAAATGGCTTACTCCTTATTCTTAAACTGTGGCCACTGGTTCTGGACTCCCCCAGCATCGGGAACATGTTTCCTGCCTCGAGCGTGCCCAAGCCCTTAGCAATCTCATATGTTTCAATGAAAATCCAGAAAAGGCCTCTAACCCTCAGGATGAGCTCCACACTTCCCAAGGTCACCTGTTGCTGGCCACGATTAGTTCTGCCGTTTTCTCGCCTTCAGTTTATCTATTTATCTTCCATCCCCACCCCCACGAAGGGTTCAGACCCAAAATATCATCTGCTCCTTCTCTCTACAGCAGCGTTTCTCAACTGGGGGGTCCCAGGAACGCTAGAGGTCGCCAGGGGTTCAGAGAGAAATAGTGATAAATAGGCTAATCATACGTACATGCATTTTTGAATCATTTTTGTGTTTAATTTCATATTCGTAATCTTATTATACACAGGTACGGTATATTTAGCGATGTCTATCTAGCGATGTCTATATGGGGCCAGTGCGAAACGGCCTTTAGTGGTCAGTGGACAGGAGCTGTACGTGACGGATTTGTGTAACATCAAGTGACTCACTCGAGTACCGACCCATGCACGGTCTCCATCAGTCCTGTCTGTGCTTCCTGCCGTGCAGGTACAGTCCCTCATTCACTCACGTTATTTAGTAATTTTTACCCATCATTTAGGGATGTTATATGAATTTTAAAAATGTAAGTATGTTTATTTTTGTATATCAAAAGTTTATTTATGTATGTTTTAGTTAGTTTATGAAACAACGTTTATGTGTGTTGTTTTCTCTCTCTCTCTCTTTCTCCTCCAAGGTTAGTTTTTCTGTTTGCCTTTATTTGTTTCAGTTTTGCACAAGCAGTTTGATTTCAGTTATTTATTTTTGCATTGTCGGTAAACTTGAGAAAAACGTAAGTTATTTTTTGCTAAAACCAGTTATCAAAGAAATATATAATGTTTGCCTTATGAACTTTAAGTTTATGAAAGAGAAAGAAAGAGATTAATAAACATATATAATAATTTTTATGTAGGGGTTCCCTGAGACATGAAAATTATTGCAAGGGTTCTGCAAGGGTTAAAAAGATTGAGAAACGCTGGAGATGCTGCCTGACCCATTGAGTTACTCCAGCACTTTGTGCCTATCTTAGATTCATTGCAGATATTTCCAGGACTGAAAGCACCTTTAAGTTTAGTTTATTTAGTTTTAGAGATACAGCGCTGAAATGGGCCTTTCGGCGCACGGAGTCCGTGCCGACCAGTGACTCCCGTACACTAACAATGTCCTACACACACTTAGGGACAATTAACATTTCCTCCTGAATTTATGCCTCCTGAAACTCTGATCAACAAGCAACAGTCTCTGAAAGTTGCTGACGAATCTTGGCTTTAGGTTGTCGGCCATGGTGTTGCCCATGCTACTGCTGTACCCAAGTCAAGTCAAAGTACCCTGGAGATTGTGAACTGGAGAACAAAGGGTCAGATGGGACCACAGACAAGGCCAGGGCTACACCGGGGAATGGACCAGGTTTGATTTGTTACCATGTTCTCCTGATCCAATTCTCTCCTTAGGTTCTCCCCACCAGCAGACACCTCTCCACTATTCCAACCCCCTGAAACACTTCCCTGCACTTTTCCCTCTCCGCTTTCTGACTGCTCAACTAGACAGACAACTACATATTCCCCACTCTCAGACTTCATAAGTTCTAGGAGCAGAATTAGGCCATTCGGCCCATCCAGTCTACTCCACCATTCAATCATGGCTGATCTGTCAACCCCATTCTCCTGCCTTCTCCCCGTAACCCGACACCCGCACTAATCAAGAATCTGCCAATCTCCACCGTAAGAATATCTATTGGCTTGACCTCCACAGGCGTCTGTGGCAATGAATTCCACAGATTCACCACCCTCTGATTAAAGAAATTCCATCTCATTCCTTTCAAAAGGTACGCCCTTTTAGTCTTAGACTATGGCCTCTGGTTCTAAACTCTCCCACTGGTGGAAACATCCTCTCCACATCCACTCTATCCAGGCCTTTCACTATTCAGTAAGTCTCAACTTGATCCCCCATCCTTCTAATCCCCAGCGAGTATAGGCCCAGAGCCATCAAACGCTCATCTTATGTTAAACCAATCCTTTCTGGGATTTGAAGAAGGGGTTTGGCCCAAAACGTTGCCTATTTCCTTTGCTCCATAGATGCTGCTGCACCCGCTGAGTTTCTCCAGCACTTTTATCTACCTTCGATTTTCCAGCATCTGCAGCTCCTTCTTAAACTCCTTCCTGGGTTCATTCTTGTAAACCTCCTCTGGACCCTCACCAATGCCAGCACATCATTCCTCAGGTGTGGGGCACAAAACTACTCACAATACTCCAAATGCAGTCTGTCTGACAGGTGCTTTATAAATCCTCAGTATTACCACCCTGTTTTTGTATTGCACCCCCCTCAAAATATATAGCAGCATTTTATTCACCTTCCTTACTACCAATTCGACTTGCAAGTTAACTGTTTGGGAATCCTGCACCAGCACTCCTAAGTTCCCGTGCACCTCGATTTCTGGATTCTCTCGCCATTTGTAAAATTGTCTACGCCTTTATTCCTACTACCAAAATTACATGACTCTACACTTTGCGACACAATATTCCACTTGCCACTTCTCAGCGCACTCTCCCAACCTGTCCAAGTCCTCTGCAGAGTCCCTGCTTTCTCTACACTGCCTGCTCCTCCACCTACCTATTTCCGTATCGTCTGCAAACTTGGCCACAAAGCCTTCAATTCCCTCGTCGAAATCATTGATAAACACCGTGAGGAGAAGCGGCCCCTGCACGGTCACCGACCCCCTCTAGTCATTGGCACGCAACCAGTAAAAGCCCCCTTTATTGCTACCTTCAGACCACAGTCCTGTTATTCTCAGTAACACCATTTGTGTGACACTCAGCCCTCTGGAAGCAGAAAAATTCGCCTACCACTGAGACGATCTGTGAGCAGATTTAAACGCCCGTTCCATTCTCTCAGCCCTGAGTCTCGAGGGACGGTGAATATCAAAGCATGATTTATTCTTCAGCCTGGAAATTCAGGAGAAACCTCTCCACCCATGGAATGACGGCCATTTGAAAGGTGTCACGATGGTGAGAATTTGAGACGAATAACAGGCATGCATTTACTGGGATACCCCGTTGAAGATAGGGAAAGGAAGCACAGCAACATTCAGGTAGGGTGAAGGGGAAGGAGAAATACTGGCAGGGACCAGCTGGGCCGAATGGTCTCTCTATGTACACTATGTTGCAGAAACAGCGAGGACCTGAGATAGAGTTCACAATTGAACTCACTGATTGATCAGACGTCCTGGTTATTAAACAGTAGCCCAGTTATAGGAGGCACCGAAATCAGCAGAACACAGTTGTGCCCAGAGACCAGGATCCAGTCCTGGGATTATGTTTAGTTTAGAGATACAGCGTGGAAACAGGCCCTTCGGCCCACCGGGTCCGCGCCGACCAGCAATCCCCACACATTAACACTATCCTACACCCACTAGGGACAATTTTTACATTTACCAAGCCAATTAACCTGCAAACCTGTACGTCTTTGGAGTGTGGGAGAAAACCGAAGAATCTTGGAGAAAACCCACGCAGGTCACGGAGAGAATGTACAGACAGCACCCGAAGTCAGGATGGAACTCGGGTATCTGGCGTTGCATTCGCTGTAAGGCAACAACTCTACCGCTGCGCCATCTTGACGAACATCAGCAGTAACCACAGAGGCCAACACCTGCGGTCGCTCACCTGGATTCAGCGACGGTGATGGTTCAAGAGCGAAAAGACAAGCTTATTTAAACGTCATCCTCAGTGTGAACCTGTCGGTGCGCCAGTAGTTGGGATGAGCGGGTGAAGCCCTTGCCGCACACGGAGCAGGTGTAGGGCCTCTCGCCGGTGTGGGTCCGCCGGTGGGTCAGCAGCTTCGATGACTGGGTGAAGCCCTTGCCGCACTCGGGGCAGGTGAAGGGCTTGATGCCGGTGTGGATCCGCTGGTGTGCCCTCAAGTTAGGCAGCAGAGTGAAGCCCTTCCCGCAGTCGGAGCAGGTGAAGGGCCTCTCGCCGGTGTGCACCCGCTGGTGGGTGATCAGGTTGGATGACTGGGTGAACCTCTTCCCGCACTCGTCGCAGGAGAACGGCCTCTCGCCGGTGTGGACCCGCTGGTGGATCAGCAGCTGGGACGTCCGAGTGAAGCCCTTGCCGCACTCGGAGCAGGTGAACGGCCTCTCCCCCGTGTGGACCCTCTGGTGGATCAGCAGCTCTGACGACTGAATGAACGCCTTCCTGCACATGGAGCAGCTGAAGGGTCTCTCCCCGGTGTGGATCCGTTGGTGGTTCCTCAAGTTGGACAAGACAGTGAATCCCCTCCCGCATTCGGAGCAGGTGAAGGGCCTCTCTCCGGTGTGGACCCGCTGGTGGATCAGCAGCTGGGACGTCCGAGCAAATGCCTTCCCACAGTCGGAGCAGATGAATAATTTCTCCACAGCGTGAACTCTCCGACGTGTCAACACATCAGGAGTCGCAGTGAATCCCTCCCACGCTTGGACCGTCGTGTGTCCGGCCTCCTGCGCCGGTGTGCTGGAGTGTCCCTCCTCCATGCTCGACGATCGATGACATTCACGTGCCGGAGACACAACAAACGCCACAGATCCGATGGGACGTTCCTGACATTCCCATGCACAAATCCTCCGCCCGCACTTCCCTGTAAAAGTTCACAAAACACATTGAGGATAGACATAAAATAGAGTAACTCTATGGGTCAGGTAGCATCTCTGGAGAAAAGGAATAGATGACATTTTGGGTCGAGGCCCTTCTTCAGTGAGTAGGGAGAGGGAAATTGGAGGCATGAGGAGGTACAAAGAACAAAATAAAAAAAGAACAAATCAAGGCCAGCAAGGATGATCAAGGACAGGTGGAGCCCACATTGTTGTGGAAGAAGGAACTGCAGATGCTGGTTGAAACTGAAGATAGACACAAAAAGCTGGAGTAACTCAGCGGGACAGGCAGCATCTCTGGAGAGAAGGAATGGATGATGTTTCGGGTGGAGACCCTTCAGCCTTTTAAACTGCAGTGACTCCGGTGTCATCAAATACTCATCGTACGTTAACCCAATCATTCCTGGGATTATTCTCGGGGCAGTGAAACTGGAAGAGAGGTGGGACAATCCTACCAACAATTAGCGGGCAATCCTGAACAACTGAGTCTGAAGAAGGGTCTTGATCCAAAATGTCACCAATTCCTTCTCTCCAGAGATGCTGCCTGTCCTGTTGCATTCCTTCTGTTATCTGTGTCTATCTTCAATCCATTGCTGGACACGCTAGAGGCAGGAAACATGTTCTCGATGTTGGGGGAGTCCAGAACCAGGAGCCACAGTTTAAGAATAAGGAGTAAGCCATTTAGAATGGAGATGAAGAAACACTTTTTCACACAGAGTTGTGAGTCTGTGGAATTCTCTGCCTCAGAGGGCGGTGGAGGCCAGTTCTCTGGAAACTTCCAAGAGAGAGCTAGATAGGGCTTTTAAAGATAGCAGTGTCAGGGGATATGTGGAGAAGGAAGGAACGGGGAACTGATTGGTGATGAGCAGGCATGATCACATTGAATGCCGGTGCTGGCTTGAAGGGCCGTATGGCCTACTCCTGCACCTATTGTCTATTGTCAATGAAGGGAGGTTGGTTTGCGTGATGGTCTGGGCTGCGTTCACAGTTCTCTGCAATTCTTTGCAGACTTAGATGGAGCTGTTCCCAAACTGTGCTGTGACGCTTCCCGATAAGATGCTTTCGACAGCGCATCTGTAAAACATTCAACTGAATGTTGTCACAAAAGATGCTGTGATCTCTGAACACTGCACAGAATTTACAACCAGAATTTGATGAGGGGTTTTGATGGAGTTTGATGAAAAATTGTTTCTATCGGCAGAACATTTCTCATCCACTCGTACGAAAATGTTTTTCATGGAAAGTTAAATGTTTAAAAAAGAACTGCAGATGCTGGAAAAATCGAAGGTAGACAAACAGGGTCTCGACCCGAAATGTCGCCTATTCCTTTACTCCATAGTTACTGCCTCACCCACTGAGTTTCTCCTGAGTTTCATGGAAAGTTAACTTTGTTTTAGTAAATACAGCATGGAAACAGGTTCACTGGTCCATAGTCATAGAGTGAAACAGTGTGGAAGCAGGCCCTTCTGCCCAACTTGCCCACACCTGTCGCAGCTACACTAGTCCCACCTGCCTGCGTTTGGTCCTTATCCCCCCAAACCTGTCCTATCCATGTCTAACTGTTTCTTAAACTTTGGGATAGTCCCAGCCTCAAATACCTCCTCTGACAACTTGTTCCATCCACCCACCACCCTCGGTGTGAAAAAGTTACCCCTCTGATTCCATTTAAATCTTTTCCCTTTCACCTTGAACTTATGTCCTCTGGTCCTCCATTCCCCTACTCTGGGCAAGAGACTCTGTGCATCTACCCGATATATTCCTCTCATGATTTTGTACACCCCCGTAAGATTATCCCTCATCCTCCTGCACTCCAAGGAATAGAGACCCAGCCTGTTCAACCTCTCCCTATAGCTCACACCCTCTAGTCAGGCAACGTCCTCGTAAATCTTCTCTGAACCCTTTCAAGCTGGACAATATATTTCCTATAACATGGTGCCCAGAACTGAACATATACTCTAAATGCGGTCTCACCAACGTCTTACACAGCTGCAACATGACCTCCCAACTTCTATATTCAACATCATCACACTTTCTTAGCCACTCCCCTTAAACATTTTGGGCAATTTTACAGAGACCAATTAACCTGCAAACCCACAGATCTTTGGGACGTGGGAGAAAACCAGGGCACCCGGAGGAAACCCACGTGATTACAGGATGAACATGCAAACTCCACACATCAAAGCACCCGAGGTCAGGATTGAGCCCTGGTCTCTGGCGCAGAGAGGCAGCAACTGTACTAGCCACAACACCGTTCCACTCATATAAACCTGATGGCTTTGTTTTTTGGACTGAGATGGCATGGTAGCGTTGTGCCAAAATTGCTGCCTTACAGAGCGAGACCTGGACTTGATCCTGATTTGCGGATACAGTCTGTATGGAGTTTGTACGTTCTCCCTGTGACCGTGTGGTTTTTCTCAAGGTGCTCCAGTTTCCTCTTACACTCCAGAGAAATGTAGGTTTGCAGGTTAAGTGGCTTGGGTAAAATTGTAAATTGTCCCTAGTGTGCAGAATAGTGCTAGTTTTGGGGTGATTGCTCGATGGCGCGGACTCAGTGGGCAGAAGGGCCTGTTTCACTGTATCACTGAAGTATAAAGAGTCCAAAATCCTTGCACTTATCTGGAGCTTGGTGTGTCTGGCATTGCCCACTTCACCAACAATTGCCAGGTTTTACCTGCCCCATCTCTCTTTTCCAGTTTCTTTCCCCTGAGAATTATCCCAGGCGAAGGAAGAATAGGCACAAATTGCTGGAGTAGCTTAGGGGGACAGGCAGCATCTCTGGAGAGAAGGAACGGGTGACATTTCGAGTCGAGACCCTCCTGTGATTTATGATCAGTCTCAACAAAGACCTCGACCCGAAATGTTGCCTCTCTGGAGAACACGGAGAGGCAATATTTTGGGTCGAGGTCTTTGTTGAGACTGATCATAAGTTAGAGGAGCAGAATAACGTTCAGAAGGAAAGATACATAGATACAGGCAATAGGTGCAGAAGGTCATTCGGCCCTTTGAGCCATTCGATGTGATCTTGGCTGATCATCCGCAATCAGTACCCCGTTCCTGCCTTCTCCCCTTATCATAGAAACATAATAAATAGGTGCAGGAGGAGGCCATTCGACCCTTCGAGCCAGCACCGCCATTCATTGTGATCATGGCTGATCGTCCCCTATCAATAACCCGCGCCTGCCTTCTCCCCATATCCCTTGACTCCACCAGCCCCTAGAGCTCTATCTAACTCTCTCTTAAATCCATCCAGTGATTTGGCCTCCACTGCCCTCTGTTGCAGGGAATTCCATAAATTTACAACTCTCTGGGTGAAAACCGTTTTTTCTCACCTCAGTCTTAAATTACCTCCCCTTTATTCTAAGACTGTGGCCCCTGGTTCTGGACTCGCCCAACATTGGGAACATTTTTCCTGCATCTAGCTTGTCCAGTCCTTTAATAATTTTATATGTTTCTACAAGATCCCCCCTCATCCTTCTAAACGCCAGTGAATGCAAGCCTAGTCTTTTCAATCTTTCCTCATATGACAGTCCCGCCATCCCAGGGATCAATCTCCTGAACCTACGCTGCACTGCCTCAGTCACAAGGATGTCCTTCCTCAAATTAGGAGACCAAAACTGTACACAATACTCCAGATGTGGTCTCACCAGAGCCCAAAACAATTGCAGCAGAGCCTCTTTACTCCTATACTGAAATCCTCTTGTTGTGAAGGCCAACATTCCATTAGCATTCTTCCCTGCCTGCTGTACCTGTAAGCCAACTTTCAGTGACCGATGTACAAGGACGCCCAGGTCTCGCTGCACCTCCCCCTTACCTAACGTAACCTCATTGAGATAATAATCTGCCCCCTTGTTTTTGCCGCCAAAGTGGATAACCTCACATTTATCTATATTATATTGCATCTGCCCACTCACTCAACCTGTCCAGGTCACCCTGCAACCTCCTAACATCCTAACAGTTCACACTGCCACCCAGTTTTGTGTCATCCGCAAACTTGCTAGTCTTGCTAGTGTTGCTCCTAATTCCCTCTTCCATAATATACATGGTAAACAGTTGCAGCCCCAACACCGAGCCTTGCGTCACTCCACTCGCCACTGCCTGCCACTCTGAAAGGAACCCGTTCACTCCTACCCTTTGCTTCCGGTCTGCCAACCAATTTTCTATCCATGTCAACCCTACCATACAATTTTCTATCCATGTCAAGCTCTAATTTTAGTCACCAGTCTCCCGTGCGGGACCTTATCAAAGGCTTTCTGAAAGTCTAGATACACTATATCCACTGGCACCCCTTCATCCATTTTACTTGTCACATCCTCAAAAAATTCCAGAAGATTAGTCAAGCATGACTTCCCTTTCATAAATCCATGTTGACATGGACTAATCCTTTTACTGCTATCCAAATGCCCTATTATTACCTCTTTAATAATTGACTCCACTCCAGCATCTTTCCCACCACCGAAGTCAGGCTAACTGGTCTGTAATTCCCCGTTTTCTCTCTCGCTCCTTTCTTGAGAGACAACATTAGCTATCCTCCAATCCACAGGAACTGATCCTGAATCTATTGAACATTGGAAAATGATCACCAATGCGTCCACTATTTCTAGAGCCCCCTCCCTGAGGACCCTGGGATGCAGACCATCAGGTCCAGGGGATTTATCATCCTTCAGTCCCATTAGCCTACCCAATACTATTTCTCGCCTAATGAAAATTTATTTCAGTTCCTGTACCCCCTTAGATCCTCTATCCTCCAGTACATGTGGGAGATTGTTTGTGTCCTCCTTAGTGAAGACAGATCCGAAGTGCCTATTCAACTCTTCTGCCATTTCCTTGTTGCCCATAATAATTTCACCTGTGTCTGCCTTTAAGGTACCCACATTTGACTTTGCTACTCTTTTTACCTTAACATATCTAAATAAGCTTTTTCAGCCCGTATTGCCCATTTTGTTTCCTTCTGTTGTCCTATGAAAGTTTCCCAATTCTCTGGCTTCCGGCTACTCTTTGCTGTGTTATACATCTTTTCTTTTAGTTTTATTCTATCCCTAACTTCTCTTGTCAGCCACGGCTGCCTCCTACTCCCCTTAGAATCTTTCTTTTTGGAATGAAATTATCCTGGGTCTTCCGGATTGTGCCCAGAAATTCCTGCCATTGCTGTTCCACTGCAATTCCGGCTAGGATCCCTTTCCAGTCTACTTTGGCCAGCTCCCCTCTCATGCCTTCATAGTCCCCTTTGTTCAACTAAATCACTGCCACTTCCGATTTAACGTTCTCCTTCTCAAATTGCAGATTAAAACTAATCATATTATGATCACTACCTCCAAGCGGTTCCTTTACCTCGATGTTCTCTTATCGAAACTTGTTCATTGGACAACATTAAATCCAGAAAATTACAAGCTGCTCTAAGAATCCATCTCATAGGCATTCTACAAACTCTCTTTCTTGGGGTCCTGATTTTCCCAGTCTACCTTTCCCAGTCTGCATATTGAAATCCCCCATCACCACAGTGGCATTACCTTTGTTACATGCCAGTTTTAACTTCTGCTGCAACTTACACCCTACACTACTATTTGGGGATCTGTAAATAACACCAATTAGTGTCTTCTTGCCTTTACAATTCCTCAAGTCAATCCACAGTGACTCTACCTCATCAGTCCCTATGTCTTCCCTCGCAAGGGACTGAATTCCATCCCTCACCAGCAGAGCTACCCCTCCTCTGCCCACCTGCCTGTAGGCTGTATAACCCTGAATATTAAGTTCGATCCTCCTGCAGCCACATCTCAGTAATCCCCACAATGTCTTAACTACCAACCTCTAAATGAGCCTCAAGCTCATCTACTTTACTTCTTATACTTCGCACATTCATATACAATACTTTTAATTCCTTACGCATTTCACCTTTCACATCGATCACATTACACTTGGCCATACTCTCCTATCCCTTTGTCAGCTTCCTTTCCCGTTAATTCTGGGGTCATTAACCATCCCTTTACTCTCTCTCCCTTTAACTCTATCCTCGACTATCCCATTTGACACCCCACCCCCCTTATCCCTTGATTCAAGAGTGTTTTATTATCAAATGTCCCAGATAAAACAATGAAATTCTTACTTCCTAAGAGCTCTATCTAATCTCTTTTGAAAGCATCCAGTAGTGAATCGGCCTCCACTGCCTTCTGAGGCAGAATTCCACAGATGCACAACTCTCTGGGTGAGTTGCTTTGATTGAAAAGCGGCGCAGACTTGATGGACGGAATGGTTGAATTCCGCCCCTATAACTTATGATCAGTCTCAAGAAGGGTGTCAACCCGAAACGTTGTCAATCCATGTCCCCCAGAGATGCTGCGTGTGGCCCGCGGAGTTACTCCAACACTTGCCGCATGGTCTTTCTGTGCTTGGTCCACAGGGGACATTGTGGTCCCGGAGAGGTGGGGGGGGGGGGGGGGGGGAGAAGGCCCGGCACCGTCCCCAGGTGACGGGCCACCGTGTCCCCGGGGGCCGCACCGATTCTCCCCGCAGCCGGGGGCCGCTCCGTCCTCAGGCCGGGCCTCGGTGCTGACTGATCCCGCGCCCGGATCCCCGCTCCCACCCGCCGCCGATCCTCCGGAGTCTTTTGTCCGCGGACCGCATGCGCGCCTTGGGCCGCACCACTTCCGGGGCTCTCCGCGCCTGCGCGCTTGGTATCGCCTGTAACATAGGGCGAGTTCTGGGGCGCGGAGGTTGCTGGGTAAAGGGGGCGCCATGGAAGTTACCTGAAATCACCGGCTCAGCGCTCTCCAATAGACAACAGCCACTTGGTTCTTGTGTGTGGAGAGTCTCTGGTCGATCACATGTGAAAATCATTACACTTACAAGTGCCAAATATTGCAAATATCAGACAGGTTTCACCCACCCACCCTCACCAGAGTCAAGAGAGGGGGAGGATATAAGAACAATCCATTAGTCATCCCAGATGGGCCGAATGGCCTTTCTGAGTACATTGCATGCAGAGAGACACAGGGTTTACAACATAACTCATTTATTTGTCACAGATCCAAGATATTAAATTCCAGGCAGTCATAGGAATTACAAGCAACATCATAACAAAGGTCCCCAGTAGAGGTCTCTATAAGGGAGTCCACCCCCTTTACATCGGGGACCTGGTGCGGAGAGTGTTGCACAGGGCCGTGGTGTGTAATAAATATTTGAGTCGGTTCACGGACTCGCCAGCTGCCTGTAACGTCTGCGGCGAGGAAGAGACTGTGTTCCACGTGTACACGGAGTGTGAGAGGTTGCAGCCCCTGTGCGAGTATCTGAAGCGGCTGCCCCTCAAGAATTGGTTGCATTTTAGTCCCTGGTGATTCTAGTGTTTGGGCAGAAGGCAGGGAGTGGGGAGGGTCGATCGGGAGGGTGGGATCTTCCTGTCGGTCTGCTCCTGGGTCTGGCCAGATGGCCATTCATGTGTCCAGCGGGTAGTTGACGGTCACACCAGAGTCGGCTGCCTGTCCATCTTCCGGGACTATATCAGTGCTCGCCTGTCCCTGGAGATTGAACGCAGACTCTGTCGGCCTTTCGTGACCGCAGGTCGCCACAGGGGGTTGAGTGCATTGTAGATACAGAAGCCACTATTGTATTACAATGATTGCCTGATGCAATGTGACACTTGAACGTTTTTGTACCTTCTGGTACACTGTAAGTTAGGGTTACGGTTTATTCAATAAGGAATTATTGAATAAAGTCCTTGGAAGGAAAAAAACCAAACAGCAACATATCATAACAAATCCAAATGGTGCCCAGTGGTCAGGGTTCGGTACTGGGCGTGATGGTATCCGATGGCAGAGTCCAGTTTAGAGATACAGCGCAGTAACAGCTGTATCTCTTTTTCGCTGTGTGTCTTTTTTTTCACACAGAGAGTGGTGAGTCTCTGGAACTCTCTGCCACAGAGGGTAGTTGAGGCCAGTTCATTGGCTATATTTAAGAGTGAGTTGGATGTGGCCCTTGTGGCTAAGGGGATCAGAGGGTATGGAGAGAAGGCAGGTACGGGATACTGAGTTGGATGATCAGCCATGATCATATTGAATGGCGGTGCAGGCTCGAAGGGCTGAATGGCCTACTCCTGCACCTAATTTCTATTTCTAACAGGCCCGTCTGCCCACTGGGTCCACGGCGACCAGCGATCCCCGCACATTAACAATATTCTACACCCACTAGGGACACTTTTTACATTTACCAAGCCAATTAACCTACAAACCTGCACGTCTTTGGAGTGTGGGAGGAAACTGAAGATCTCGGAGAAAACCCACGCAGATCACGAGGTGAATGTGCAAACTCCATACAGAGAGCACTCGTAGTAAGGTTCGAACCCACGTCTCTGGCGCTGCATTCAGTGTAAGGCAGCAACTCTACCGCTGCGCGACACTGACCACCCAGCTTTGACCAGCTCCGTGCCAAAGGGCCTGTCCGCTACAGTGCAGCTGTGCAGCACTCAGTTCTGCCAGCCGTGTCTCACCGCGATTCCTTCTGCTGTTCGCGACTCGCTGAGCCCCTCCGCTCGCCAGAACCGGTTAGCGACTTCTACCTGGTGTGAATTTGCCTGTGCCTCCTCAGATGGCCGGCTTGAGCGAATCCCTTGCCACAATCGGGACAGGAAAATGGTTTCTCGCCAGTGTGCACTCGCTGGTGGGTTCTCAGCTGATCAAAGTGAGCAAAGCCCTTCCCACACTCAGAGCAGCTGAACGGCCTCTCCCCAGTGTGAATACTCTGGTGTTTCAGTAATGAAGATAAATGAGCGAACACATTCCCACACTCAGTGCAGGTGTACGGCCTCTCCCCGGTGTGAATTCTCTGGTGTGATAGTAACGCAGATGATTCAATGAATTTCTTCCCACACTCAGAGCAGGTAAACGGCCTGTCCCCCGTGTGAATTCTCTGGTGTCGCAGCAGCTGGAATGATCCAATGAACCCCTTCCCACACTCAGAGCAGGTGAACGGCCTCTCCCCAGTGTGAATTCTCTGGTGTGTCAGTAACGCACATGATTCAATGAATCGCTTCCCACACTCAGAGCAGGTAAACGGCCTCTCCCCTGTGTGAATTCTCTGGTGTCTCAGCAGCTGAAATGATGCAATGAACCCCTTCCCACACTCTGAGCAGACAAACGGCCTCTCCCCAGTGTGAGTTCGCTGGTGCCTCCTCAACTGGCCTGCTTCAAAGAATCCCTTCCCACAATCGGGACAGGCAAATGGTTTCTCCGCAGCGTGAACTTGCTGGTGGGTCACCAGGCGCGAAGTACGTTTGAATCCCCTCTCGCAGTCGGAGCAGGTGAAGGGCCTCTCTCCGGTGTGGACCTGCTGGTGGGTGATCAGGTTGGGTGACGGGGTGAATCTCTTCCCGCACTCGCTGCAGGTGAACGGCTTCTCATCGGTGTGGACCTGCTGGTGGATCAGCAGCTGGGACATCCCAGCAAAAGCCTCCCCACAGTCGGAGCAGATGAATAATTTCTCCATGCCGTGAACTCTCTGGCTGGACAACACGTCAGGAGTCGCAGTGAATCCCTCCCACGCTTGGGCCGTCGTGTGTCCGGCCTCCTGCGCCGATGTGCTGGCGTGTCCCTCCTCCATGCTCAGCGATCGTTTACATTCACGCGCCGGAGAGTCTACGAATGCCGCTGATCCGATGGGATGTCCCTGACATTCCAGCTCGCTCTACCCTGTAAAAGGAGTTCACAAAACACATTGAGGATAGATATAAAATGCTGGAGTAAATCCGCAGGTCAGGTAGCATTTCTGGAGAAAAGGAATCGGTAATGTTTAAAGTCGAGACCCATCGTCTGACTGAGTCGGGAGAGGGAAATTGTCGGCAGGAGGAGGTACAAAGAACAAGAGTATGTAAGGAGCAAATCAAGGCCAGCAAGGATGATGAAGGAAAGATCCATGATCCATTGTTGGCTGTGAAAGAGTTGATACCGAGGGGGTATGAACATTGTGTGCTCCATATTTACATGATCCTCCAATGAGGTCGATAGTTACTCAGGACTCTTGTCGGAAAGAACTGCAAATGCTGGTTTAAATCGAAGGTAGATCACAAAATGCTGGAGTAACTCAGCGGGACAGGCAGCATCTCTGGAGAGAAAGAATGGTCCTCAGACTCCGTTGGCTTGGCATCTTCTTTCGTCTCTCCCTGGCCAGCGATTTGCTTGTAGTTGTTAGGCAATACTTGTCCTTGTTAGGCAGCCTGGCCATATCCTGCTCGCAGAACATATGAACTTAATCAGTCTCAAGAAGGATCTAGACCCGAAACATTGCCTACAAATGTTTGCCAGAAATGCTGCCTGGCCCGCGGAGTTACTCGAGCACTTTGTGCTTTGCTCAAGGTCCCAGCATCTGCAGCGACCGGTCAACCCGCCCCCGTGTAATCCTGCACCGTCCCCAGGTGACGGGCCACCGTGTCCCCGAGGGCCGCACCGATTCTCAGAGCTGGCGAGTAATGTCTCCATGCTGTGACCTGTCTGGTGTCCGGGCGGATCAGCTGACGCAGTGAATCCTCCCACACATTCAGGCGCCGGTGAAATAAAGCGAGTTTGAGATTCCTGAACATCAATCCTCTGCTTCTTCTACCCTGTAAAAAGAGTTGACCATAAATGAACAGGTAAAGATCTGTCCGGGTCGGGACCCTTCCTCTCACCGGTCAATCCGTGCATTCGATGCGCTCACGCCGCCGGGGGCCGCACCGATTCTCCCCGCAGCCGGGGGCCGCTCCGTCCTCAGGCCGGGCCTCGGTGCTGACTGATCCCGCGCCCGGATCCCCGCTCCCACCCGCCGCCGATCCGCCGGAGTCTTTTGTCCGCGGACCGCATGCGCGCCTTGGCCGCTCCACTTCCGGGACTCTCCGCGCCTGCGCGCTTGGTATCGCCTGTAACAGGGCGAGTTCTGGGGCGCGATGGTTTCTGGGTAAAAAGGTCGCCATGGAAGTGACCTGAAATCACCGGCGAGAATTCGCCAGCGGCAAACAGGCAGTCATTGTTTCCACGTGGAAACTCAGGAGGCAATTTAACACAGCAAGCTCCGACAAGAGATATATTCAGTTTTATGTATAAATCACAACTCCTAAAGGGGCTAGAAATTTTAAATAGTTGCGTCCTAAAGACAATTTCTGGAAAACCACGTTGGACCACCAAGCGGTTTTAGAACTGGAGGGTTAACCTGGAGCAATTTCAATGTCGTTTTTTCCCCTCACTAACAGCTGAAAGCCAAATGGTTGGAACAAACCCCAACTGTGCCCAGGATTTTACATTTCAGTTTAGTCTAGTTTATTGTCACGCATTCACAAATTTGAACAGACTCAGAGGAAGAAGAAATACAAGAACATTCCAAAAGATTAAACAGAGGAGAAAGACGGGCAGTGACCAAATGGGCCGAATGGTCGCAGTAATGGCAATTTCTATATTTTGCAATCACCAATTTTCCAATGCCATTACTACACAGGTAAGTGGGAGTGATCTTACGCAGATCAAAAAGAACAGATCTTCCAGTCGAATTGATTCCTTATTGAAGCAGTTGAAACGCCCCCAAGTGTCCAAAATAATAAATGTCACCACTCCAATCCCACTGCAAATAGCAAGAGTGCCGACTTACTACAGGGATTGAAACATCAAGTCCTATTAGCTCTACTGACCTTCTGGAGGGAAACCAGTGACTGCTGTGAAAGTGTAGCCGACAAGGGAAAGACCGTGTGACAGCTAGATGCCCATAACAGCTGGCTCCGTCACCTTGTTAGGGCACAAGAGCCACCCTCACTTGGCTACAAAAAGTTCAAAGGGAAGAATCCCCCCAGAGTCTGCGAGAGCGGGGGCGCAAGGTGACTTATTGACTGACCACAGGGTCAGACTAACAAACCTTGGAATGGACATGACATTGAATCAGGTAAGTGGCAAAACTCTTGAAAAACAAGCATCTGGACACGTTCTTCAGACCTGTAGGTGTGGCTGGACTAAAATAGCATCAACTCGTGGTCTCAAAATTCATCAGGGATGGAAGAAATGCTTGAAAATCCCCAACCCAGGCCCCCACATTGACCAGATTCTGTCAAGAGGAAGATCAAATCAGTCGGATGAAACTCAGCAGCAAGAAGAAATCCACAGTCCGCAGAGCATCAGCACCCTACGGGATGTGGCAGAAGTTTCAGGCAACAGTCCAAGACGCAACGAGGCACATCATAAAGTGGAGAACATGCAAGGACGCAAGTCATTGGTGAAATGGCCAAAAACATCAAGGAGTGGGATATCATCAATGCAGATGTGAGCTTAATCTTAAGTGGAATCAAGGGATCAGCAGAAAAGAAGTTGGAGAAGATGGATAATCTAGTCTACAGCTATGGAAAGGAGAAATTTGGTGAGAAGGGGCAACTCAGCAGGAAAGATAGGCCTCCTCCCCAAGTCCCGTCGTCTCCAGGAAATCCAACGACTTGTTAAAGAAAGAAGAAGCCTGAGGAAGATGTAGAAAAAGCAACAGCAGAAGAAAGGGGCATCAATCTCCTTCAAAAGGACCTAAAACAGAGGCTCTCGAAGCTGCGCAGAGCGGAGAATTTAAGGAAACGAAGCAAGAAGAAGGAAAAAGCAAGAACAGACTTCTACAAAGTTTGTGAAAGGCATTTTCACAAAAGAAAAAAGCGATTCCCTGAAAGCATCAAAAAAGGAGGTTGAAGGACACATCAGAATCATCCACACTGATGAGTTAAAAGATGAACCGATTTTTGTCCCTGCTGACATCCCACCAATCTCACCCCCACGACATCAATTTGACATGAGCCCTCCCAAGCTGAGTGAGGTAAAAGAAGTAGTGAGGAAGGCAAGAACAGCCTCTTCACCAGGCCCTAATGGTGTTCTGTATTGTGTCTATAAGAATGCCCCAGATATTCTGAAATTCCTCTGGAGGAACATGAGGGTTGTGTGGGAAAAGGAAGTAATCCCCAAAGCCTGGCGAAGAGCAGGGGGAGTCCTGATCCCAAAATACAAAAATTCTTCCACCATCTAACAGTTTCGGTAAATAAACCTTCTTAACATAGAGGGCAAAATCTTTTTCAGTGTGGTGGCAAAAAGACTTAAAGTATCTGAAACAAAACCATTTCATCGATACGTCAATCCAAAAGGCTGGCATAGCAGGCTTCTCGGGATGCCTTGAACATACCAGCATCATATGGCATCAAATCCAGACTGCTAAGAAAGAACAAAAGAATCTGCATGTCTTGTTCCTCGATCTGGCCAACGCCTATGGATCAGTTCCTCATTCGCTACTGTGGACTGCTTTTGAATTCTTTCAGGTGCCTGCAATAATAACAAATCTGGTAACAGGATCTGCAATTTTGTCTCACAACATCAGACTACCACAGCGTGGCAACCACTGGAAGTAGGCATCATGGCGGGGTGCACCATCTCCCCATTGACCTTCACTATGGCAATGGAGCTCATTAGCAGAGCATCAAAATGGGTTGTGGGAGGAAAACGGCTACAGTGTGGTCAGCTATTGCAACCGGTACGAGCCTATATGGACAATATAACAACACCAACAACTATCCCCTGCACCAAGAGACTTCTGGCAAAACTTCACCAAAACATCACATGGGCAAGGATGAAGATTAAACCCAGCAAGTGCAGAAGCATCTCCATTGTCAAAGGTCAAGCAAAGGATCAAAGATTTCATAATAACGGAATACCTGTTCCAAAAATGCCAGTGAGGAGTTTGGGCCGATGGTATGATGCAAAGCTGAAGGACACCGAGCAGTTTGAACAACTGAAAAAGGATACCATCATGCACATAGCTCGCGTCAACAAGACCTTGCTACCAGGAAAACTTAAGCTGTGCTGCTTCCAATTTGGCATACAACCAAGAATCATGTGGCCTTTAACTATGTATGAAATCCTCATTAACAAAGTGGAAAAGCTGGAAAGAATGATCAGCACACATGTGAAACAGTGGCTTGGACTTCCACGATGCTTAAGTGCTGTCGGACTATGGGAGTGTCAAATTGGAATTACCCATTGCAGGACTTGTGGAAGAGTTCAAATACACTAAAGCAAGGACGGTCATGACCCTCACTGAATCTGAAGATACTGTTATTTGAACAGCAGCCCCCCGTGTGGCAACGGGGAGGAAGTGGACCCCATCTGAAGCCGTCCAGAGTGCTAAGTCTGCTCTTCATTTCCGGGATATGGTTGGCCAAGTCCAACATTGGAGAGCCGGGCTCGGGCTCATCCCAAAAGCTCCGCAATGGCATTAAGCAACATCAGTGCAGAAAAGACGACTCGTGGTGGAGGAGGTGAGAAGACTGGAGGAGGCAGAGTGACACACCAAGGCCGTATCAATGGCCAAGCAGGGCAAATGGACTAACTGGGAGAGCCTGGAAAAGAGGAAACTCAGTGTGCGTGAAATCTGGCAAATGGAAGGATCTTGGCTAAGTTTTGTCATCAGAGCCACTTATGATGTTCTACCATCACCGCAGAACCTGTAGCAGTGGTTCGGAGAAGACCCCACTTGCTCCCTTTACACTTGGCGGCATAACCAAGTTCTCAGACAGCTGTCATCAATCCTTGAACAGAGGCGAATGATCACAAATGCTTCCCCACCAACATCGGCAGGAAATGTCCACTTCACAACATTTTACCAGCAGGACAACCTCCAGAGCACCAGATAACATCAATGGATGCAAGCATTCTGCAGCCTGCTCGGGATTGGAAAATGGAAGTGGACTTAGAAAAAGGGCTTGTGTTTCCCCCAGACATTGTGGCTACAACACTCCGGCCAGACATGGTCCTGTGGTCCACAACAGCCACGTTGGCATATGTTGTGGAATTGACAGTTCCATGGGAAGATGGTGTTGAAGAAGCTTATGAGAGGAAAAAGACCAAGTACTCTGAACTGGCAACTGAAGCTTCCCAGAATGGCTGGAAGACCAAGATTTTCCCTGTCGAAGTGGGATGCAGGGGATTTGTTGCTACATCTATGACCAGGCTATTAAAGAAAATGGGGGTGAGGGGTCGCTCCCTCCAACAAGCAATCAAATCATTCTCAAATGCTGCAGAAAAAAGCAGCAATTGGATTTGGATCAAAAGGAGAGACAACAATTGGGCTGCAAGATGAATACAGGAAGGTATGGAATTGAGGGGGGTGTAACTGGGACGCCAGGTATCGCCGTTGAGCCCTCTGGAGATGTGGGCTTATCAATTAAACATCAATGAAGGAAGGTGCCCACCTGATGACCCCGATGACGTACCTACCCTACCTTTCACCACTCCAATCCCACTGCAAATAGCAAGAGTGCTGACTTATTACAGGGATTAAAAAATCAAGTCCTATTAGCTCTACTGCTAGAAATATCAGGACGAAATATAATATGTCAACAGCAACTAGCCTACACATAAATGGAGCCTACAGCCTCTCAATGTACATTGCATGCAGAGACACAGAGTTTACAACATTATTAATTTATTTGTCACTGATTCAAGATATTAAATTCCCAACCACTTATAGGAATTACTAACAACATCGGAACAAAAACCAACTGTGTCCAGCGACCAAGGTTCAGTCCTGGGTGTGATGAACATCAGCAGTACCCGCACAGTCCAACACCAGCAGTCGCTTGTGGACTTGCAACTGGACTCAGCAATCGTGATGGTTAAACAGTGAACCAAAAACTTACTTGAAATGCCCGCGGCCCCACCCAGCGTGAACGAGCTGGTGTCCACATCTCAGATAATCAAGTGAATCCCTTCCCACACACTAAACAGGTGAGTGGCCTCTCCCCGTGTGAATTCTCTGCTGGGTCAACAGGTTAGATTTACCAGTGAAACTCTACCCACATTTGGGAGAGGCAATTGGTTTCGCCACGGCATGAACTCACTGGCGGCTCAACAGGTGTCAAGATTGTGTGAATCCCTTCCCACACTCGGAGCAGGTGAACGGCCTCTCACCAGTGTGAATTCTCTGCTGCCTCTTCCCACAATCGGGACAGGCAAATGGTTTCCCCAGAGCGTGATCTTGCTGGTGGGTCACCAGGTGGGGAGATTGAGTGGACCCCTGCTCACACTCAGAGCTGGTGGATAATTGCTCCATGCTGTGAACTCCCCGGCGTCTCGTCAGCTCAGTGAATCCCTCGCAAGGTGCTGGTGAACTGAACGACACTGCGGATCTGATGGGTTGAGTTTGAGATTCCCCAACACAAATCTGCTTGTTCTACCTTGAATAAAAGAGTTCACAATAAACATAAATAGATTAAGAGATGTGTGTCAGAAGAGCCGATTTTAGTGTCAATGTTACAAAGCCTTGTTACAAAGGGTTACGCTTGGTCTTCACCTCCATCATCATGGACACGGTCTACATCCAACCCAGGAAGACATCTGTCTAGCACTGGAGGAGCTGCACTCCATGGCCAACAAACACCAGTCAACATAGTCAGACACCTTTCCCCATCTTCAGCCAAACCAGCCTGAAGAAATCACTCGCGACTCACCATCCGCTGCTGTACCAGAGGAGCAAACATCTGTAACCATTGCAATGCCAACCAGAGATGCCTATCGCTCCATCCCTTGCCTTTATTCTGAAATCTGATCAGCCTTCACCCGCAAAAGTTCCAGAGGTCTGCAAGTAGGAAGAGACTTTCCGCAGAGACCATTCCCTCCTCAACCCCCCTAGTTAACTCATTCCTTCGCACCCAATCCACTCCCTCCCCAGGTACCCTGCATCTGCAGAAGATGCAGCACCTATCCCTATACCTCCTCCCTCGATTCTGTCCAGGAACCCCAACAGTCTGTTCAGGTTCGGCAGAGGTTCACTTGCACCTCCTCCAACCTCATCTACTGTATCCATTGTTCCAGGTATGGACTCTTACACATCAGCGAGACAAAACGTTGTCGAGGCTGTTATCTGTTATCAGAGTGAGGCCAAGTGCAAATCTGACTGAGTTACTCCAGCCATTTGAGACAATATTGAATACTTTTGTAACTTTATCGCCCATGGAGGACACCGATGGAGAGAAGTTATATGAAAAAAGTTTGTAACTTTGTCGGCTCCCTATACGTGATTGTACCTAGTATCAATCAAACAGGGACACACAGCACCCTGGCCACACTCTCATTTCACTCCTGCCATCGAGAAGATGGTACAGGAGCCTGAAAACCATAACATCCTGGCCTCTTCCCGACAAACATCAGGCTATTAAACACAACAACCTCCAAATAAACTCAAAACTACATAGATTTGGGGGCATTGGTTTTGTCTTTACACTATTATTGTGTGTTTATATATTTATATAGGACCGGCACCGTCCCCAGGTGACGGGCCATGGTGTCCCCGGGGACTGCACCGATTCTCCCCGCAGCCGGGGGCCGCTCCGTCCTCAGGCCAGGCCTCGGTGCTGACTGATCCCGCGCCCGGATCCCCGCTCCTACCCGCCGCTGATCCTCCGGAGTCTTTTATCCACGGACCGCATGCGCGCCTTGGCCGCACCACTTCCGGGCTCTCCGTGCCTGGTATTGCCTGCAACATAGGGCGAGTTCTGGGGCGCGGGGGTTTCTGGGTAAAGAGGGCGCCATGGAAGTTACCTGAAATAATCGGCTCAGCGTTCCCCAATGGACAACAGCCACTTGGTCCTTGTATGTGGAGAGTGTGCAGTCAATTTAACCACAGCGACCTCTCACAAATGACGTGATCGATTACTTGTGAAACGCTTTGCACATAAAAGTGCCGGAAATTCCAACTATGTTACTCACGACCCAGAAGCAATTTTCACCCTCCTTCCGCAGAGTAAACAGAGCAGGAAGAAATACAAGAACATTCCAGAGGAGTCATCATAAGAGAAAGACGGGCAGTGACCAGATGGGCCGACTGGCCTCTCAATGTACATTGCATGCAGAGAGACACAGGGTTTACAACAGAACTTATTTATTTGTCACTGATCCAAGATATTAAATTCCTGACCACTTATAGGAATTACTAACAACATCGGAACAAACCCCAACTGTGTCCAGCGACCAAGGTTCAGTCCTGGGTGTGATGAAAATCAGCAGTACCCGCACAGTCCAACACCAGCAGTTGCTTGTGAACTTGCAACTGGACTCAGCAACCATGATGGTTAAACAGTGAATCAAAAACTTACACAGACCACAATCTGTTCGTATTGGTGGAAATGTGTCAGACTCGATAACAATCAGCACGGGAGCACCTCAAGGCTGCGATCTCAGCCCTATGCTGTACACACTCTATACTCATGACTGCGTAGCCGGTCACAGTGCGAACTCCATCATCGAGTTCGCTGACGACACCACTGTTGTGGGACGTATCACTGATGGGGATGAGTCAGAGTATAGAAGAGAGATCGAGCGACTGTCCATATGGTGCCAGAACAATAACCTGGCCCTCAACACCAGCAAAACCAAGGAACTGATTGTGGACTTTGGAAGGAGTAGGATGGGGACCCACAGTCCTGTTTATATCAACGGGCCAATGGTTGAAAGGGTCAAGAGCTTCAAATTCCTGGGCGTGCACATCTGTGAAGATCTTTGCTGGTCCGAGAACACAGATGCAATTATTAAGAAAGCTCATCAGCGCCTCTACTTCCTGAGAAGATTACGGAGAGTCGGTCTGTCAAGGAGGACTCTCTCTAGCTTCTACAGGTGCACAGTAGAGAGCTTGCTGACTGGTTGCATCGTGGCTTGGTTTGGCAACTTGAGTGCCCTGGAGAGGAAAAGACTACAAAAAGTAGTAAACACTGCCCAGTCCATCATCGGCTCTGACCTTCTTTCCATTGAGGGGATCTACCACAGTCGCTGCCTCAAAAAGGCTGGCAGCATCATCAAGGACCCACACCACCCTAGCCACACACTCATCTCCCTGCTACCTTCGGGTAGAAGGTACAGGAGCCTGAGAACTGCAACAACCCGGTTCAGGAATAGCTACTTCCCCACAACCATCAGGCTATTAAACCTGGCTCGGACAAAACTCTGAACATTAATACCTCTCCATCTGTTATTTGCACTTTATTAATTTATTAATTAATGTGTGTATTTAAGTATATAACTGTAGTCAATGCCTACTATGTTCTGTTGTGCTATTCAAAGAAATAATTTAATTGTCCTGTCAGGGACACATGATAATAAACTCTTTTGACTTTGACTTTTACTTCAAATGCCCGCGTACCCACCCAGCATGAACGAGCTGGTGTCAACAGCTCAGATAATCAAGTGAATCCCTTCCCACACACTAAACAGGTGAGTGGCCACTCCCACTGTGTGAATTATCTGCTGGGTCACCAGGTTAGATTTACCAGTGAAACTCTACCCACACTTGGAAGGGGCAACTGGTTTCTCCACAGGCTGGTGGCTCATCAGGTGCGAATATTGTGTGAATCGCTTCCCACACTCGGAACAGTTGAAGGGCTTCTCGCCAGTGTGAATTCCGTGTGAAGAAATAAGTCTTCAAGCTGCTTATTTGAACGAATCCCTTGCCACAATCAGAACAGATGAACGGCCTCTCGAGTGTGAATTCTCTGGTGCCCCTCCGCTCGCCAGAACCGGTTACCGACTTCTACTTGGTGTGAATTTGCCTGTGCCTGCTCAGATTACCGGCTTGAGCGAATCTCTTGCCACAATCGGGACAGGAAAATGGTTTCTCGCCAGTGTGCACTCGCTGGTGGGTTCTCAGCTGGTAAAAGTGTGCAAAGCCCTTCCCACACTCAGAGCAGCTGAACGGCCTCTCCCCAGTGTGAATGCGCTGGTGTTTCACTAATGAAGATAAATGAGCGAACACATTCCCACACTCAGTGCAGGTGTACGGCCTCTCCCCGGTGTGAATTCTCTGGTGTGATAGTAACGCAGTTGATTCAATGAATTTCTTACCACACTCAGAGCAGGTGTACGGCCTGTCCCCCGTGTGAATTTTCTGGTGTCTCAGCAGCCGAAATGATCCAATGAACCCCTTCCCACACTCTGAGCAGGTGAACGGCCTCTCCCCAGTGTGAACTCGCTGGTGCTTCCTCAACTGGCCTGCTTCAAAGAATCCCTTCCCACAATCGGGACAGGCAAATGGTTTCTCCGCAGCGTGAACTTGCTGGTGGGTCACCAATCGGGAAGTACGGTTGAATCCCCTCTCGCAGTCGGAGCAGGTGAAGGGCCTCTCTCCGGTGTGGACCTGCTGGTGGGTGATCAGGTTGGGTGACGGGGTGAATCTCTTCCCGCACTCGCTGCAGGTGAACGGCTTCTCATCGGTGTGGACCTGCTGGTGGATCAGCAGCTGGGCCGTCGTGTGTCCGGCCTCCTGCGCCGATGTGCTGGAGTGTCCCTCCTCCATGCTCAGCGATCGTTTACATTCACGCGCCGGAGTGACAATGAATGCCATAGATCCGATGGGATGTTCCTGACATTCCCGCTTGCTCTGCCCTGTAAAAGGAGTTCACAAAACACATTGAGGATATACATAAAATGCTGGAGTAAATCCGCGGGTCAGGTAGCATCTCTGAAGAAAAGGAATAGGTAATGTTTCCAGTCAAGACCCATCGTCTAACTGAGTCGGGAGAGGGAAATTGTCGGCACGAGGAGGTACGAAGAACAAAGTATGAAAGGATCCGACTTCGGGAACCTCGATCGCCCCGACGCGGGGGCTTCGATCGCCCCGACTGCGGATGGTTCGATTGCCCCAACCGGAGTAAAGGAGGGAAGATGATAAATATTGCATTCCATCACAGTGCGCTGTGGTAGATGTTTATGTTAAGTTTTATGTAGTTGTTTGTCTTGTTGCTATTTCTTGGCATGACTGAAAATGGCAACTCAAATTATTTGTATGTTCTTACATACTTGGTGAATACATTTCCTTAGAAACATAGAAAATAGGTGCAGGCGGAGGCCATTCGGCCCTTCGAGCCAGCACCACCATTCATTGTGATCTTGGCTGATCGTCCCCAATCAATAACCCGTGCCTGCCTTCTCCCCATATCCCTGGATTCCACCAGCTGCTAGAGCTCTATCTAACTCTCTCCTAAATCCATCCAGTGATTTGCCCTCCACTGCCCTCTGTGGCAGGGAATTCCACAAATTCACAACTCTCTGGGTGAAAAAGGTTTTTCTCACCTCAGTCTTAAATGGCCTCCCCTTTATTCTAAGACTATGGCCCCGAATTCTGGACTCGCCCAACATTGGGAACATTTTTCCTGCATCTAGCTTGTCCAGTCCTTTTATAATTGTTTCTATAAGATTGTTTCTATAAGATGTGGTCTTTCCAGAGCCCTATACAACTGCAAAAAAACCTCTCTACTCCTATACTGAAATCCTCTTGTTATGAAGTCCAACATTCCATTAGCTTTCTTCACTGCCTGCTGTACCTGCACACGAACTTTCAGTGACCGATGTACAAGGACACCCAGGTCTCGCTGTACACCCGCCTTACCTAACCTAATCCCATTGAGATAATAATCTGTCCCCTTGTATTTGCCACCAAAGTGGATAACCTCACATTTATCTATATTATACTGCACCTGCACGCATCTGCCCACTCACTCAATCTGTCCAGGACACCCTGCAACCTCCTAACATCCTCGTCACAGTTGACACTGCCACCCAGCTTTGTGTCATCCGCAAACTTGCTAGTGTTGCTCCTAATTCCCTCTTCCAAATCATTAATATATATAGTAAACAGTTGCGGCCCCAACATCTAGCCTTGTGGCTCTGAGCCTCGCCACGGCCTACCATTCTGAAAAGGACCCGTTCACTCCTACTCTTTGCTTCCTGTCTGCCAACCAATTTTCTATCGATGTCAACACCCTACCCCCAATACCATGTGCTCTAATTTTAGTCACCAGTCTCCCGTGCGGGACCTTATCAAAGGCTTTCTGAAAGTCTAGATACACTACATCCACTGGCTCCCCTTCACCCATTTTGCTTGTCACATCCTCAAAAAATTCCAGAAGATTAGTAAAGCATGATTTTCTTTTCATAAATCCATGCTGAGTTGGACTAATCATTTTACTGCTATCCAAATGCCCCATTATTACCTCTTTAATAATTGACTCCAGCATCTTTTCCACCACCGAAGTCAGGCTAACTGGTCTGTAATTCCCCGTTTTCTCTCTCGCTCCTTTCTTGAAAAGTGGGATAACATTAGCTATCCTCCAATCCACAGGAACTGATCCTGAATCTATTGAACATTGGAAAATGATCACCAATGCGTCCACTATTTTTAAAGCCACCTCCCTGAGGACCCTGGGATGCAGACCATCAGGCCCAGTGGATTTATCATCCTTCAGTCCCATTAGCCTCCCCAATACTATTTCTCGCCTAATGAAAATTTCTTTCAGTTCCTCTACCCCCTTAGATCCTTTGTTGCCCAGTACTTCTGGGAGATTGTTTGTGTCTTCCTTAGTGAAAACAGATCAACTCTTCTGCCATTTCCTTGTTCCCCATAATAATTTCACCCATGTCTGCCTTCAAGGGACCCACATTTGACTTTGCTATTCTTTTTCCCCTTAACATATCTAAAGAAGCTTTTACTGTCCTTCTTTATGGCCAAATTCCCTTCGTACTTCATCTTTTCAGCCCGTATTGCCCATTTTGTTTCCTTCTGTTGTCCTATGAAAGTTTCCCAATCCTCTGGCTTCCAGCTACTCTTTGCTGTGTTATACATCTTTTCTTTTAGTTTTATTCTATCCCTAACTTCCCTTGTTAGCCACGGTTGCCTCCTACTCCCCTTAGAATCTTTCTTCCTTTTTGGAATGAAATGATCCTGCGTCTTCCGGATTATGCCCAGAAATTCCTGCCATTGCTGTTCCTCCGTCATTCCTGCTAGGATCCCTTTCCGGTCTACCTTGGTCTACCTCCTCTCTCATGCCTTTATTGTCCCCTTTGTTCAACTGCATCACTGACACTTCAAATTTAACCTTTTCCTTCTCAAATTGCAGATTAAAACTAATCGTATTATGATCATTACCTCCAAGCGATTCCTTTACCTCAAGTTCTCTTATCAAATCTGCTTCATTGGACAACACTAAATCCAGAATTGCCTTTCTCTGATCGGCCCCATTACAAGCTGCTCTAAGAATCCATCTCGGAGGCACTCTACAAACTCTCTTTCTTGGGGTCCTGAACCAACCTGATTTTCCCAGTCTACCAGCATATTGAAATCCCCCATCACCACAGTGGCATTTTTGTTACCTTTGTTACATGCCAGTTTTAACTCCTGCTGCAACTTACACCCTACATCCGGGCTACTATTTGGGGGTCTGTAGATAACCAATTAATGTCTTCTTGCCTTTGCAATTCCACAACTCAATCCACAGTGACTCTACCTCGTCAGTCCCTATGTCTTCCCTCACAAGGGACTGATTTCCATCCCTCATCAGCAGAGCTAACCCCCCCTCCTCTGTCCACCTGCCTGTCCTTTCTGTAAGATGTATAACCCTGAATATGAAGTTCCCAGGCCTGATCCTCCTTCAGCCACGTCTCGGTAATCCCCACAATGTCATATCTACCAACCTCTAACTGAGCCTCAAGGTCATCTACTTTACTTCTTATACTTTGCGCATTCAAATACAATACTTTAAATTCCTTATGCATATCACCTTAAACATTGATCCCTATTACACTTGGCCATATTCTCCTATCCCTTTGTGAGCTTTCTTTCCCATTCACTCTGTGGTCATTAACTCTCCCTTTAATCCCTTTCCCTTTAACTCCGTCCTTGACTATCCCATTTGACACCCCCCCCCCCCTTATTTAGTTTAAAACCACCTGTGTCGCAGTGGCAAACCTGCCTGCCACAATGCCGGTCCCCCACCTGTTAAGGTGCAATCCATCCCATTTGTACAGTTCCCCCTTACTCCAAAACAGATCCCAGTGGTCTAAGAATATAACTCGCTGTCCCCTGCATCAGTTCCTCAGCCACACATTCAGGTCCTGTATCTCCCTGTTCCTGCTCTTGCCAGCACGAGGAACTGGAAGCAAACCACCCTGAAGATCCTGCTTTTCAGCATTTTTCCAAGCTCTCTAAAGTCACGTTTCAGAATATTCATCCCCTTATTTCCTACATTGTTTGTGCCAACATGCACTACAACTTCCGGCTGTTCACCTTCACCCTTAAGGGTTTTCTGCACTCTGTCCATGACATCCTGGATCCTGGCACCAGGGAGGCAGCACACCATCCTCAAATCCCGTCTGTTGCCGCAGAAACCCCTGTCCGTACCTCTCACAATGGAGTCTCCAACTACCACGGGGTTGCCTGACATCGGCCTCTTTGGTTTTGGCACAACGGCACTTTTTGATTCGCAAGCCAGTGCACCGCTCAGTGTGTTAGCGCCTTTTGTCCCTTCTAAGTGGGTGAATCTGTTCACAAGAGGTACAACACCCGGGGACCTTTGCATTCCATGTTTCCATCCCTTTCTCACCGTCACCCACCTCTTTCTACCTTAGGTTTAAC
The DNA here is from genome assembly GCA_035221665.1 of Okamejei kenojei. Taxonomy (NCBI): domain Eukaryota; kingdom Metazoa; phylum Chordata; class Chondrichthyes; order Rajiformes; family Rajidae; genus Okamejei; species Okamejei kenojei. Next base: position 59,279,092 of record CM069145.1, on the reverse strand, counting down.
AATCTTACCGTTGGACTCGTCGAGGAACGGCTCCGTTTTTCGGACGGACCTGAGGTCATCCACTTGCTTCTCCAGTTCCCCAACACGGTCCTTCAGGAGCTGTACCTGGATGCACTTCTCACATTTGTAGCAGCCAGAGGCACCAGCGGTGTCCTTGACCTCCCACATACTGCAAGTATCACACTGAATCAGCTTGCTTGACATCTCTTCTTTCGTCTCTCTCTGTCCAGCGATTTGCTTGTAGTTGTTAGGCAATACTTGTCCTTGCCTTAGCTCGCAGAACATAAGAACATAATCAGTCTCAAGAAGGATCTTGACCCGAAACGTTGCCGACAAATGTTGCCGACCGGTCAACCCGCCCCCGTGTAATCCGGCTCCTCCTGGACCGGCACCGGCCCCAGGTGACGGGCACCGTGTCCCCGGGGGCCGCACCGATTCTCCCCGCAGCCGGGGGCCGCTCCGTCCTCAGGCCGGGCCTCGGTGCTGACTGATCCCGCGCCCGGATCCCCGGATCCCCGGATCCCCGCTCCCACCCGCCGCCGATCCGCCGGAGTCTTTTGTCCGCGGACCGCATGCGCGCCTTGGCCGCACCACTTCCGGGGCTCTCCGCGCCTGCGCGCTTGGTATCGCCTGCAACATAGGGCGAGTTCTGGGGCGCGGAGGTTTCTGGGTAAAAAGGGCGCCATGGAAGTAACCTGCAATCACCGGCGAGAATTCGCCAGCGGCAAACAGGCAGTCATTGTTTTCATGTAGAAACTCAGGAGGCAATTTAACACAGCAAGCTCCGACAAGAGATATACGTTGAAAATCAGTTATACGTGAAAATCACAACTCCTAAAGTGTTTAGATACGTGAAAAACTAGTTCTGCAACAGTTGCGTTCCTAAGGACAATTTCTAGAAAACCACGTTGGACCACCAAGCGGTTTTAGAACTGGATGGTTAACCTAGAACAATTTCAATTACGTTTTTTTCCCCACAGGACTCAAAGCAAATATATTTTTAACAGCTGAAAGCCAAATGGTTTGAACAAACCCCAACTGTGCCCAGGATTTGACATTTCAGTCTAGTTTATTGTGACGTGTACAGTGACTTCAGAAAGTTGAACAATCAGATTCGGAGGAAGAAGAAATACAAGAACATTCCAAAGGATTCAACAGAGGAGAAAGACAGGCAGTGACAAGATGGGCCGAATGGTCACAGTAATGGCAATTTCTATATTTTCCAATCTCCAACATTCCATTGCCATTACTACACAGGTAAGTGGGAGTGATCTTACGCAGATCAAAAAGAACAAATCTTCCAGTCGTTATTTCCAGTTGAATTGATTCTTTATTGAAGCAGTTGTACAAACAGAGATGAATGTACCAGGTTCTCGTTATTCTCGTAGAAATAGTAACTGCTTTCCCCAAACTGGTGAGAACAGTGTGCCCTTCCACCTCCGATGCCTGGTCTGACCACTCCCCGTCTCCTAAGCCCCCACGTTACACCGCTCTGTGCATCAAATGAGTGCACCCAAGTGTCCAAAATAATATTGCTAGAAATATCTGGACAAAATAATATAATATGTCAACTGTAACTGGCCTACACATAAATCTTGCGCATAGCCTCTCAATGTACATTGCATGCAGAAAGGTACAGGGTTTACAACAGAACTTATTTATTTGTCAATGATCCAAGATATTAAATTCCCTGTGTGAACGAGCTGGTGTCAACAGCCCAGATAATCAAGTGAATCCCTTCCCACACTATACATGTGAGTGGCCACTCCCCAGTGGGAATTCTCTGCTGCGTAAGCAGGTTAGATTTACCAGTGAAACGCTACCCACAGTTGGGAGAGGCAACTGGTTTTTCCACGCATGAACTCGCTGGTGGGTCATCAGGTGGGAAGATTATCTGAATCCCTTCCTACACCCGGAGCAGATGAACGGCCTCTCCCCGGTGTGAACTCCCTGGTACGTCGTTAATGTGGACGGATGAGTGAATCGCTTCCCACACTTGGAACAGTTGAAGGCTTCTCGCCGGTGTGAATGCGCTCATGTGTTATCATGTTGTTCAAATGAGCGAATCCCTTGCCACAAACAGAACAGGTGAACGGCTTCTCCCCAGTGTGAATTCTGCGGTGTCTCAGTAACGCAGATGAACGAGTGAATCCCTTCCCACACTTGGAGCAGGTGAACGGCCTCTCACCAGTATGAATTAGCTGGTGCCTCTTCAACAGGCCTGCTTGAGTGAATCCCTTCCCACAATCGGGACAGGCAAATGGTCTCCCCAGAGCGTGATCTTGCTGGTGGATCACCAGGTGGGGAGATTGAGTGGACCCCTGCTCACACTCGGAGCTGGTCGATAATTTCTCCATGCTGTGAACTCCCCGGCGTCTCGTCAGCTCAGTGAATCCCTCGCAAGGTGCTGGTGAACTGAACGACTCTGCGGATCTGATGGGTTGAATTTGAGATTCCCCAACACAAAACTTCTGCTTGTTCTACCTTGAAGAAAAGTGTTCACAATAAACATTAATAGATTAAGACAAGTGTGTCAGAAGAAGTGATTTTTGTGTCAACGGTGAGCCTTGTCACAAAGCAGTGGACTACATTTGGCTTGGTCTTCACCTCCATCATCATGGACTCGGTCTACATCCAACCCAGGAAGACATCTGTCTAGCACTGGAGGAGCTGCACTCCATGGCCAACAAACACCAGTCAACGTAGTCAGACACCTTTCCCCACCTTCAGCAAAGCCAGTCTGAAGAAATCACTCCTGACCCACCATCCACTGCTGTACCAGAGGAGCAAACATCCGTAACCACTGCTATGCCAACCAGAGATGCCTATCGCTCCATCCCTTGCCTTTACTCTGAAATCTGATCCTCAACTGCCATATTGAAAAGTGGCGTTGCCATATTGAAAAGTGGCGTTGCCTTATTGAAAGGCTTTACAAGGTTAATTCCCGGGATGGCTCGACTGTCATATGCTGAGAGAATGGAGCAGCTGGGCTTGAACACTCTGGAGTTTAGAAGGATGAGAAGGGATCTCATTGAAACATATAAGATTGTTAAGGGTTTGGACATGCTAGAGGCAGGAAACATGTTCCCGTTGTTGGGGGAGTCCAGAACCAGGGGCCACAGTTTAAGAATAAGGAGTAAGCCATTTAGAACGGAGACGAGGAAACACTGTTTCTCACAGATAGTGGTGAGTCTGTGGAATTCTCTGCCTCAGAGGGCGGTGGAGGCAGGTTCTCTGGATGCTTTCAAACAAGAGCTAGATCGAGCTCTTAAAAATAGCGGAGTCAGGGGATATGGGGAGAAGGCAGGAATGGGGTACTGATTGGGGATGATCAGCCATGATCACACTGAATGGCGGTGCAGGCTCAAAGGGCCGAATGGTCTACTCCTGCACCAATTGTCTATTGTCTTTAGTGGCCTTGCACCCTGCTTGAAATGGTATGAAACTGCATTTGGATTTGGTGGCCTAACACCCTGTATTGACCGGCACCGTGTCCCCGAGGGCTGCACCGATTCTCCCCACAGCCGGGGGCCGCTCCTCAGGCCGGGCCTCGGTGCTGACTGATCCCGCGCCCGGATCCCCGCTCCTACCCGCCGCCGATCCTCCGGAGTCTTTTGTCCACGGACCGCGTGCCCGCCTTGGCAACACCACCTCCGGGGCTCTCCGCACCTGCGGGGCTTTCTGGGTAAAGACGGCGCCATGGAAGTAACCTGAAATCATCGGCTCAACGTTCCCCAATGGACAACAGCCACTTGGTCCTTGAATGTGGAGGGTGTGCAGTCAATTTAACCACAGCGACCTCTCACAAACAACGTGATCGGTTACTTGTGGAACCCATCGCACATAGAAGTGCCGGAAATTCCAACTATGTTTCTCATGAACCAATAGCAGTTTTCACCCTCCCTCCCCAGAATAAACAGAGGAAGAAGAAATACAAGAACATTCCAGAGGAGTCTTCAGAAGAGAAAGACGGGCAGTGACCAGATGGGCCGAATGGCCTCTCAATGTACATTGCATGCAGAGAGACACAGGGTTTACAACAGAACTTATTTATTTGTCACTGATGCAAGACATTAAATTCCCGACCACTTATACGAATTACTAACAACATTGGAACAAACCCCAACTGTGTCCAGCGACCAAGGTTCAGTCCTGGACGTGATGAACATCAGCAGTACCCGCACAGTCCAACACCAGTAGTCGCTTGTGGACTTGCAACTGGGCTCAGCAACCGTGATGGTTCAACAGTGAACCAAAAACTTACTTCAAATGCCCGCGCCCCCATCCAGCATGAACGAGCTGGTGTCAACAGCTCAGGTAATCAAGTGAATCCCTTCCCACACACGAAACAGGTGAGTGGCCTCTTCTCCCAGTGTGAATTCTCTGCTGGGTCACCAGGTTAGATTTACCAGTGAAACTACCCCACAGTTGGGAGACGCAACTGGTTTCTCCACAGCGTGAACTCGCTGGTGGGTCATCAGGTGGGAATATTGTGTGAATCCCTTCCCACACCCAGAGCAGATGAACGGCCTCTCCCCAGTGTGAATTCTCTGGAGCGCCTCCGCTCGCCAGAACCTGTTCACGACTTCGACTTGGTATGAATTTGTCTGTGCCTCCTCAGATTGCCGGCTTGAGTGAATCCCTTGCCACAATCAGGACAGGAAAATGGTTTCTCGCCAGTGTGCACTCGCTGGTGGGGTCTCAGCTGATCGAAGTGAGCAAAGCCCTTCCCACACTCAGAGCAGCTGAACGGCCTCTCCCCGGTGTGAATACTCTGGTGTCTCAGTAATGAAGATAATTGAGCGAACACCTTCCCACACTCAGTGCAGGTGTATGGCCTCTCCCCAGTGTGAATTCTCTGGTGTGTCATTAACGCTGATGATTCAATGAATCGCTTCCCACACTCAGAGCAGGTGTACGGCCTCTCCCCCGTGTGAATTTTCTGGTGTCTCAGCAGCTGAAATGATCCAATGAACCCCTTCCCACACTCTGAGCAGGTGAACGGCCTCTCCCCAGTGTGAGCTCGCTGGTGCCTCCTCAACTGGCCTGCTTCAAAGAATTCCTTCCCACAATCGGGACAGGCAAATGGTTTCTCCGCAACGTGAACTTGCTGGTGGGTCACCAATCGGGAAGTATGGTTGAATTCCCTCTCGCAGTCAAAGCAGGTGAAGGGCCTCTCTCCGGTGTGGACCTGCTGGTGGGTGATCAGGTTGGGTGACGGGGTGAATCTCTTCCCGCACTCGCTGCAGGTGAACGGCTTCTCATCAGTGTGGACCCGCTGGTGGATCAGCAGCTGGGACGTCCCAGCAAACGCCTCCCCACAGTCGGAGCAGGTGAATAATTTCTCCATGCCGTGAACTCTCTGGCTGGACAACACGTCAGGAGTCGCAGTGAATCCATCCCACGCTTGGGCCGTCGTGTGTCCGGCCTCCTGCGCCGATGTACTGGCGTCTCCCTCCTCCATGCTCAGCGATCGTTTACATTCACGCGCCGGAGAGTCTACGAATGCCGCTGATCCGATGGGATGTCCCTGACATTCCCGCTCGCTCTTCTCTGTAAAAGGAGTTCACAAAACACATTGAGGATAGACATAAAATGCTGGAACGAAGAACAAGAGTATGAAATGAACAAATCAAGGCCAGCAAGGATGATCAAGGAAAGACCCATGAACCATTCTTGGCTGTGAAAGAGTTGATACTGAGGGGGTATGAACATTGTGTGCTCCATATTTACATGATCCTCCAATGAGGTCGACAGTTGTTCAGGACTCTAGGAAAGAACTGCAAATGCTGGTTTAAATCAAAGGTAGATCACAAAATACTGGAGTAACTCAGCGGGACAGGCAGCATCTCTGGAGTGAAGGAATGGGAGATGTTTCGGGTCGAGACCCTTCCTCAGACTCAGTTGTTCAGGACTGCTCTCTAATCATCATGGACTCGGTCTACTTCCAACCCAGGAAAACATCTGTCTAGCACTGGAGCAGTTGAACGCTATGGCCAACAAACACCAGTCAATGTAGTCAGACACCGTTCCCTATCTTCAGCACAGTCAGCCTGAAGAAATCACTCCCTACCCACCGTCCACTGCTGCACCAGAGGAGCAAACATCCTCGACCACTGCCATGCCAGTCAGAGATGCCTATTGCAGGGCTGCCAACTTTCATGCATTGAGCGTGAGAATCGCGCATTTGGCCAAATTCTCACACTCTCACGCTGATCATAAATTTGCCGGGGCTGGCGAGTGTTTGTGGGCTGGCGAGTGTTTGCGGGGCTGGCTGCAGCTCTGACCATGGAACAGCCTCTTTTCTTTCTTTTAAAATCTTTTTAGTAGTTTTTTTTCAAAAACAAAAAAACAAAACAAAAAGATAAACATAACAATGATATTGATACATAGGGATCAGGATTACATTAATAACAGGTATAACCTACATATGAGTCCAGTGTCAAAATACACATTGAATATAGATCTGTATAAATATATTTAAGTGTTTAAAAGAAAACATATATAAGAAAAAAAACAAAAGATAAAAAGAAAAAAAAGAAAAAAAGAGAAAGAAAGGAGGAAAAAAAACCCCCTAAACTAGAGAAAAAAAACCAAAACGGAATCTGGGCTGCAAAGAATTTCAACAATTTAAGTCCCTGTTTGTCGTCAAGTCCGTTCCACCATATAAAGGTAAAATAATTATTACAACGGTTGGAGAGGGGACAATTTATATTGTGTGAAAATGTTGAATAAATCTTCCCCAAGTCCTATCAAATTTAACCAAGGGTTCAACAATGTCACTCCTAATTTTTTCTAAATTTAAACATGATGTCGTTTCAGAGTACCCAATGGAATCAGAGGGTTAGAGTCTTTCCATTTAAATAAAATAGATCATCTGGCAATTAATGTGGTAAAAGCAATCAGCCGATGGGCAGAACGGGACAGATGAATCTAACATTGGTAGCCCAAAAATTGCAGTAATAGGATGAGGTTGTAAATCAATACCTAAAACTACAGAAATAGTATCAAAGATTTCTTTCCAATATTTTTCCAAAGGTGGGCAGGACCAAAACACATGGGTTAGTGAGGCCACTTCAGAATTACATCTGTCACAGGTAGGATTTATATGACCATAAAAACGAGCTAATTTATCTTTTGACATATGAACTCTGTGAATTGTATCAAAGCGTGTCTTGCACACATTGAGGAAGTCTTAACTAATTGAAGAATCCTCTCACATTTCTCAATAGGTAAAGAAATTTGGAGTTCTCTTTCCCAGTCATTCTTAATTTTATAAAATGCATCTGTATTTTCAAAATCAACTCATAGTCGTTATTAAGCCTTTCTGAGAAGGGTTCAAATGCAATTTTTCCTCCAAGATTTCGGTTTGATGTGGTAACGGAAAAAAGGGTAGAATAGCCTTCAAAAAATGTCTAATTTGTAAATATCTAAACAAACATGACAGGTAAATTATATTTATTGGAGAGTTGTACAAAAGACATAAAACAACCATCCAAAACCAAATCATGAAAAGCTACGAATCCCTTCCTCTTTCATAACAGAGAGGCTTGATCAGTACTAGAAGGTTGGAAAAAAAATTGACTCGATAAGATAAAATCATTCAATCCAAAAAATGTACGAAATTGAAACCATATTCGGAATGTATGTCTTATTATTGGATTTTACTTCGGAGTCACGTGAGTGATTCCGTGAAGAACCCCGCCAGTTCACATGCGCGTCAGTTACGTCAGCCGCATTGGCGCAAGCACCGGACTGGCAGGGCAGCGCTCCTGCCGGTGGTAAGTTAAACCTAGAAGGTAAGTTTCTTTAACTTACCAGGGTTTTTTTTGTTCAGGCAGGAGCCTCTTTTCACAGAGGTTTCCTGCCAGACTTTTGCAGAGCCCGATGAGTGAGCCGGCTACGGACTGTGGGGAAATCCCGGTCCGACCGCGGAAGCGGATAGCCGATAAAAGATCGGGTTTTGAGATAAGCAGCCGCTGACAAGGCAGTCAGCGGCTTCCAGCCTGCGGGGATGCCATGGAGTGGCAAGCGAGTACACTAGAGCCGCTGACAGTGCAGTCAGTCAATGTGGCTCACAGACACATTGGGCCCCAGGCAGGGAGTAAAATTGGTGGAAGAGATGACTCATTCAGCCCTATTGGACTCAGGTCAGCCGGACTGCAGGGTTTCTCTCTAATGATAAGGGTAGAGGTTGCAGGTATGCTATAGTGCTTTTTAACCCTTTACAGGTGAAGCTCTACACTACAAATTTAAATTAGTGAGACTACACTGCAATAGCGCGGGCCTATGGGACAGGCCACGCCAGCAGCGCCTGGGATAGGGCTGCTTCATGTGTAAAAGCGTCGACCTATGGGAGAGCCGCGCCAGCAGCACCTGGGACAGGGCTGCTTCATGTGAAAAAGCGCCGGCTTCTACGAGAGGCAGCTCTGACAAAGCCTGGGACAGGGTTGCTCAAGGTAACACATAAGTCTGCTAGCCCCACGGAGTCGAGGGAATATTCCCCACCGGGGTTGGATAGCAAAATAATATGCCCACGGAGTCAGAGGATGATTCCTCACCGGTGCTGGATAGTGCTTTTTAATGACTATCCCAAATGCAGCAACTATTGCATACAGCAGGGCACACTCCAGCAGGAGGAGTGTGAGCGCCACCCTGAACAAAAGGCGGCAGCAGCACCTAGTAGAGAGCTGCTTGATAGCACCCTCATGGATGATGAGGCGCGTGCCATGGGTCATCTTAGCTCTGACCCCAACTGATGATAAGGTTGAGCCAGATGTCCCATCTCTGCAGGCCGCACCAGCAGCACCAGTTGACAGAGCTGCTTCAGGTCTCCCACTTGGAGGCGGAGACCAAGACGGGTCAGTATCCTGCTGACGCTGAGTCTCAGGGTATGGGCGTGGGGCATACCCCAAGGGATGAAGGGCACGTGTCAGAGGTACCTTTTCCTGACAACAAAGTTGCCATTCCAGCAGAATGTTCCATTCGGGTGCAGGTCCAATGGGGTCATATCAGCGTAGGTATCCTGCGGCCTGCGGCAGCGCCTGTTTAGGGCCGCCTACGAATCGCCCTCTCTGAGGAGGGGAGTGCGAAAGATATAACTGACTCCAGGATCTAAAAAGGTCGATGGAACATACTGGAGCACATATGTGCCGGCAGTGAACAGCGTCAACAAGGGGATGTGAGAGCCAGCCACCGAATCTGTTATTCAGGTAAGGCCTATTCAACAGGGGAGAAAACCTGGCAGACGGATCAATTAAAGCCAACGGCGGGCAAAGGTTCATTGTTTCAGAACGCACCCCAGGCGCTCATCGGCAGTAAGCGGTTCACTGGAGTTGGGGGCAGCATGACAGCTGGGCAGAAGTTCCACGCACCCTGCCAGCCCTACTCAACAAGGTGGGTCTGGCACTTCCGCAACATGAGTAAGTGCACTACTCACAAGTTGTAATATTTACACTTGTTTGTACAACATACAAAGGATAAAAACATCTGCTTAGAGGCACAGTACTAGCATTCCAAGCAAGTTTGGGATTATGGCCAGGGTTATCTTTTAAGATAAGGCTCGGAAATCGGGCGAGAGTTTTCGTGCAAAGCATCCATGGAATAATGGCAGGAGTGGCCTGTTTATTATGAAAAATGGAGAGTGTTGGGCATATGAACTTTCCGAATATGAAAACTTATTTTCCTGACTAACAATAGATTCATAAGGGTCTCAAAGATCCATTTTATGCAGTTCCCGTTACAGAGGTTATCAAAGACAATATAACTGTACTTATAACAATAAAACATTGCGAAATGGGATAAACTGTTTGTTGGTCATTGGGATTTACCGTTAACTATTAATTAGCCTATGACTCCGCACTGTGGCAAGAGATTGGAGTTAATAGCAACCTGTTATAAAACTGACTTCTATTTTCATCAAGAGTAATTGGCAATATAGTAGCTGTGTTTCAGCTGTGCAAATCAAGGAACTGATATCGTGCAAAGTAGCGACCTCTCAAAGGACATGTAGACCATTGTTAACAACCTTATGCTATTATCAGCTGAAGCTACCTCAGTCACACTGATGAACAAACAGTATTCAGCATTGCTCCAGTAGTTTGGTCGGTCGAATTCAGTTATTACGAACTGATGCTAAGAGCTCTACGGTGAGAAGTTCCGAATACCATCTCTAGTTGGAGGTAGCGGAGATTTGCATGAGTTGCCAATTCTTCAGTTGATGGTATGAACTAAATATATACACTAGATGCACCCCATGGGTAAAGGGCTATTGAGCGAATATACATAATCTACATGCTCATCTTCAAGTTGCTACACTACGGTGGTGGCATATGTTAGTCACATGGCAATCAAGTAATAATTTACCTAATCTCCTCTGCCACTGGTGTATCATCAAGTTCAGATCGATGACAACACAGAATAGGTATTGGATCTCAAAGTATTATGAAAGTATGGTTCAATGGTACATCGAATATCGACATGTTGGTTTCATGTTTATTCACTGATTGCAAAAATATGTGGCAGAACAGTGCAGAGAAATACATTCTCGCTATAAAAGGGCGGAATGTTCTTTAATGTCTTCCTACATTTTGCCTCATTAGTCGGGTCTTGAAACAGTCAGCAAGACCTCGCTTTAGGTTTTCGTACTGTCTGACTGGCTAAGCAGCCATGTTGCCTGCTTTCGTCAGGTATAATAATACAACCGTATCCGGTTATTCTAAAAAACAAAAACTTTGCTGGTTCAAACTGTGGTTCAGGAAACCGGCCTCTGCATAATAAAACAATTATTGACTTACATATTCTGAATGGACTGCCTTACGGCTCAGATTGTCACATCAAGACATGAATGTGCTCACTGCAGAGTGCAGGGATAGCACCAAAAAAGCAGTACATTCCTATTGAGGAGATCGAAAGCGGGTTTGTTTAATGTTAATGTCACATTTAATACGGTACAGATTACTGACGTCTTCCAGTTCATTCTTAAATGGTCTTTGACAATAATTCAGTTATAGAGCCACTACAGCTGCACCAAACGGGAACCACTCTGTCGGGTTCAACCCCGGATATCGAGTTGTAAAAGAGATCTTGATACAAGTTTTCCCACTACAAGTATATGCAGTTTGTATATTGAAAATGTGTTAACAATACTTCACCAGGGGGATCCAGCTACATCCTTAGTCATGAAAATAGTATCAGCACAACGAGGGCAAATATTGCAAACGCTGTGGCTAGATAGGATGGAATTGGCTGCAGGTGCCATTACATTTTACATTCCTGATCTACACAAGCAGAGCAGACCAGGGGTGGCAGGATTTAAGATCATATTTCGGATACCCCACGGACTCACGTCTATGTACGAGGGCAGGCTCGCTATATTATATCAAGGCCACCAGAATCCTAAGAAGTGTGGAATCAGCATTGTTTATTAAGCGACAAACAACCACACAAGGAAAGGTCGGTTCAGACTATTTCAAGGTGCTGCAGCAGGTTCTGGTTTATGCAGGTATTAACTCTGATGACTGTACATCTCATTCCACCAGGGCAGCATCAACATCAGCGGCCAGGGCAATGGAAGTTCCCATTGACCATATCCTCGCGACCGCAGGTTACTGACCCGGGCTTTTTGCCCATTCTGTTTTGCGGGGTTGCGATACAGGGGTTGCTATTGATTTCTTTATTAATGTAAACCATTAATACATTTGAATCAATGTCATGCTTAATGCATTTTTGATTATTCACTCATCCAGAGTCAATCGATGCAGTGAGACGCCGAGATTTGGATCTGCGGCAAGAAATCACAGGGCTTCGAAGCCTTCACGGAATCACTCACGTGACTCCAATGTAAAATAGTAAGATTAAATGAGAACTTACCAGTTTGAAGTTTGATCTTGATTTTATGAGGAGTTACGTTGGTGATTACGTGCCCTCCACGCCCAACCCTCTCTCATAAAGGTCATCTGGTAGTTCTCAGGTTGCTAATCTTACTAAGTTAACTTCGGTTTTTTGTTATCTGTGATTTCATACCGCTGCTTTGAAGATTGACGCGCATGCAAACTGGCGGGGTTCTTCACGTAATCACCAACGTAACTCCTTATAAAATCAAGATCAAACTTCAAACTGGTAAGTTCTCATTTAATCTTACTATTAGTCGTATATTTTTACTATTAGTCGTATATTTATTCAAACTTGTAATTGTAAAAGGTAACGAGGCCCCTAGAATAGAAGCCAATAATAGCCCTTGTATAGAATCACGTTCAAGATTTATCCATACTGGGCATTGGGTATCTTCTAAATCTTTTGTCCAAAAAGTTAAATAACGAGCATTAACTGCCCAATAATACAATCTAAGGTTCGGCAGTGCCAAACTTCCGTCTTTCACTCAGATCACCGTCTTTTTTTTCATTTCTGTAAGTATTTTTTACTTAGTCTGGAATTTTTATTCTGCCATATATATGAAGACATTTTAGTCAATAATATCAAAGAAAAATTTAGCAATAAAAATTGGTATCGTCTGAAATAAGATAAACATTTTAATAGCATTGATTCGGCCGATTAAAGATAAGGACATTGGTGACCATTTAGTAAGCAATGTTTGATATGGTCAATTAGAGGCGTAAAATTAGCTTTAAATAAATCCTTGTGTTTCTTGGTAATCTTAATGCCTAAATAAGTAAAACATTCGGTAGTCAATCTAAATGGAAACTGTCCATAATTTGAAATTAGATTGTTTAATGGAAAAAGCTCACTCTTAGTAAGATTTAGTTTATAACCAGAGAAATTACTAAATTGATTTAGTAGTGCTACTATTGCCGGAATAGATTTCTCAGGGTTAGAAATAAATAATAACAGATCATCTGCATAAAGAGATATCTTATGTGCCTTATTCCCACGGACAATACCAAAAATATTAGGGGATTCCCTAATAGTGGTGGCCAAAGGTTCCAAAGCGATATCAAACAGTAAAGGACTTAAAGGACAGCCCTGTCTAGTACCTCGAAAGAGCCTGAAAGAAGGGGATCTCTGATTATTGATAAGTACAGAAGCCTGAGGTATATGATATATCACCTTGACCCAAGAAAACATTTTGGACCAATCTTAAAATGTTCAAGTGTATTGAATAAGTATTCCCATGCTCCTCTATCAAACGCCTTCTCAGCATCAAGTGAAATGACACATTCTGGAGTTTTATTTGGCGTTGTATATACGATATTCATTAATCTCCTAATGTAATGCAGCTCCAGCTGCAGGCCGGCAGTCGGTAACACCGGGAGCTTGCGGGTCCCTGGTGGGAGACCGCTTTTTGGAGCTCCCGCGGCGGCAACTTCTCCCACCCGAGTTGCGGGGTGGAAAATGACCTGGAGCGGGGCCTTACGTCGCCCGGCGTAGCTTTAATGGCTGCGAGACTTGCTAGCGCCTGCCGGGGGCTTTAACATCAAGACCCGGAGCGCGGCCTTGCATCGCTCGGCGCAGCCTGAGTGGCCGCGGGACTTATTTACCATCGACCGCAGGGGGGCTTTGACTTTGACTTTGACATCGGGAGGAGAATGGGGAGTGCAGGGGAGAGATAACACTTTGCCTTCCATCACAGCAAGGAGAAGATTCACTGTGATGGATGTTTGTGTGAATTGTTTGTATGACTGCAGAAACTAAATTTCGTTTGAAACTCAATGAGGTTCAAATGATAATAAACGGTATTGTATTATACGGAAGTATGAGTAATGATTTTTAATAAAACCTGTCTGATCTTCAGAAATAATTTGCGGTAAAATATTTTCCAATCTCATAGCTAATATTTAGCAATTTTGGAATCTACATTTAACAGTGATGTAGGTCTATATGATGTCACTTCAGTTGGGTCTTTATCATTTTTAAGAATTTAGGAAATGGATGCTTCATAAAAGGATTGTGGTAATCTATTCATTAAAAAGGCTTCTTCAAAAACCTTGCATATCCTGGGAGACAGTAAACTTGAGAAATACTTTAAAAATTCTACTGTAAACCCATCTAAACGGGGAGCTTTACCCGAATTCATCGAGAGGATTGCTTTCTGTATTTCTTCCTCTGTGATGGGTTCATCCAACAACAGAGACTCAATATGTGATAAATTTGGCAAGTTCCGTTTTTTTTTAAAAACTCATGCATTATATTGGAATCAGTAAGAAATTCTGATTGGCATCGGGGGGAGGATAAAATTCCTGAATGGATTTTTTAATTTCATCGTGGTCTACAGTTAGTGTACCATCCCGTTTACTCACTTTATTAATCTGACGTTTGTCCGACACCTCTTTCAACTAATTAGCGAGTAATTTACCAAATTTTTCGGCATGTATATAAAATAGACTTGTGGTTTTAAGTAGCTGATTCTCAATCGGTGATACTAATAACAAATCATGTCTCAATTGAAGTTTAACTATATTCTTTTTGAGCTCTAAACTAGGAGTTTTTGAATATTTTTTATCAATTTATTTAATCTCATCAGCCAATATACGTATATAATTTTGAGTTTTGTTATTTTTAATCCCGCGGAGTATGAAATAATTTGTCCACGAATATATGCCTTAAAAGCATCCCAGGCTACACCATTGGATATTTCTTCCGTAGAATTTGTTAAGAAGAGAAAAAGCAATCTGATCTTTAATAAAATTAACAAAATTTAGATCTTGAAGCAAAGTAGCATTAAATCGCCATTGTTCAGCACTAAACTTGGAATCGGGTAGTTTGATTGATAGTTTCAAAGGTGTGTGATCAGAAATAGCGATTGCATCATACTCACATGCAGTGACCGATGAAACTAGCTGAGAATCTATTATAAAGTAGTCAATCCTAGAGGAACTATGATATACATGAGAGAAAAAGAAAATTCTTTGTCATTTGGGTGTAAAATCTCCAGACTTCTAACATTCCAGAGTCAAGTAAAAAATAATTGATAAAACTAGCTAATATATTTGGAAACACATGATCAGATGCAGATCAGTCCATCAAACAACAGTTAAAATCTCCACCCATTATTAAAAAATGTTCATTTAAATTAGGAAAGGATGCGATTAACTGTTTAAAGAACTCAGGGTGATCAATATTTGGTGAATAAACATTCACCATAGCCACTTTTTGGTCATGAAGAACACCAGTAATCACCAAAAATCTACCATATGGATCAGAAATTGTTTCATAATGAACAAACAAAATTGAGGAGTCAATAAAAATAGAGACTCCTTTCACCTTTAGCTGTGAATTTGAATGAAACTGCTGTCCTCTCCAAAACTTAAAGAATCGTTGATGGTCGTCTTTCCTTACATGAGTTTCCTGAACAAAGATAATCTGAGCATTTAGTCTACGAAGAACTTGAAAAAAAATGTTTCTTCTTAATGGGATGGTTCAGACCATTCACATTCCGTAAAAGGAAGTTAATGACTTTATCCATATTGTTTGTAAAAATCATGTGGAATGTAAAGGGTTAATTTCATAGAGAGCATAACGATTCAAGATACTGGAAGGAGAAAAATCTAAGGCGCAGCCAGAAATAATGACATTTTGATGATCACCGGTGTTCTTCATAACCAAAAAGTAGACTTGAACGTAATAGGTTAAGTCCAGAGGGTCAGACATGGGGCTTTGTGTGGGACAGCAGTGCAGACGGGCTAGGAGCAAGGCCAAGTGTGGAATAGTACTAGGCGCACAGTCAAAGCTGGGACCAGCGGAGTGTTCAGCACTGGGAACCTAAGCAGGTAAGCAGCTATGATCAGGGTAGAATAGGGGGCAGGTGTAAGGCTGGACTCAGGGCCAGGAATGAGAGAAGGTATGCAACTGGGGTCAGGGTCACGAGTTGTACCAGGTGTGCAGTGAGACCCAGGTGCTGCACGTGTTGATCAGAGCCTGGGCTCTGCTGTGGAATGTAATTTATAGTCTAACCTTATTCATAGCTAATCCGACTGAAAGCATAAATATTGCATTGTAAGTTAAGAGACTCGCTACAGTATGCAGCAGATTGCACAATTTCAAGCTGAAAAATGCAAAAGCCCCGCACCAATGGGAGGGGGGACACCCTCCCCGACGAGTAGGAAGAGACTTTCCGCAGAGACCGTTCCCTCCTCAACCCCATGGTTAACTCATCCTTTTCCCACCCAAACTGCTCCCTCCCCAGGTACCTGCGACCGCAGAAGTTGCAACGCCTGTCCCCGTCCCTCCTCCCTCGATTCTGTCCAGACTTGGGGGCTTTGGTTTTGTCTTCACACCGTTATTGTGTGTTTATATATTTATATAGGACCGGCACCGTCCCCAGGTGACGGGCCACTGTGTCCCCGAGGGCCGCACCGATTCTCCCCGCAGCCGGGGGCCGCTCCGTCCTCAGGCCGGGCCTCGGTGCTGACTGATCCCGCGCCCGGATCCCCGCTCCCACCCGCCGCCGATCCCCCGGAGTCTTTTGTCCGCGGACCGCATGCGCGCCTTGGCCGCACCATTTCCGGGTCTCTCCGCGCCTGCGCGCTTGGTATCGCCTGCAACATAGGGCGAGTTCTGGGTCGCGGAGGTTTCTGGGTAAAGACGGCGCCATGGAAGTAACCTGAAATCATCGGCTCACCGCTCCCCAATGGACAACAGCCAATTGGTCCTTGTAACTGGAGGGTGTGCAGTCAATGTAACACAGCGACCTCTCACAAACGACGTGGTCCATTACTTGTGCAACCCATCGCACATACAAATGCCGGAAATTCCAACTATTTATGAACCCATGGCAGTTTTCACCCTCCCTCCCCAGAGTAAACAGAGTAGGAAGAAATACATGAACATTCCAGAGGAGTCATCAGAAGAGAAAGACGGGCAGAGACCAGATGGGCCGAATGGCCTCTCAATATACATTGCATGCAGAGAGACACAGGGTTTACAACAGAACTTATTTAATTTGTCACTGATCCAAGACATTAAATTCCCGACCACTTTTAGAAATTACTAACAACATCGGAACAAACCCCAACTGTGTGCAGCAACCAAGGTTCAGTCCTGGGTGTGATGAACATCAGCAGTACCCGCACAGTCCAACACCAACAGTCGCTTGTGGACTTGCAACCGGACTCAGCAACCGTGATGGTTAAACAGTGAACTTTCTTCAAATGCCTGCGCCCCCACCCACCGTGAACGAGCTGTTGTCAACAGCTCAGATAATCAAGTGAATCCCTTCCCACACACTAACCAGGTGAGTAGCCTCTCCCCCAGTGTGAATCATCTGCTGGGAACCAGGTTAGATTTTCCAGTTGTGAGATACCCTTTATGCTCACAATAAATACTCAAAGACTAAATCCTGGAAGCAAGAGATTTCTTTATTTTACGAGTCTGCAGACCGGGTGCCTCTCCAACCCGAGACACACTGAAGCCAGGGAGATCATCCCCCTTTATACACAAAATCTTACATTCAATTTCTCCTCCGGACCTCTCTCCAATCAGAGTCGGAGGTGCACAATCTGTAGGTACAACCCACCGTACATCCCCTCGTACCTCCCACATCATACATTGCATGTTCATGGTAATGAGCAATTTCTTGACCAGGGGTGTGTTGTAATATTCATTTTTTCTATTAAGCATGCTCAATTGCTCATGACCTGGCCCACTTTCGCTCACCTCCTAGTGAACCCTCTCAGTTTTCCTATATCAGCACTAAAGCTAAGCTATAGTGACTAGGGTCCCATCCATCACTCCTTTCCACTGATAGGGATCTCTCTACATCACCCCCTTCTCTAGCGAGACAAAGCTATCTCTTCTTACTCAAGGCCTCAAGGATGGGTCTGGCAATTTTCAGACACTGCTGTCAGAATCTCCTCTCCAGCCCCTCTCTGTTTGAATTCTCTTTAAAACTCCTTTCTTTAATAGGGTTTAATCACTTTATCCCTCACAATCCTCCCTTTTTCTTTTGCTACGCATACACTGATTAAACACTCATTTTAAGTTCCTTCAATTCGAACTGACGTAACATCGTCCTAACCTTCTCCTCCTGTAAATCATAAAACTTCCCCTGGCCGCATTATCATTATTTTCTGTATTTCCCCTTTCTCTCCCATAGGCATGACTACAGCCTGCATCTGACATACTTCTGGTAATAAGTTCCCTAAAACAAGGGATACAACAGGGGATGAAGATCAGTCCAGCCACTGCACATAGAAACACAAGTCCCACCGTTCTCCACCATGTTCCTCCGAGGATAGAATCCCACCATTGGGTTCCCATAATCGAATTCCATTTTTGTATTGGAACATGCGCCAACTTCCGGATCCCTTCTGATATGTCCATCACTGCCTGTCCATTATCATCGATGTTCAAACAGCAATTAGAGAGGTTGAATTTCCCGCATACCCCTCCTTCTTCTGCCAGGAGATAATCTAGGGCTAACCTGTTCTGGTATATTGCTGCTCTCATCTGCGTCTGCTGCTTTGCCAGCATCTCCAGCGCCCCCGCAGTTTGGTTGGTAATTACCTCCAGTACTGCCTGTAGCCTTATGATCCGGTTTAACATATATACTGGTGTTCGGTAGCCCCAGGATCCATCTTGTGCCCAAGTGGCTGGTCCGTAGTATGAGATGATTCTTGCTGGTGGCCACTCATCATCTTCCCATTCTCCAATGTCTATTTTCCTCTTTTTCCGATATAGGTCATCAAATACAGGTGTTCCTAACGACTGGCCTTCTTTGGGGTTTAACAGGAAGAATCCAGGTTGTACCAGTCCAATAAAACAAGTCCCACTCCAATTCATTGGTAACACCGAGTATGCCTTGTATCCGCATATCCATAACAGTCCTTCAGGGGCCGGTCCACTAGAGGCAACCTTGTTCCATATATCTCGCAATACTGGGATCCCCTGATAAGGGTTATTCCCGGTGCAGTTCCATAGTCCGGCTGATTCTACTCCATCAATCTCCATCCGGATAGCGCAGTTTTTCCCATATTTCTTAGTTAGATACCATTTAGGCTCCTCTGGCCACCACACTCGGGACTGATTTGGCCACTGGGTGACGATGCGCTGGCAGGGGCTGCTGCCTACTAGGACGGCATCCTTTGCCCAGGGCCTAGCGATACACTCAGTCCCGACCGGAGCATCTGTCAGGACCCATACCTGGGGATCTCGGTCTTGTCCAATTGTCAGGTTCCACCCCATCAGGTCCCATATTTCAACAATGGATCCTCTCCATGGCCAGCGTGAATTCATCAGCGGTCCTCCGCAGACCCAACAGTTAGTCACATTCAGGGTCCCAGCTATCCGGGTGGCCAAGTCCACAAACAGGTTTTTTTCTCCTTCAGGGATTTCGATCTGCTTCTTGATTTCTTCGTACAGTGTCTGGTGCACTTGAGGCTGAGTATGTGGGGGAGGGGGAGGCTTCGTGACTACTACCTTAGTAACCTCTTTTATTACTTCCTCCTTCGTCTTATCTATTGCCCCTTTTATGATCTGAGAAGGGAAAACTAACTGTACACAAACCCATCTCTCTCCCCTTGGGCAGGTAACGGCCCCAAACTTCCCTATATACCCCCTATTGCCTGCCATCAAATACTCCTTTCCCCCCTCTTTGCAAATGATTCTATTCTTTCGGTCATGGCATGCTTTATTCACATGGGAATGATAGGTAAATGATCTGGTTATTACCCCTCTGTATTGAATAGGATGATAACATTTATCACAATTATTAATACCTTTTACAACAATTACATACAAAGCAAACAATACCACGACTGCTCCTTTCATACTGTCAGTTATACATTCAATGCTTTTCTTTTTAAAATTACTGTTAGGGGTGTACTTCCCGGCTTCACCGTCCACTGTTCCTCCTCCTCAGGAACAGGTGGATCGACGGGTCCTTTAACCCAGATCGCGTGGGTCCACCCTTTTTCTTTTATTCGTATTGCTGTCTCGGTTGTCAGTAATACTAGGTATGGGCCGGTCCACCTGGGCTGGAGTTTCTCCTCCTTCCAATTTTTGACCAGTACCCAGTCGCCGGCCTTTACAGCATGTATTGGAAAGTCAAGTGGCGGGCTTTGAGCCTATAATCCTTTCGCTTTTAATTCTGTAAGGGAACGAGATACAGCCAGTAAATAGTTCCCTGAGAATACATCACTGCCCTCTATGGTGGGTATTCCTTCTATCTTTCCCAAATAAGGTAACCCAAACAACATTCCATAGGGGGACACTGCTAACCTTGCATGGGGTCTCCGTTGCTTTTCTCAAAGCCTTTCTGTTTCCCTACTGCTCCAAACATATGCCAGACTCCATGTACATATGCTGCTCTTAAAGCCTTAATTTCTGCCAATTGAGCTAAGCAAGATTGCAGGCAAGCTTCCAATTTGATCCTGCGCTATAGCTTTTACTTCTTTAGATATTACTCGTCCAAAATATTCTACCTGCTGCTGACAAAACAAAAACTTCTTCCTTGATACATCATGACCTCCTGTGCCATCTTTTCCAAGATAATTACAATGTCTCTTTCTCACGTTGCTCCTCACTTGTGGAACAAACCAACAAATCATTCACATACTGTATCAACACCTTCCAAATCTGCCCTACAACATCTGATTAAAAACACGGCGCTAGTATTTAAAACGCTGCCGCATCCTAGCCTAGGTGTATTTAATACCTCTTCTTAATGTTCTTACCATAGCTATGTTCACCATTATCTTAATATTATTATTAAGATCATTATTATTATTATTATTATTATTATTATTATTTCCTGATTATCGTACCTGTTCACATCCCCCAACACACCTTATCCATTACCTATCTCCTTACTAGCCTTGTCTGGGCTCAGATCCAGATTTATTTCACTCCCGATAGGGCATTTGAGAAAACACTCTCCCAAATACATTTATTATTGGCATGGAATCTCTGGCCCCTGTTTGGCTCTGTCATAGGACTCACTGTGTGTCGGTGCATCACTTATTCCAGACTTCAACCAGGTCTGTTGTTACTGACAACATTGTCTTTCCTTTTTCACGCTCTTTCTTTCTAAAGCAGTCTCATCAATTCATCCCTCTGCTTTCCACTTTAATCCTTTCTGATCTGCCTTCTTTCTCATTCTAAACTCAATGTCTTACTTCTCAGATAGTTTATCCTTCTTTGCAAATTTATTCACCTTCCTTTTAAAATCTTCCACTGACTTCTCGATCCTCATATTTTACCACCACCTCTTCTACCTCGGGTAATGTCATCACTTTCCCTTCTACCCCTGAGATTCTAACCTGTTTTTTTTTTTACCCAATCTCATTCCTTCTGGTACCTTAGTTATACTCGATCTTTCTGCTCCCGAATCTACCATAAATATCATATCCTCTCCCTGGGGTCCTAATTTCAAATTTACCAGAGGTTCCCGTGTGTATCCTATACACCCCAGGGAGTGGAACCCCTGACACCCCTATTCTTCCTCCATGAGTGCGTACGACTGCACCTCCCGTCGTAGCTTAGGACATTCCCTTTTGAAATGACCCGGCTCTTTACAATAATAACACCGGGGTGGCCCCGTATACCATCCTTCTGATCCTTGTTCCTTGTTTTCCCGGGGACCCCAACTTCGGTCCCTCCGTTCACCTCTTCCTCGTCCTCTAATACTACCGCTTCCCCTTCCCCGGTCTCCATGAGCACCCGGCTTTCTATCACCTTCAATTCCCCCCCTCTGTGCTACTTGCTGTACTGCTTGCAGCATCATTTTTGCCTTTTCCTTCTGTTTCTCCTCATCCCGTCTTACATATACCTTTTGAGCCTCTGTTAACAACTGATTCAATGGTTTTTCATTCCAATCTTCCAATTTTTCCAATTTCTTTCTAATATCTGGCCATGATTTTGTCACAAAATTAACCTTCAACAACTGCTGACCTGCGGCCATATCAGGGTCTATCCCCGAATACTGCTGGACATTTTTCCTTAACCTTTGTAAAAACACTGTCGGAAGTTCGTCCTTGTTCTGCTGATTTTCAAAAGCCCGTTCGAAATTCTGTCCCCTGGGAACGGCTTCTCTAATTCCCTTGATTATTATCTCCCTGAGATCTCTCATACTTTTTCTTCCTTCCCCTGTTTGGTTATTTCAAGTCGGCGCATCTGCCTGCAACCCCTTCTCCTGCCTGTCTGACCATCTGTCTTTCTTCTGAAGTAAACAAACTTCCCCTTATTGACATCATTGTCTGCCAACTCCGTTTTGTTTTTCTGGGCCCCATTAATTTATTACCCTTCTCCAACCAGAATGTTTATCTAAACAAACCATAAAAGCTGCTTGTTGTTCAGCAATTAACTTATTTCTAATTTTGTTCAAACCATTCCCCCTACAAATACATACGACTAACAATTTGCCAAATTAGCTTTACTGAAAAGAAATCTATAGAAGCCAAGCAACCTACATTTTCCAACTTCCCCTTTTTAAGTTGCGATGATTCAAAGCATTGTCCGTTACCTTACAATAACCTCCCCCATTGCTTACAATTCCTTAAAGGAACACACACACAATCCTTACAACATGTGGCCCACAGCAAACAAACCTATCACATATACAAACTTCCTCATTCATACAAAACCGGTTTTTACATTAGTTCCATTCTTACTTCAATGAGATTGTTTGAAACAACTCAATATTTTTCATAAAAACATTTTTTTTTGGCCCTAGGAACTGATCTATTTGTTCAGCCAGTCCCAAGGGGTCTTCCAATAAACTTTTCATCTCCTTTTTAAAGTTCCTCACCCCCATACTGGTGAGAGGCACATAGTTTCCTTACTCTTTACCCCGGGTGTTCCCTTCACCCCATCCAACATTCGCCCCAACGGACTATCGGGCGGAATGTTAGGCTCCATATCAGTATGAGCCTCATCCCGGTTCCCCGGACCCTTACTCCTTACCATTCCGGTTTCCCATTACCTTGTCGGACTATTCCCGTCCGACAAACCCCGATCGCCCAGGCAATACTTAATAGTCGTTTTTCTTACCTGGGTCCTGTGCACAAGAATCACTCGACCGTCCCGTACGTATTTACCTTACACCCCCTCTTGCTTCCGGAGTCTTTTCACCGGATATCACTCGCTCAAACTGCTGATGGCAAGCAAGGAGATCAGAGACTGCTGAAATCAGCAGGGTGCACCTTCCCCTCCTTCTTTGCCTCCACCAAGCAGCCGGAGTGGCGATCGCGGACGAGCCCCCAATTTGTGAGATACCCTTTATGCTCACAATAAATACTCAAAGACTAAATCCTGGAAGCAAGAGATTTCTTTATTTTACGAGTCTGCAGACCGGGTGCCTCTCCAACCCGAGACACACTGAAGCCAGGGAGATCATCCCCCTTTATACACAAAATCTTACATTCAATTTCTCCTCCGGACCTCTCTCCAATCAGAGTCGGAGGTGCACAATCTGTAGGTACAACCCACCGTACATCCCCTCGTACCTCCCACATCATACATTGCATGTTCATGGTAATGAGCAATTTCTTGACCGGGGTGTGTTGTAATATTCATTTTTTCTATTAAGCATGCTCAATTGCTCATGACCTGGCCCACTTTCGCTCACCTCCTAGTGAACCCTCTCAGTTTTCCTATATCAGCACTAAAGCTAAGCTATAGTGACTAGGGTCCCATCCATCACTCCTTTCCACTGATAGGGATCTCTCTACATCACCCCCTTCTCTAGCGAGACAAAGCTATCTCTTCTTACTCAAGGCCTCAAGGATGGGTCTGGCAATTTTCAGACACTGCTGTCAGAATCTCCTCTCCAGCCCCTCTCTGTTTGAATTCTCTTTAAAACTCCTTTCTTTAATAGGGTTTAATCACTTTATCCCTCACACCGTGAAACTCTACCCACAGTTGGGAGAGGCAACTGGTTTCTCCACTGCGTGAACTCGCTGGTGGGCCATCAGGTGGGCAGCTTGTGCGAATTCTTTCCCACACACTAAGCAGATGAACGGCCTCTCCCCGGTGTGAACTCTTTGGTGCGTCATTAACGTGGACGGATGATTGAATCGCTTCCCACACTCGGAACAGCTGAAGGGCTTCTCGCCGGTGTGAGTGCGCTGATGTCTCTTCAAGCTGGTCATATGAGCGAATCCCCTGCCACAATCAGAGCAGATGTACGGCCTCTCCCCAGTGTGAGTTCTCTGGTGTATCTGTAATACAGACGAGTAAATGAACCCCTTCCCACACTCGGAGCAGGTGTACGGCCTCTCCCCGGTGTGAATTCTGCGGTGTCTCACTAACGTACATGAATGAGTGAATCCCTTCCCACACTCGGTGCAGGTGAACGGCCTTTCACCGGTGTGAATTATCTGGTGCGACAATAACATAAAGGAAAGAACAGGGGTGAAGACAGGAGAATGGGGTTGGGAGGAAAAGATAGATCAACCATGAATAAATGGCGGATTAGACTTGATGGGCCAAATAGACAATAGACAATAGGTGCAGGAGTAGGCCATTCAGCCCTTCAAGCCAGCACCGTCATTCACTGTGATCATGGCTGATCATCCACAATCAGTACCCCGTTCCTGTCTTCTCTCCATATCCATTGACTCCGCTATCTTTAAGAGCCCGATCTAATTCTTTCTTGAAAGCATCCAGAGAATTGGCCTCCACTGGAATTCCACAGATTCAGAACTCTCTGGGTGAAAAGGTTTTTCTTCATTTCCTTTTTAAATGGCCCACCCCTTATTCTTAAACTGTGGCCCCTGGTTCTGGATTTCCCCAACAGGCTAACTGGTCTATAATTCCCTCTCTCGTCTTTCTTAAAAAGTGGGATAACATTAGCTACCATCCAATCCACAGGAACTGATCCCGAATCTATAGAACATTGGACAATGATCACCAATGCGTCCACGATTTCTCGAGCCACTTCCTTAAGTATCCTGGGATGCAAACCATCACGCCCTTGGGATTTATCAGCCTTCAGTCCCATCAGTCTACCCAACACCATTTCCTGCCTAATTTCATACCTAATGTTGCTCCTGGAACTTATGAATGTATGAACTAGGTGGGAAACCGGATAGAAACTGAGAAATGAAATGGAATACTATATTGTCACAGGTGTCAAGACACAGTGAAATTCTTTGCTTGCATACCCAAGGCATGCAAATAGTGGCCACCTACGGTGCAAAATACACCGGCTCCTCCTTTGTTCTTCTCTCCCCCCACCCACCAAACCCCACAGTGGTTCCCCCACACCAGGTTCTCCTTTATTCATCCCCTCCTCCCTCACACTGATTCCCCCACTCTATCATCGATCACGAGTCGACCCGCAAGACTTCACCACCGCCGAGGCTCTACCGCCGCTGCCGAGGTCCCACCGCCGCTGCCGAGGCTCCACCTCGGGCCAGAATATCAAATGCTTAATAGTCTTTCCTGTTGATGTGATTAATTCTTTATTTTTCCATAACTGCCAAAAGTCATGTACAACCCCAAACGCATAGCGAGAATCGGTGTAGATATTAGCACTTGTATCTTTTGCCAATATGCAGGCACTAGTCAGGGCATACAGCTTAGCTGCCTGTGCAGATGTTCTGGATGGTAAAGCATACGCCTCCAGCACTTGGTGTGGTGTGACCACCTGCTAATAATATGTCATCACAAGGTCGGTGTGAAGAGCCATCAGTAAATAGGACCAGATCAGGATTATCAATCGGATGACTGCAAGTCCAGCTGGGGAATAGCAACAGCTTCTACAAGCAATATACAATCACGGTCACATCCTTCTTCTGACAGTGGTACAAAGGTAGCTGGTTTTTAGCAGTGTTAGCTGATAAGTACAGTTCGGATGTGATAAACTTCATATCCTGTTCTTCTAGCGGCTGTGAAATGCTGAGTTCAATATTAACACAGTAATCGAGAATGATGGGGATCGATTTTTTCTATCATTGTAGCCGTCACTGCCACAGCCTGTAAGCAGACAGGCATGCCATTTACTACAGCTGGTAAAGCCACGGAATAAGAGGCTACTGGTCTTTTTCCCCTCCATGTTCTTGATCCAGGATCCCGGTCGCAAACCCCTTTGATTATTTTACATAGAGTTGAAAGGGCTTTTTATAATTTGGCAATCCCAGCGCCAGAGCAGTAACCATAGTGTTCTTTAGATTTAAAAACGCCTGGTCTCTTTCTGCAGTCCATACTACTCTGGAGGATTCAGTCTGCAAGGTGACCAAATGAAATACTTCATCTAGTTCCCTCTGGTCATAGATCCATTCTGCATTAACCCACCATGCCTAAGAAGGAGAGAATGGTCTTCTTTGTCTTCGGGACTGGGACGTTCTCTATTGCTTTTATTCAATCTTTTCCTAGTCAATAGACAATCGACAATAGGTGCAGGAGTATGCCATTCGGCCCTTTGAGCCAGCACCGCCATTCAATGTGATCATGGCAGGTCATGCCCAAGCAATACCCCGTTCCTGCCTTCTCCCCATGTCCTCTGACTCCGCAATCTTTAAGAGCCCTATCTAGCTCTCTGTCCTCGTCTCTGTTCTAAATGGCTTACCCCTTATTCTTAAACTGTGGCCCGTGGTTCTGACCCCCCAACATTGGGAACATGTTTCCTACCTCTTGAAGACAGGCATGCCATTTACTATATTTACCTTAATAATCTTATATGTTTCAATAAGATCCCCTCTCACCCTTCTAAACTCCAGAGTATACATGCCCAGCCGCTCCATTCTCTCAGCATATGACAGTCCCGCCATCCTGGGAATTACCTTGTAAACCTACGCTGCACTCCCTCAATAGCAAGAATGTCCTGCCTAAAATTAGGGGACCAAAACTGCACACAATACTCCAGGTGTGGTCTCACTAGGGCCCTATGCAACTGCAGAAGGATCTCTTTCCTCCTATGCTCAACTCCTCTTGTTATAAAGGTCAACATGCCATTCACTTTATTCACTGCCTGCTGTACCTGCATGCTTACCTTCATTGACTGATGAACAAGGAGCCCCAGATCCCGTTGTACTTCCCCTTTTCCCAACTTGACACCATTTAGATAGTTATCTGCCTTCCTCTTTTTGCTACCAAAGTGGATAATCTCACATTTATCTACATTAAACTGCATCTGCCATGCATCGGCCCACTCACCCAACCTGTCCAAGTCACCCTGCATTCGCAGAGCATCCTCACAGTTCACACTGCCACCCAACTTTGTGTCATCTGCAAATTTGCTAGTTACTTTGAATCCCTTCATCTAAATCATTGATATATATATTGTGAATAGCTGCGGTCCCAGCACAGATCCTTGCGGTATCCCACTAGTCACTGCCTGCCATTCTGAAAGGGACCCGTTAATCCCTACTCTTTTTCCTGTCTGCCAACCAATTTGCTATCCATGTCAGCACTCTACCCCCAATGCCACGTGTCCTAATTTTGCCCACTAATCTCCTATACGGGACCTTATCAAATGCTTTCTGAAAGTCTAGGTACACTACATCCACTGGCTCTCCCGTGTCCATTTTTCTGGTTACATCCTCAAAAAATTCCAGAAGATTAGTCAAGCATGATTTCCCCTTCGTAAATCCATGCTGACTCGGACTGATCCTGTTACTGCTATCCAAATGTGCTGCTAATTCATCATTTATAATTGACCAGCACCTTCCCAAACCACCGATGTCAGGCTAAATGGTCTATAATTCCCTGTTTTCTCTCTCCCCCGCCTTTATTAAAAAGTGGGATAACATTAGCTACCCTCCAATCCACGGGAACGGATCCTGAATCTATAGAACATTTGGAAATTATCACCAATGCATCCACAATTTCTAGAGCCACTTCCTTAAGTACCCTGGGATGCAGACCATCAGGCCCTAGGGATTTATCAGCCTTCAGTCCCATCAGTCTACCCAACGCCATTTCCTGCCTAATGTGGATTTCCTTCAGTTCCTTCGTCACTCCAGATCCTCTGGCCACTAGTATATCAGGAAGATTGTTTGCATCCTCCTTAGTGAAGACGGATCCAAAGTAGCTGTTCAACACATCTGCCATTTCCTTTTTCCCCATAATAAATTCACCTTTTTCAGTCTTCAATGTTCCAACTTTGGTCTTAACTAATGTCCTCTGGCCACGAGTACATCTGGGAGATTGTTTGTATCTTCCTTAGTGAAAACAGATCCACAGTACCTGTTCAACCTGTTTCATTGTTCCCCATAATAAAGTCACCAGTTTCTGGCTTCAAGGGTCCAACTTTGTTCTCAACTATTTGTTTCCTCTTCACATACTTAAAGAAGCTTTTACTATCCTCCTTTATATTCTTAGCTAGCTTACCTTCGTACCTCATCTTTTCTCCCCGTATTGCCAGATACTGTACAGGAGGCTGGCAGAACTGTAATTTTCTCAGGGATACTTTTCTGCCAAATGTTGCAGCCTCCTGAGGCTCCTCCATTTTCAATAAATTGAAAGTGATTCCCAATCTTTCTGTTGGTAGTTTACATAACAGAAGCTTAGAATTTTTCTGACACATAACCAGTAAAAAAACAAGAATTTCATTGTCCTATCTGGGACACACGGCAATAAACTCTTGATTTGACTTGAACCCCCAAAATATAAATATTTAATGAAATAAATGACTTCATACAGCTGAAAAAATCTTTACAAAATATGTTACCTGGAATGTCTCTTTGCCTAGCACTGTGTGCAAACAGCACAGAAAATGTGATTGATAAACTGATGACAAAAGTAACATTACCTAAACTCTAGTTTGACTGCCCCTTTGCCTGACACTTTCTTATAGTAAACGTGGCTTCCCTGTGCTTCTTTCTTGCCAGTTGAGCCAGTAAGGGAAGCTGGTCGGTGATTGGGCGCAACGCTTCCCGGAGACTTTGTCTGATTGGCCGCTGAGTGACTGGCGCATTGTGATTGGATGCAACGCCCTTGAAGACAGCAGCTGATTGGACGTCAGGAGACCGACTTGTTGATTGGACGGGAAATTTAAATATAGCTGGTCGGTGATTGGATGCAACCTCCTTAGAGACAGTGGTTGATTGGCCGCCAAATAATCGGGCATAAAAAAAAAGAAAAATAGGAAAACAAAAAAAATCGGAATTCCGATTTAAATCAGAAGAATATCATGCCTTTAATTTATAGGGAAATTAAAGGAAAATGAAAAGCTGAGACTTCGCAGATTTGCTTCGAGATTTTATTGGGGTGTTGCATGTAAGGTCACCGGGTCAAAGGGCTTGACGTACGGAGCCGCTCAATCCATCTGGAGGACATCGCAGCTTCCGGTATATGTTGTTAATACACAAAATGCATACTTTCCTACCTGTTAAAAACTGCCAAAATTGTGAGTTTTTGCGCTGTAAATAATTATGGAAGTCGAAGTAACCGTGAGAGACATTTATCCTACTTCAGAATTCCAAAAGTGAAGAGAAATTAAGGTAAAGAGAAGCGAGAGCTGAAGGGACAACAACAGTTAAAGTGCTTGGCGAACATTGGCCGTGCAGATATCAAGATTGAAAATATTGGGAATTATGCATTTGCTCGCTGCATTTCATCAACAGTAAGGCATTATTTGTGTTTTTTCTTGATTCATTTCGTATCTAAAAAGTTTCAGAAGTGATAAATCTGGCTGTAAAATGTTTAAATCGCCCATGGTTCTGAAGTGGGTTTTTACATGCACCGGTGCCGGGTGCTGGTGAGCCATGGCAAAGCGCTCTCCACTCAACGGGATAGGGAAGAGACAGTCACCGGAATGCACCCACTGGTGGGACGGCAGCTTGGAGGAGCAGGTGAAGCCCTTGCCATACTGGACGCAGGTCAAGCGGCGCTCGCCAGTGTGGGTGCGCTGGTGCTCCGTCAGCTTGGAGGAGCGGGTGAAGTCCTTGCCGCACTGGGTGCAGGTGTAGGGGCGCTCGTCGTGTGGGGCACTGCACTGGTGCTGTGTAGCAGGTAGTTGGAGCGGGTAAACCCCTTGCCACACTGGGTGCAGGTGTAGGGGCGCTCGCCGGTGTGGGGTGCGCTGGTGCTGCAACAGGTAGTTGGAGCGGGTGAAGCCCTTGCTGCACTGGCTGCAGGTGTACGGACGCTCGCCAGTGTGGGTGCGCTGGTGCTCAAGCAGCTTGGTGGAGCAGGTGAAGCCCTTGCCACACTGGTCGCAGGTGTAGGGACGCTCGCCGGTGTGTGTACGCTGGTGCTGCAGCAGGTAGTTGGAGCAGGTGAAGCCCTTGCCGCACTGGACGCAGGTGTAGGGACGCTCGCCGGTGTGTGTGCGCTGGTGGGACAGCAGCCTGGTGGAGCAGGTGAAACCCTTGCCGCACTGGTCGCAGATGTAGGGACGCTCGCCGGTGTGTGTACGCTGGTGCTGCAGCAGGTAGTTGGAGCGGGTGAAGCCCTTTCCACACTGGGCGCAGGTGTAGGGGCACTCGCCGGTGTGGGTGCGCTGGTGCTCCAGTAGCTTGGTGGAGCAGCTGAAGCCTTTGCCGCACTGGGCGCAGGTGTAGGGACGCTCACCGGTGTGGGTGCGCTGGTGCTGCAGGAGGTAGTTGGAGCGGGTGAAGCTCTTGCCGCACTGGGCGCAGGTGTAGGGCCGTTCGACGGTGTGGGTACGCTGGTGCTGAAGCAGGTTGCTGGAGTTGGTGAAGCCCTTGCCGCACTGGGCACAAGTGTAGGGGCGCTCGACGGTGTGGGTACGCTGGTGGGCGAGCAGGTGGGTGGAGCAGGTGAAGCCCTTGCCGCACTGGGCGCAGATGTAAGGACGCTCGCCAGTGTGGGTGTGCTGGTGCTCCAGCAGCTTGGTGGAGCGGGTGAAGCCCTTGCCGCACTGGGCGCAGGTGAAGGGGCGATCGCTAGTGTGGGTGCGCTGGTGCACCAGCAACTTGATGGGGCAGCTGAAGCCCTTACCGCACTGGGCGCAGGTGTGCTGGTGGTACAGCAGGTGGGTGGAACAGGTGAAGCCCTTGCCACAGTCGCTGCAGGTGTTGGGGTGCTCCCCGGTGTGCACGCACCTGTGCATCCTTAGGTGCGTAGACGACGTGAAGCCTTTGCCGCAGTCGGAGCAGGTGAAAGGCTGCTCACTGTCATGCACCCGCCGGTGCTTCTGCAGCCCTGACGACTGGGAAAAGCTTTTGCTGCAGGCGGAGCAGCTGAAGGGCCTCTCGCCGGAGTGCACGCTCTTGTGCCGCAGCAGGTGGCTGTAGCGGTTGAAGTTCTTGCCGCACTCCGAGCAGTCGAAGGGGCGTTCTCCCGTGTGCACCCGCTGGTGGGTCTCCAGCTCGCACGGGTACTGCCAGGCCTTGCCACACACGTTGCACTCATAAGGCTTCTCCTTGTTGTGCCCCGTCATATGTTCCTCTGCCGAAGGTCAGCCCCTAGAAGCTCAGTCCACACACAGAGCAGATGGGGAGGGGGGGCTCACCGGCACCCTGGCCGCACACGTCCCCGTCTCTCTGTCCACAGCAACAACTCCTAAACCGTGCAGGAGGGGAAACACAGAGGGTCAACAAGCTGGCAAACAGGACATTACTAACATGAACATTACTAGTGCTTTGAAGGGGGGGGGGGGAAGGGAGGGACAGGGGGTAAGGGGAGGGGTGGAGGGGAGAGATGAAGCAGGTGGGGGAGAGATGAGCAGGTGAGGGGATAGATTGAGCAGGATAGATGAGCAGGGGAGGGGGAGAAGGGAGGGGGAAGGAGGGGAGAGATGGTGAGGGGCATGTGGGATGAGGACGGTGGAAGTGAGGGAAGGGGGAGGAAGGGAGGGGATGAGGAAGCAAGTGGGAGAAGAGGGGGGCGCACGAACATCCGGGCACCGTGTCGAGCCGCCCACCCCCATGACCGCCAGCCAGCTGCCCTGCGCCGAGACTTAACCCCGCCCTGCGCCTTGACGTCTGCCACACGAATGGCGCGCACAACCGGTGCCTGGACGTCACCCCCAATCCGAGGGGGACTGCTGGCAGTGCCCCACCGGTGATTGGCCATGTATCACGTGGGGGTGGCATCGGAATCAGGTGCTGGAGTAAGTCAGTGTATCGGGGAGCGTCTGCGGGGAACATGGATTGGTGCACTGTGGCCTCCCGCCGCCAAGAGGATGCTGCACTTTATAAAAATTATATACAAATACTTTTATTCAAAAATAACAATAAACATAGCGTATTAACACAATCAAAGACTGCCTATGTTGACAGTTTATAAACAATCATTAAATTAATATATCGCCAAATTTATTAACAAAACACTCGTCATCCCGCGGCGACCAGTGTTCACGGAAGATCTGAAGAGTCCCTGTGGACACTGCGTCTTCCCTCTCCAGGGTCACGTGGGCACGGACATCGGTCCGGAAATGGGGCAGGCAGTCAACCCTGGTGCGGCTGTTGACCAAAGATCCTATAGGGGGTTTGTACGTAAGGTCACTGGGTCATATGGCTTGACGCACGGAGCCGGTCAATCCATCTGGAGGATATCCGTAACTTCCGGTATATGTTATTAATGCAAGAATCGCGTACTTTCCTACCTGTTAAAAACGGCCAGAATGTTGAATTTTTTGCGCTGTAAAAATTGTGGAAGCGTGAGAGACATGTACCCAACTTCAGAATTCCAAAAGTGAAGCGAAATGAAGGTAAAGAGAAGCGAGAGCTGAAGGGACAACAATAGCTAAAGTGCTTGCCGAACATTGGCCGTGCAGATATCGGAATTGAAAATATTGAAATTATCCTGTTTGTGCACTGCATTTCATCAACAGTAAGGCATTATTTGTGTTTTTTCTTGATTCCTTTGGTTTCTAAAAAGTCTCAGAAGTGATAAATCTGGCTGTAAATTTTGCTTCAGAGGCGTTTTCTTTTTGTATGTAAAAACCCATTTGAGAGCCATGGGCGATTTTAAACTGTTACAGCCAGATTTATCAGTTCTGAAAGTTTTTAGATGCCAAAGGACTCAGGAAAAAACACAAATAATGCCCTAGTTGATGAAATGCAGTGAGCAAACGGCCAATGTTCGCCAAGCACTTTGGCTGTTGTTGTCCCTTCAGACCTCGCTTCTATCTACCGTCATTTCTCCTCATTTTTGGAATTCTGATGTAGGCTAAATGTCTCTCATGCTTATCCCGATTTCCATAATTATTTACAGTGCAAAAATTGACGATTTCGGCGGGTTTTAACGGGCCCACTACGCTGGAAACAATGGTCAGTGCTTACCTGCAGTTCATCGCGTGTACTCCACTTGGCGTAGCATAACAACAGTACGGGTCATGGGTCGTGACCCGACTGCCGTGAAAACTCCCTCTTGCGGAGCAAGATAGTCCACTCGACGAAAAATACATAGTACTGTCATGGGCAGATTCATGGGTAATTTAAGGCCCCATTTCCGCAACCGGCTTCCGCCTCCGCACCAAAGATCCCGTGGGATACTAGTGCGGAGATGGAAGCCGGTTACGGAAACATCCTCGTAAAAATAAGTTATTTGGTAAAAAACCTTCTCATTTTCAGAATTTTAATTTATTAACACAAACTGTTCCCCCACAACGTTGATTACACTGCGAGTCGGGTCGGGTTACTGAAATGGATGAAATAAAGGCCCACGTTCCGTTCCGTTCCGTACTACATGCCAGCCCATTGCATTTAGCAGGAGTGGTCTATCTTGCTCCGCTATAGGATCTTTGCTGTCGAATACCCGCTGCCTGAACCCGCGAAAGGTCACCATGGCCAGGCCCAGGACAGGGAGATCCCCCCCATCCCTCCCGACCTACCCCCCTCTTTACTGGGTGCCCAAATATCAGGAGTGTGGGGCTGAAATGTAGCCAAACCTTCAGATAGTCGAACAGGGGCTGCAACCTCTCACACTGCATGTACAGTGCGCTGCCCTGGGATGACTGGAGGCGCTGCACTGGGAGGACCAGAGGCGCTGCCCTGGGAGGACCAGAGGCGCTGCCCTGGGAGGACCAGAGGCGCTGCCCTGGGAGGACCAGAGGCGCTGCCCTGGGAGGACCAGAGGCGCTGCACTGGGAGGACCAGAGGCGCTGCGCCGACCCGTTCAATAGGCAGGGGTCGCTGCAGACAGAAACAAAGGCGGTGCGCTGCGGCCTCCCGTCGCCAGGTAGCAGGTAAGGTCGGAGGACTCACTGACATCTCCCCCCGTCCGCACGCCTCGGGCTCCGGCTCCGGCTCCTCGGGCGGGGGAAAGGCCGCGGGGCCGGGCGGCAGTTCCCACCTGAGCTGCGGCGCTGAGCTTCCTCGACCCGTCGGCCGCGGCGACGCACCAGAGCTGCCGTCAGTCCTCACGTGACCGGCGACCAGGTGCCGCCACCCCCCCCCGCACTGACGGACAGCGTCAGCGGCCAATGGGAGCAGGTTCCGTTTCCCTCGCCCCGACGTCACAAACGACCAGGTAACCGCCTCCTTCCTTAAGTCCGACCAATCGGAGCCGCTGCACCGCCCCCGCCGCAGGTGACCGCGTCCTATAGGCCGAGCCCTAGCCCCGCCCCCGCGGGACAGACAGCGCCCGTCGCCAATCGGAGCCAAGCGTCCCGCCTTAGCAACGGTTGCCAGGGCACGGCCGGCCCCCGCGGCTCCTACACCCACGTGGGGGGGTGGGGGGGGGGAAGGGGGAAACAATGACAGCAGCTGCAGAGGCTGCAAACCTGAGACAAAATCTCAGGGTGGGGGGAAAGGGGGTGCGGGTGGGGTGGGGGTGGGGAAGGGAAAACAATGACAGCAGCTGCAGAGGCTGCAAACCTGAGACAAAATCTCAGGCAGGGGGTGAGGGGGTGAGGTGAGGGTAGGGGTAGGGGTAGGGGGTGGGGATACAAGACTACAAAATGCTGCAGTTACTCAGCAGGGTGGGCAGCGTCTCTGGAGAGAAGGAATAGGCGATGTTTCGAGGTTGAGACCCTTCCTCAGACTGAGAGTTGCAGGAGAGATGTGGAGTGAAAAGCTTCTTACAGAGAAAACAAAGACAATAGGTGCAGGAGTAGGCCTTCGGCCCTTCGCTATCACCGCCTTTCAATATGATCACGGCTGATCATGCACAATCAGTACCTTGTTTCTGCTTTCTCCCACATCCCTGATTCCGTTAGCCCTAAAGCAGGGCTGCCAACATTGGGTGAGAGTTGAGAGTGAGAAATTGCGGAGGCGGGGGGCGTAGAGACCCGAGTCGGGGGGGGGGGTGGGGGGAAGGGTTGGTAGGGAGCTTTTGCATTACTTTTCAGCTTGAAATTGTGCAATCTGGTGCATTACTGTTGCGAGTATATTTTAACTTACAATTGAATGCAACATTTATGCTTCAAATTGGATTAGGTATGAATAAGGTTAGGCTAAATTACATTCCTAACTACATTCCACAGTAGAGTCAGGCTCTGCTCAACAGGTGCAGCACATGAATGGCCTTAGTATATTCATGTATGGAAATCAGATTATAATTCATGCTGTTATGCATATATATAAGAGAAACAAAAACCTAGAAACAAGGCAAGAAGAGTTGGACTTCCATCACTGTTCTGCACAAATAAATCAATCAACCTTATCCTTTGACTATAGAAACAAGACGAAAATAATGCCACATATTCAAGCGTATATGGTTCAATGAAATTAAGATATTATATGTAAAACATATATATGGAAACAGGCCCTTCGGCCCACCAAGTCCACACCGACCAGCAATCTGCCTTACACCAGTTGTATCCTACACGCCAGGACAAACTTACGGAAGCCCAATTAACCTACAAACCTACCTGCACTTCTTTCGGTTGTGACTGAGAAACCGGAATACATCCAGAGAAAACCATGTGGTCATAAGGAGAAATGTACAAATACTGTACAGACAGCATCCGTCGTCAGGATCCAATCTGGGCCTGTTGGTGCTGCAAGGCAGCAACTCTACCTCTGCGCCACCGTGCCACCCCCCATTATTTATTTTTTCTGTAATATATTTATTATGGTGTCACGTCAATAAAGATGAACACATGATTATAATTTCGGCCCTTAGATGGATAACACAACATCTCCAGTCATTGTGTTTTATGGCTGGTTTTCAACCTCTTCAGTCTGAAGGTCTCGACCCGATACATCACCTAGTCTTTCTCTCCAGAGATTGCCGCATGTCCTGCTGAGTTATTCCAGCTTTTAGTGTCTAGAGTTTTTGAAACCACCTTCTGCAGTTCCTTCTTACACTATCTTTGTTAAGAAAACAGTCCTATTCTCATAAAATTATTCACCTCATGGACTAAGTATTTTCTTCACCTCCATTGCTACAGAGAATACAGTCCCAGATTTATCAAATCTTTCTTTCAAAGTGAAAAAAAAATTCCAAGCGCCCGCCAAACGTTCATAAATCGCCCCTGGATCCTCTCCAGAGCAATTGCACCCTTTATACAGTCACAGTCTTACAGCATGGAAACAGGCCCTTCATCCCAACTTGTCCAGGCAGATCAAGATGCCCCATCTAAACTAGTCCCATTTATCCGCATTGGCCCATATCCCTTTAAACCTTGTGTGTGTGTAAGGGATGTGTGTTAGGTTGTGTGTGAGAGTGCGTGTTAGGTTGTGTGTGAGAGTGTGTTAGGTTGTGTGTGAGTGTGTGTCAGTGAAGCGGTGACAACACCCGGAGTGAGCGGAGACTTAGCGATGTCCAGGGACCATTTCCCTCTCTCCCCCCTCGGGAATGAAAAACCCCCCCCCCCCCCCCCCCGGAACCGGCCAGGTGCTCCGTGTCCAGCTGGGGTCCGGGGGAGGGAGGGTCAGTGATCCGGGTTCCGCCGGGGAGGTGATGGACAGTGGCGGGGCTCGGAGGTTCGGGCATCGAGAGCCGGAGCTATAGCCCGAGATTCATCCCTGCGGCTCCGGAGACAGCACCGACAGCACGCATTCATCCGTTTGCTCCTGGCAACTCCATGCGGTGTGGACAGAGCCGCCTCAGGTGAGCGTGGGAGATGTCGAGCGGTGCCTGGGGGGGGGGGGGGGGGGGGGTGTGTCGGTGCTGGGACCACCACCGTGTCTCACCTCTCAACCACATCTCACGGGAATGTGAATGCGGGTGAGGCATCCACACTATCTAGAGCGGTGGACAAAAATGCTGGAGGAAATGCTTGAGTCTGAAGAAGGGTCAAACTCAGACATAGATGCTGCCTCACTCGCTGAGTTTCTCCAGCATGTTTGTACTACATGCCATTTTTAAATAGTGTGCGATGGGCTTAAGCCATTCGTTTTCTTAGTGTTCGTTCTTTACGGGGAACCCGCCGACAAAAAAGAAATATTCTCATTGGTGAGTGTGGAGGAGTGTGTGGGACTTTATTTTATTTATTCATATAATTTTTTTAAATATTTTTTTGAGCGAGAGAGTAACTTCTGTCACAGCGTTAGGGCGTGAGAATTTCCTCAAATGCGTTAGTCTCACGCTCAATGCGTTGAGAAGCTCGCGCCCTACCTAAATACAAATCTAAGCTCACTCTTGAGAACATCCAGTGAAATACGGACCTACCACTGCAGAGCGAATTCCACAGATTCACAACTCCTCTTTGGTGAAAACTGTTTATTCACCTCTCCGTCCTTATGGCCTACATCCGTTTATTCTCAAACGTGGCCCCTGGTTCCTGAAAGCTGGTCTCTGCGAGCATCATTGAGGCTAGGTCTCGGCTAGCTATGAGCCATTGTGACATCATCAGTCATGAAACTGTGGTTTTAAATTCAAAGTCTTTTGACTTTTGTAAGACTTAATCATGTAATGAGTCGAGAATAAGTTGAGAAATAAAGCATAAAATGTTTCAGGTTAGGTATCCCGATCCTCAATGGGAAAATGGTCAATCGGAATAAGTAAAAATGTAATCATTACCATGTAGTATTTTTTTGCGAGATGTAAAGACAACCACTATACACACCCAAACGCACACCATATACACAATTACAAGATCAGGACTATAATAAGTGGTAGACCAACTGCCCAGACCCCTTGGGTCTGCTCCCCAATGCACCTGTGCCATAGATAGATAGACTATAGGTGTCTTAGCACAGGTTGATTAAGGGTAAACAAGTGTTGAACTGTTGCACAGACAGAGGGAGACTCATGTTCATATCCCTGAGGGCTGCCCTGATTCAGGCACTTTGTATGCTACTCAATTTTTTCAGCATCTACAGGTCCTTGAGTTGACCCATTCATCCTCCTTCTTATTATTGATTCCAGAACTGGGCGTCTTCTGTGTGCTGTGTGATTTTCTTCCTCCTACTCTAGCTCAGTGCCTTTTTTGTCTGACCCAATATATCTTAGTCTTGATAGGAAAGGTAGGTCTCGACCCGAATGTTACCATTCTTTCTCCATAGATGCTAACTGGTCTCGATGAGTTACTCTGCATTTTACATTAGATGAAACATAGACAATAGGTGCTTGCGGGAAGCATTTGGCCCTTCGAGACAGCAAGATATCCACATTCAGTAACCCGTGCCTGCCCTTTCGCCCTTATACCTTATTTCCGTAAACCCATGAGCTCTATCTAACTCTCTCTTTTAAATTCATCCTGTGAATTGGCCTCCACTGCCTTCGTGCAGAGAATTCCACAAGTCACTAATTGGCTGAAAACGTTTTTTATCATCTCTGTTTTAAATTGGCCTCCCTTTATTCTTGGACTGAGGCCACTGGTTCTAGACTCCTCATCGTTGGGTACATTTTTCGCAATCTAGCTTGTCCAGTTACTTTATAAATTTATAGTTCTATGAGATCACCATCTGATCCTTCTAATTCCAGTGAAGGTTCTGGTGTGCGCAGGTGGGTTTCACGCGAGGGAGAATCCGTTCATCTGCTTCGATTCTGGGAAGGGGTCATTGAATTGCTGACACACCAGTGTGTGCACAGAATAAGAATCCCTTCTCCTGCCCCAAGGTTCAGGAATAAGGGTCAAGACCGAAACGCCACCATCCTCCCACTGGAATTACTACAGTTGTGGTCTATTTTAGGTACTTGGATTAGCGATGTTACAAAACCTCTGCAGCGGCGCCTGAGATTTGCCACGGGCGAATGTTGCGCGGGGACTCCGGCGCCTTTTGGGGGAGAGGGCGGCGGGACGGGGATTAGCGTGCAGGTTTTGTATCGTTGTGGAGAGGGATTTCTCGCTTTTTAGGGCTGCTAGTCGATGAAGGAAAAATCGATCGGACTTACGTTTCCCAGTTTAAAAAATAAATAAAATATCGCTGGACAATTTAATAGTTGGATTAAAGTAAAATGCGCTTCTAACGCCTCCAATGCTGCTGCAAACATGAGGGATCGCAAAAGCAGGACAAAACAAATAGTAAGTCGTATATTTACATATTATCTTGCTTATTGGGGTTGGCTTTTAATCTAATTTTATGTATGCTAAAATGTTATTTGGGCCCCATATGATTCAGCAGTGTCTCTTCCATGCTGAAATGGGGTTTAATATTCACGGCAACTGCAACGTTCAATCGATCGCATTCAGAATTCACCCCACTCACAGATGATTTAAATCCTCTTTGTTTGGACAATAGGTCGTATGGAGGATCTAAATCGTCTATTATTTTGTGTCATTGTCTATCCATGTAGTCAATATTTTTATACTAAATATCCACAAATGGGATATTGTGCGAACAATAATAATTTCATTATATTGAGATGGATGGTTATAGATTAATTTATGGAATTAAACTAATTTCACTTCCATCTGGCATATAATTCATGACAGTGAGATTTAAAAATCATTTTGTATTTGTGAATTCTTGTGTGAATGGGGATTAGTTTGTTATTTGTTATCTTAAGCTATTTAAAAAATATATCATTTTTTAAGAAATGGTAGTTGGTTAGATCTTG
Organism: Okamejei kenojei; assembly: GCA_035221665.1. NCBI lineage: Eukaryota > Metazoa > Chordata > Chondrichthyes > Rajiformes > Rajidae > Okamejei > Okamejei kenojei. The sequence goes on along the minus strand of CM069145.1, from coordinate 59,239,396 downwards.
TAAATTAACTTAGAGTAATGATAGTGAAATGGATGAATATGAAAATAAATTGATGTGATTAATTTAATTTGATTTGATGAATGGAAACTGATGTATATGAATTTTGTGTTGGGAATTTTTACTATTTGGTTTAGCATTTAATTTTTATCTTTCAACTTTTGTTTTAAACTGCATTAATAAACTCGTTCTGTTAATGCTGTTCAGTTTTCTTTTCTCCTTTAATTTTTAAACAGATGTCTCCGAGAAGAAATGCAAATTGTCTATGCAAATGACCAGCAAAAGAGACTGGTCTGACTGGTTTAGAGATTATCGGAATTTGACTTCTTCAAATGTGATGATTATACAGGACATCTTAATGGGAATAGTAAGGAGCAGAAGGCTTGTCATTCGTGGTTTGAAGAGCAAAAAACTTTATAGTTTACATGCCAATTAAAAAAAGTTGAGGAGTTGAGGAAATAAGTGAGGTATACAGAGTTGATTATCTGAGGAGTATGATAATGTCTACTGGATTATGATATGCCAATGTAGAGCTAGGCAATGATCTTCTCATAAATATTGGTTCTATTGCTAGGATAATTGTAATTTAGTTACCTATCTGTTACGGACTTACAAGCATATAATACAATATTATTAATTTTCAGATCTTGAGAATATAACATTGTAGAATTTTGGGGGTTTATATTTTGTTCCGTCACAACGGTCAATTTTGTAACTTGTTACAATTAGGTAACTAATAATTATATGCTTTTAATTTCGGGGTGATCCAGTTAAGTGTTTTAATATTTGTTTCAGAATGTTCAATCTATGATAACTGAATAATTCATTCGCTCGCGTAATTTTTGAGAAGGTTATGGCTTTCGCTGTCTCGAACACAGCTTTGTGTTTAAGTCAATGGGAAAAGCAATAGGGAAACAAAATGCTAATTTCCGAGTATGAAAATGGCCATACTTTTTAATACTGAAAGTATGAAAGTGATTTAGTGTCTAATTAAACGTTTTATGCTTTATCTGATGGGATAAATTGCAGACTTGATTTTTAAAATCTCAACATATTGTAACATGGCTACTGGATATGACAGGTTCGGAGGATTATGGGCCAAATGTGGAGGGGTGTGAGGGCAGTGGGGGAGGCAGAGAGCGAAGTGAGGGATGGGTTTGGGCGGCGGAGGGAAGTGTGAGGGAGGGGATGAGTGGGAATTTTTGGCGGAGGGGTGGAGAAATGTGTGGGTGGAGGTGTGGATAGTGGAGGGTGTTGTGAGGAAGGAAGTGGAGGAAGACAATAGGTGCAGGAGTAGGCCATTCGGCCCGTCGAAGCCGCTCGCTTTCATTGTGATCATGGCTGATTCATCCCCAATCAGTACCCGTTCTTGCCTTCTCCCCATTCCCCTGACTCCGCTATTTTTAAGAGCCCTATCTAGCTCTATTTGAAAGTATCCAGAGAACCTGACTCCACCGGCCTCTGAGGCAGAGAATTCCACAGACTCACCACTCTCTGTGAGAAAGTGTTCCTCGTCTCGTTCTAAATGGTTTACCCCCCCCCCCCCTTATTCTTATACTGTGGCCCCTGGTTCTGGAGTAGTCCCCCAACATCGGTGAATGTTTCCAGCCTTAGCGTGTCCAATAAGATGCCTCTCAGCCTTCTTAAATTCCAGAGTATACAAGGCCCAGTCGCTCCATTCTCTCAGCATATGTAAGTCCGCATCCGGGAATTAACCTTGTGAACCAACGCATCACTCCAACAACTCAAAGGTATTTAGATTGTATTCAATTTATTTAATGCTTTGTTGAATTTTTTATTTAATTTTTTTCTTTTTCATATTTTAGTTTATATAAACTTACAACAATTGCTCCCATACTTCCATTTTATAAATCAAATTTCATTCCCACAAACATCCCCCATAATACTACTATACATCCATAACCATATCATTTCTACTCATTCCCCATTACCCCCAAATATCTAATTTTCCCACCTATCCAACACCTATTATAATTTTATCCCTCCTCTCAATCCCCCCCCCCC
>CM069145.1:59166768-59236874 GCA_035221665.1 Okamejei kenojei | reverse complement strand
CATAGAGAATAAGTATTGGCCATATTGGCCCTTCGAGCCAGCACCGTCATTCAATGTGATCATGGCTGATTCATCCCCAATCATACCCCGTTCCTGCCTTTCTCCCCATGTCCCCTGACTACGCTATTTTTAAGAGCCCTACTATCTCTCTCTTGAAAGCATCCAGAGAACCAGCCTCCACCGCCTCTGGGGCAGAGAATTCCACAACAGACGACACCACTCCTCTGTGAGAAATGTGTTGCCTCTCTCCGTTCTAAATGGCTTACCTCCTTATTCTTAAACTGTGGCCACTGTTCTGGACTTCCCCATCAATGGAAACCACTTTCCTGCCTCTCAGCGTGTCCAATCCCTCAACAATCTATATGTTTCAATGAAAATCCAGAAAAGGCCTCTACCCACAGATGAGCTCCACACTTCCCCAACGGTCACCTGTTGCTGGCCATGATTAGTTTCTGGCCGCCGTTTTTCCCCCTCGCCTTCAGTTTATCTATTTATCTTCCATCTCCCCACCCCCAAGAAGGGTTCAGACCCAAAATATCATCTGCTCCTTCTCTCTAGAGCAGCGTTTCTCAACTGGGGGGTCCCAGGAACGCTAGAGTCGCCAGGGTTCAAGAGAAAAATATGATAACTAGGCTAATCATACGTAAAAGCATTTTTGATCATTTATTGGTGTTAATTTTTTCATATTCGTGAATCTCATTATACACAGTACGATAAATTTAGCGATGTCTTTCAGCGACGTCAATATGGGGCCAGTGCGAACGGCCTTTAGTGGTCAGTGGACAGGACTGTACGTGGCTGATTGTTGTAACAACAAGTGACTCACTCGAGTACCGACCCATGCCACGGTCTCCATCAGTCCTGTCTGTGCATCCTGCCGTGCAGGTACAGTCCCCCTTCACTCAACTCACGTTATTTAGTAATTTTTACCCATCATTTTAGGGATGTTATATGTATTTTAAAAATGTAAAGTATGTTTATTTTTTTATATCAAAAGTTTTATTTATGTATGTATTAAGTTAGTTTTATAAACTTTATGTGTGTTTGTTTTCTCTCTCTCTCTCCTTTCCCTCCTCCAAGGTTAGTATTTTCTGTTTTCCTTTATTTTGGTTTCAGTTTGGCACAAGCAGATTTTTTGATTTCAGTTATTTATTTTTGCATTGTCGGTAAACTTGAGAAAAACGTAAAGTTATTTTTTGCTAAAAAAAACCAGTTTTATCAAAGAATATATAATTTTGCCTTAGAACTTTAAGTGTATGAAAATAGAAAGAAAAAGATTATAAACAATATAATTAAATTTTATGTAGGGGTTCCCCTGAACATGAAATTTATTGCAAGGGTTCTGCAAGGGTTTAAAAAAGGTTGAGACAACCTGCACGGAGATGCTGTCTGACCACCGTTGAGTTTACTGCCAGCACTTTGTGCCACTTGAGATTCTTGCAGATATTCCCGGACAGAAAGCACCTTTAAGTTTTAGTTTATTTAGTTTAGAGATACAGCGCTGAAATGGGGCCTTTCGGCGCACGGGATCACGTGCCGACCAGTACTCCCGTACACTAACAAATGTGTCCTACACACACCTTTGGGAAAATTAACATTTCCTCCTGAATTTAAGCCTCCTGAAACCTCTGATCCAACAAGCACCAAGTCTCTGAAAGTTGCTGACAGAATCTGGCTTTTAGGTTGTCCGGCCATGGTTTCCCATGCTACTTGCTGTACCACAAGTCAAGTCAAAGTACCCTGGGAGATTGTGAACTGAGAACAAAGGTCAGATGGGACACAGACAAGGCCAGGGCTACACCGGGAATGGACTCACCATGGGGACCATGGGACCATTTGATTTGTTACCTATGTTTCTCCTGATCCCAATTCTCTCCTTAGTTCTCCCCACCTACAGACACCCTCTCCACATATTCCAACCCCCTGAAACACTTCCCAGCACTTTTCCCTCTCCGCTTTCCTGACTCTGCTCAACTAGACAGACAACTACATATTCCCACTCCTCAGACTTCATAAGTTCTAGGACATAATAAGGCCATTCGGCCCATCCAGTCTACTCCACCCATTCAATCAATGGCTGATCTGTTCAACCCCAATTCCTCCTGCCTTCCTCCCCCGTAACACCTGACACCCGCACTTAATCAAGAATCTGGCCAATCGTCCACCTTAAAAGAGTAACTATTGGCTTGCCCTCCACTGGCTCTGTGGCAATGATTCCACAAATTCACCGACACTCCTGATTAAAGAAATTCACCATCTCATTCCTTTTCAAAAGGTACGCTCCTTTTAGTCTTAGAACTATGCCTCAGGTTCCTAGACTCTCCCACTGGTGGAAAACATCCTCTCCACACATCCACTCTATCCAGAGCCTTTCACTATTCATGTAACAGAAGTCTCAACTTGATCCCCCATCCTTCTAATCCCCAGCGAGTACAGGCCCAAGAGTTCATCAAGAACGCTCATCTTATGTTAAACCATCCTTTCTGGATTTGAAGAACGGTTTTGGCCCAAAAATGTTGCCTATTTCCTTCGCTCCAAAGATGCGCTGCACCCGCTGAGTTTCTCCAGCACTTTTATATCTACCTTTCAATTTCCAGCATCTGCAGTTCCTTTCTTATACTCCATCCCTGGTTCATTCTTGTAAACCCCTCTGGACCCTCCACCAATGCCAGACACATCATTCCTCGGTGTGGGGCACAAAACTGCTCACATTACTCCAAATGCAGTCTGTCTGACAGTGCTTTATAAATCCTCAGTATTAACCACCCTGTTTTGTATTGCAGACCCCTCTCAAAATATATGGCAACAATTTAATTCACCTTCCTACTACCAATATTCGACTGCAAGTTAACTGTTTGGTATTCATGCACCAGCCCCACGCCTAATTCCCGTGCACCTCGATTTCTGGATTCAACTCAGCCTTTGTAAAATTGTCTACGACTTTATTCTCTACTACCAAAATTACATGACTCTACACTTTGCGACACAATATTCCACTTGCCACTTCTCAGCGCACTCTCCCAACCTGTCCAAGTTCCTCTGCAGAGTCCCTCTTTTCTAACACCTCGCCCTGCCCCTCCACCTACCTATTTCCGTATCGTCTGCAAACTTGGCCACAAAAGCCTTCAATTCCCTCGTCGAAAATCATTGATAAACTCCGTGAGGAGAAGCGCCCCTGCACGGTCACACGAGCCCCTCTAGTCATTGGCAGGCAACCAGAAAAGCCCCCTTTATTGCTACCTCAGACCACAGTCCTGTTATTCCTCAGTAACACCATTTGTGTGACACTCTGGAAGCACTGAAAAATTCGCCTACACTGAACAAGATCAGTGAGCAGATTTAAATCAGCCCGTTCCATCTCTCAGCGCCTGAGTCTCGAGGGACGTGTGGAATATCAAAGCATGATTTATTTCTTCAGCCAGGAAATTCAGGAGAAACCTTCTCCACGCCATGGAATGAACGCCATTTGAAAGGTGTCACGATGTGAGAATTTTGAGACGAATAAACAGCATGATGCAATTACTTACTGGGATACCCCGTTGAAGATAGGGAAAGGAACACAAGCAAACAATCAGGTAGGGTAAGGGAAGGAGAAAAATACTGGCAGGACTAGATGGCCGAATGGTCTCTCTATGTACACTATGCTGCAGAAACAGGCGAGACCTAAGATAGAGTTCACGAAGTTGAACTCACTGATTGATCAGGAACGTCCTGTTATTAAACAGTAGGCCCATTTATAAGGCACCGAAATCAGCAGAACACAGCTTGTGCCCAGAGACCAGGTCCAGTCCTGGATTATGTTTTAGTTTAGAGATACAGCGTGGAAGCAGGCCCTTCGGCCCTACCCCCCCCCGGTTGTCCGCCCGACCAGCAATCCCCACACATTAACACTATCCTACACCCACTAGGGACAATTTTTAACATTTACCAAGCAATTATCCTGCAAACCTTACGTCTTTGGAATGGGAGAAAAACCGAAAGAATCTTGGAGAAAACACACGCAGGTCACGGAGAGAATTTACAGACAGCACCCGAAGTCAGGATGGAACTCGGGTATCTGCGTTGCATTCGCTGTAAGGCAACAACTCTACATCTACCGACTGCGCCATCTTGACGAACATCAAGCTAACCACAGAGGCCAACGACCCCAACCTGCGGGTCGCATCACCTGGATTCAGCGACGGTGAATGTTCAAGAGCGAAAAGACAAGCTTATTTAAACGTCATCCTCAGTGTGAACCTGTCGGTGGGCGCCAGTAGTTGTGGATGAGCGGTTGAAGCCCTAGCCGCACACGGAGCAGTGGTAGGGCCTCTCGCCGTGTGGGTCGCCGTTGGGTTCAGCACAGCTCTGACGACTGGGTGTAGCCCTTGCCGCACTCGGGGCAGTGAAGGCTTGATGCCGGTGTGGATCCGCTGGTGTGCCCTCAAGTTAGGACAAGCAAGTGAAGCTTCCCGCAGTCGGAGCAGTGAATGCCTCTCGCGGTGTGCACACCGCTGTGGGGTGATCAGTTGGATTACTGGGTAACCTCTTACCGCACATTCTTCGCAGGAAAACGCCTCCTCGCCGGTGTGGACCCAGCTGGTGATCAGCACTGGACTCCTAGTGAAGCCCTTGCCGCACTCTGGATCAGTGGAACGTGCCTCCTCCCCGTGTGGACCCTCTGGTGGGTCAGCAGCTCTGACGACTGAATGAAACCCTTCCCGCCACATGGAGCAGCCTAAGTGGGGTCTCTCCCCGGTGTGGATCCCGTTGGGTGGGGTTCCTCAGTTGGACAAGGAGAGTGAATCCCCTCCCGCATATCGGAGCAGGTGAAGGCCTCTCTCCGGTGTGACCCCCGGGTGAGTGATCAGTGGACGACTGGGTGAATCTCTTCTTTCCCGCAACTCATTGCAGTGAACGGCCTCTCTCGCCGTGTGGACCCGCTGGTAGGATCAGCAGCTGGGACGTCCGATGCAAATGCCTTCCCACAGTCGGAGCAGATGAATAATTTCTCCCACAGCATGAACTCCTCTCCGACGTGTCAACACATCAGGAGTCGCAGATGAATCCCTCCCACGCTTGGACCGTCGTGTGTCCGGCCTCCTGGCGCCGTGTGCTTGGAGTGTCCCCTCCTCCATGCTCGACGATCGAAGACATACACGTGCCGGAGACACAATAAACGTCACCAGATCCGATTGGGACGTTCCTGACATTCCCATTGGCACAAATCCTCCGCCGCTCCACACTTCCCTGTAAAAGTTCACAGAAAACACATTGAGGATAGACATAAAAATAGAGTAAACTCTATGGTCAGTAGCCAATCTCTGGAGAAAAGGAATAGATGACATTTTGGGTCGAGCCCTTCTTCAGTGAGAGAGAGGGAAATTGGAGGCATGAGGAGGTACAAAGAACAAAATAAAAAAAAGAACAAATCAAGCCAGCAAGGATGATCATAGGACAGGTGGAGCCCACATTGTTGTGGAAGAAGGGAACTGCAGATGCCTGGTTGAAAACTGAAGATAGACACAAAAAGGCTGGAGTAACTCAGCGGGACAGGCGCAGCATCTCTGGAGAGAAGTGAATGGATGATGTTATCGGGTGGAGACCCTTCAGCCTTTTAAAACTGCAGTGACCTCCGTGTCATCAAATACCTCATCGTACTTAACCCAATCATTTCCTGGGATTAATTCTCGGGACGCAGTGAAACGGCTGGAAGAGAGGTGGGCCATCCTAACCAACAATTAGCGGCCAATCCTGAACAACTGAGTCTGAAGAAAGGGTCTTGATCCAAAATGTCACCAATTCCTTCTCTCCAAGATGCTGCCTGTCTGTTGCATTCCTTCTGTTATCTGTGTCTATCTTCAATCCATTGCTGACATGCTAAGGCAGAAACATGTCTCGATGTTGGGAGTCCAGAACCAGAGCCACACAGTTTAAGAATAAGGATAAGCCATGTTAGAATGGAGATGAAGAAACCACTTTTCACTCAGAGTTGTGAGTCTGTGGAATTCTCTGCCTCAATGGGCGGTGGAGGCCAGTTCACTGGAAACTTCCAAGAGAGAGCTAGTTAGGGCTTTTTTAAGATAGCAGTGTCAGGGGACATAGATGTGGAGAAGGAAGAACGGGGAACTGATGGTGATGAGCAGCATGATCACATTGAATGCCGGTGCAGGCTTGAAGGGCCGTATGGCCTACTAATCCCTGCACCTATTGTCTATTGTCAATGAAGGGAAGGTGGGTTTGCGTGATGGTCTGGGCTGCGTTCACAGTTCTCTGCAATTCTTTGCAGACGTAGATGGAGCTGTTCCCCAAACTGTGCTGGTGACGCTTCCCGATAAGATGCTTTTCGACAGCGCATCTGTAAAACAATCATCAACTGAATGTTGTTTCACAAAAGATGCTGTGATCTCTGAAACCACTGCAACAGAATTTACAACCAGAATTTGATGAGGGGTTTTGATGGAGTTTTGATGAAAAATTGTTCTATCGGCAGAACATTTCTCATCCACATCGTACGAAAATGTTTTTCATGGAAAGTTAAATGTTTAAAAAAAACTGCAGATGCTGGAAAAATTGAAGGTAGACAAACAGGGTCCCCTCGACCCGAAATGTCCGCCTATTCCTTTACTCCATAGTTACTACTGCTCACCCACTGATTTTTCTTTTTCTCCCCTGAGTTCATGGAAAAGTTAACTTTGTTTTAGTAAATACAGCATGGAAACAGGTTCACTGGTCCACAGTCCATAGAGTGAAACAGTGTGGAAAACAGGCCCTTTCATGCCCACTTGCCCACACCTGTCGCAGCTACACTAGTCCCACCTGCCCTGCGTTTGGTCCTTATCCCCCCCAAACCTGTCCCTATCCATGTCTAACTGTTTCTTAAAACTTTGGATAGTCCCCAGCCTCAATACCTCCTCTGACAACTTGTTCCATCCACCCACACCACCCACTGTGTGAAAAAGGTGTAAAAGTTAAAGTTTCCTCCTGATATCGCCATTCCAAAATCTTTTTCGTCCCTTTCACCTGAAGCTGGCTGTTATGTTATGGTCGCTCCATCTCCATTCCCCTACTCTGGGCAAGAGACTCTGTGCATCTACCCATATATTCCTTCTCATGATTTTTTGTACAACTCCCCCGTAAGATTATTCCCTCATCCTCCTGCAATCCAAGGAATAGAGACCCAGCCTTGTTCAACCTCTCCCTATAGCTCACACCCTCAAGACAGGCAACTGTTCCTCTGTAAATCTTCTCTGAACCCTTTCAAGCTGGACAATATATTTCCTATAACATGTGCCCAGCAACTGAACATATACTCTAAATGCGGTCTCACCAACGTCTTACACAGCTGCAACATGACCTCCCAACTTCTATATTCAACATCATCACACATCTTTCTTAGCCACACTCCCCTTAAACATTTTGGGCAATTTTACAGAAACCAATTTAACCTGCAAACCCACAGATCTTTGGGACGTGGGAGAAAACCAGGCACCCAGAGGAAACCCACGTGATTACAGGATGAACATGCAAACTCCACACATCAAAGCACCCGAGGTCAGGATTGAGCCCTGGTCTCTGGCGCAGAGAGGCAGCAACTGTACTAGCCACAACACCGTTCCACTCATATAAACCTGATGCTTTGTTTTTTGGACTGAGATGGCATGGTTAAGCGTTGTGCTAAAAAAGCTGCCTTACAGAGCGAGACCTGGACTTGATCCTGATTTGCGGATACAGTCTGTATGGAGTTTGTACGTTCTCCCCTGTGACCGTGTGGTTTTTTCTCAAGGTGCTCCAGTTGTTCCTCTTACACTCCAGAGAAATGTAGGTTTGCAGGTTAAGAGCGCTTGGGTAAAAATTGTAAATTGTCCCTAGTGTGCAGAATAGTGCTAGTTTTGGGTGATTGCTCGATGGCGCGACTCAGTGGGCAGAAGGGTCTGTTTCACTGTATCACTGAAGTATAAAGAGTCCAAAATCCTTGCACTTATCTGGAGCTTTTGAGTGAGCTGGCATTGCCCACTTCACCAACAATTGCCAGGTTTTACCTGCCCCATCTCTCCTTTTCCAGTTTCTTTCCCCTGAGAATTATCCCAGGCGAAGGAAAAGAATACAGCACAAATTGCTGGAGTAGCTTAGGGGGACAGGCAGCATCTTCTGTGAGAGAAGGAACGGGTGACATTTCGAGGTCGAGACCTCCTGTGATTTATGATCAGTCCTCAACAAAGACCTCGACCCGAAATGTTGCCTCTCTGGAGAACACGGAGAGGCAATATTTTGGGTCGAGGTCTTTGTTGAGACTGATCATAAGTTAGAGGAGCAGAATAACGTTCAGAAGGAAAGATACATAGATACAGGCAATAGGTGCAGAAGGTCATTCGGCCCTTTGAGCCATTCGATGTGATCTTGGCTGATCATACCGCAATCAGTACACCCGTTCCTGCCTTCTCCCCTATCATAGAAACATAATAAATAGGTGCAGGAGGAGGCCATTCGACCCTTTGAGCCAGCACCGCCATTCATTGTGATCATGGCTGATCGTCCCCTATCAATAACCCGCGCCTGCCTTCTCCCCATATCCCTTGACTCCCACCAGCCCCTAGAGCTCTATCTAACTCTCTCTTAAATCCATCCAGTGATTTGGCCTCCACTGCCCTCTGTTGCAGGGAATTCCATAAATTTACAACTCTCTGGGTGAAAACCGTTTTTTCTCACCTCAGTCTTAAATTACCTCCCCTTTATTCTAAGACTGTGGCCCCTGGCGAGACTGTGGACTCGCCCAACATTGGGAACATTTTTCCTGCATCTAGCTTGTCCAGTCCTTTAATAATTTTATATGTTTCTACAAGATCCCCCCTCATCCTTCTAAACGCCAGTGAATGCAAGCCTAGTCTTTTCAATCTTTCCTCATATGACAGTCCCGCCATCCCAGGGATCAATCTCCTGAACCTACGCTGCACTGCCTCAATCACAAGGATGTCCTTCCTCAAATTAGGAGACCAAAACTGTACACAATACTCCAGATGTGGTCTCACCAGTCTCCCGTGCGGGACCTTATCAAAGGCTTTCTGAAAGTCTAGATACACTATATCCACTGGCACCCCTTCATCCATTTTACTTGTCACATCCTCAAAAAATTCCAGAAGATTAGTCAAGCATGACTTCCCTTTCATAAATCCAAATGCCCTATTATTACCTCTTTAATAATTGACTCCACTCCAGCATCTTTCCCACCACCGAAGTCAGGCTAACTGGTCTGTAATTCCCCGTTTTCTCTCTCGCTCCTTTCTTGAGAGACAACATTAGCTATCCTCCAATCCACAGGAACTGATCCTGAATCTATTGAACATTGGAAAATGATCACCAATGCGTCCACTATTTCTAGAGCCCCCTCCCTGAGGACCCTGGGATGCAGACCATCAGGTCCAGGGGATTTATCATCCTTCAGTCCCATTAGCCTACCCAATACTATTTCTCGCCTAATGAAAATTTATTTCAGTTTCTGTACCCCCTTAGATCCTCTATCCTCCAGTACATCTGGGAGATTGTTTGTGTCCTCCTTAGTGAAGACAGATCCGAAGTGCCTATTCAACTCTTCTGCCATTTCCTTGTTGCCCATAATAATTTCACCTGTGTCTGCCTTTAAGGTACCCACATTTGACTTTCCTACTCTTTTTACCTTAACATATCTAAATAAGCTTTTACTGGCCTTTTTTGTATTCCTGGCCATATTTCATACTTCATACAAAATGGGCAATACGGGCTGAAAAGATGTTTTCAGCCCGTATTGCCCATTTTGTTTCCTTCTGTTGTCCTATGAAAGTTTCCCAATTCTCTGGCTTCCGGCTACTCTTTGCTGTGTTATACATCTTTTCTTTTAGTTTTATTCTATCCCTAACTTCTCTTGTCAGCCACGGCTGCCTCCTATTCCCCTTAGAATCTTTCTTTTTGGAATGAAATTATCCTGCGTCTTCCGGATTGTGCCCAGAAATTCCTGCCATTGCTGTTCCACCGCAATTCCGGCTAGGATCCCTTTCCAGTCTACTTTGGCCAGCTCCCCTCTCATGCCTTCATAGTCCCCTTTGTTCAACTGCATCACTGCCACTTCCGATTTAACGTTCTCCTTCTCAAATTGCAGATTAAAACTAATCATATTATGATCACTACCTCCAAGCGGTTCCTTTACCTCGATGTTCTCTTATCGAAACTTGTTCATTGGACAACATTAAATCCAGAAATGCCCTTTCTCTGGTCTGTTCCATTACAAGCTGCTCTAAGAATCCATCTCATAGGCATTCTACAAACTCTCTTTCTTGGGGTCCTGATTTTCCCAGTCTACCTTTCCCAGTCTGCATATTGAAATCCCCCATCACCACAGTGGCATTACCTTTGTTACATGCCAGTTTTAACTTCTGCTGCAACTTACACCCTACATCCCGGCTACTATTTGGGGATCTGTAAATAACACCAATTAGTGTCTTCTTGCCTTTACAATTCCTCAAGTCAATCCACAGTGACTCTACCTCATCAGTCCCTATGTCTTCCCTCGCAAGGGACTGAATTCCATCCCTCACCAGCAGAGCTACCCCCCCTCCTCTGCCCACCTGCCTGTCCTTTCTATAGGCTGTATAACCCTGAATATTAAGTTCCCCGGGCCGATCTCCTGCAGCCACATCTCAGTAATCCCCACAATGTCTTAACTACCAACCTCTAAATGAGCCTCAAGCTCATCTACTTTACTTCTTATACTTCGCACATTCATATACAATACTTTTAATTCCTTACGCATTTCACCTTTCACATCGATCCCTATTACACTTGGCCATACTCTCCTATCCCTTTGTCAGCTTCCTTTCCCGTTAATTCTGGGGTCATTAACCATCCCTTTACTCTCTCTCCCTTTAACTCCATCCTCAACTATCCCATTTGACACCCCACCCCCCTTATCCCTTGATTCAAGACATATTATCAAATGTCCCAGATAAAACAATGAAATTCTTACTTCCTAAGAGCTCTATCTAATCTCTTTTGAAAGCATCCAGTAGTGAATCGGCCTCCACTGCCTTCTGAGGCAGAATTCCACAGATGCACAACTCTCTGGGTGAGTTGCTTTGATTGAAAAGCGGCGCAGACTTGATGGACGGAATGGTTGAATTCCGCCCCTATAACTTATGATCAGTCTCAAGAAGGGTGTCAACCCGAAACGTTGCCAATCCATGTCCCCCAGAGATGCTGCGTGTGGCCCGCGGAGTTACTCCAACACTTGCCGCATGATCTTTCTGTGCTTGGTCCACAGGGGACATTGTGGGTCCCGGAAGAGGGTGGGGGGGGGGGGGGGGGGAGAGAAGGCCCGGCACCGTCCCCAGGTGACAGGCCACCGTGTCCCCGGGGGCCGCACCGATTCTCCCCGCAGCCGGGGGCCGCTCCGTCCTCAGGCCGGGCCTCGGTGCTGACTGATCCCGCGCCCGGATCCCCCGCTCCCACCCGCCGCCGATCCTCCGGAGTCTTTTGTCCGCGGACCGCATGCGCGCCTTGGGCCGCACCACTTCCGGGGCTCTCCGCGCCTGCGCGCTTGGTATCGCCTGTAACATAGGGCGAGTTCTGGGGCGCGGAGGTTGCTGGGTAAAGGGGGCGCCATGGAAGTTACCTGAAATCACCGGCTCAGCGCTCTCCAATAGACAACAGCCACTTGGTTCTTGTGTGTGGAGAGTCTCTGGTCGATCACATGTGAAAATCATTACACTTACAAGTGCCAAATATTGCAAATATCAGACAGGTTTCACCCACCCACCCTCACCAGAGTCAAGAGAGGGGGAGGATATAAGAACAATCCATTAGTCATCCCAGATGGGCCCGAATGGCCTTTCTGAGTACATTGCATGCAGAGAGACACAGGGTTTACAACAGAACTCATTTATTTGTCACAGATCCAAGATATTAAATTCCAGGCAGTCATAGGAATTACAAGCAACATCATAAACAAAGGTCCCCAGTAGAGGTCTCTATAAGGGAGTCCACCCCCCTTTACATCGGGGACCTGGTGCGGAGAGTGTTGCACAGGGCCGTGGTGTGTAATAAATATTTGAGTCGGTTCACGGACTCGCCAGCTGCCTGTAACGTCTGCGGCGAGGAAGAGACTGTGTTTCCACGTGTACACGGAGTGTGAGAGGTTGCAGCCCCTGTGCGAGTATCTGAAGCGGCTGCCCCTCAAGAATTGGTTGCATTTTAGTCCCTGGTGATTCTAGTGTTTGGGCAGAAGGCAGGGAGTGGGGAGGGTCGATCGGGAGGGTGGGATCTTCCTGTCGGTCTGCTCCTGGGTCTGGCCAGATGGCCATTCATGTGTCCAGCGGGTAGTTGACGGTCACACCAGAGTCGGCTGCCTGTCCATCTTCCGGGACTATATCAGTGCTCGCCTGTCCCTGGAGATTGAACGCAGACTCTGTCGGCCTTTCGTGACCGCAGGTCGCCACAGGGGGTTGAGTGCATTGTAGATACAGAAGCCACTATTGTATGACAATGATTGCCTGATGCAATGTGACACTGGTACACTGTAAGTTAGGGTTATGGTTTATTCAATAAGGAATTATTGAATAAAGTCCTTGGAAGGAAAAAAAACAAACAGCAACATATCATAACAAATCCAAATGGTGCCCAGTGGTCAGGGTTCTGTACTGGGCGTGATGGTATCTGATGGCAGAGTCCAGTTTAGAGATACAGCGCAGAAACAGGCCCGTCTGCCCACTGGGTCCACGGCGACCAGCGATCCCCGCACATTAACAATACTCTACACCCACTAGGGACACTTTGGACACTTTTTACATTTACCAAGCCAATTAACCTACAAACCTGCATGTCTTTGGAGTGTGGGAGGAAACTGAAGATCTGAGACACGAGGTGAATGTGGAGAGCACCCGTTGTAAGGATCGAACCCACGCTGCATTCAGTGTAAGGCAGCAACTCTACCCATCCAGTTTTTACTGGCTCCGTGCCAAAGGGCCTGTCCGCTACAGTGCAGCTGTGCAGCACTCAGTTCTGCCAGCCGTGTCTCACCGCAATTCCTTTTGCTGTTCGTGACTCGCTGAGCCCCTCCGCTCGCCAGAACCGGTTAGCGACTTCTACCTGGTGTGAATTTGCCTGTGCCTCCTCAGATGGCCGGCTTGAGCGAATCCCTTGCCACAATCGGGACAGGAAAATGGTTTCTCGCCAGTGTGCACTCGCTGGTGGGTTCTCAGCTGATCAAAGTGAGCAAAGCCCTTCCCACACTCAGAGCAGCTGAACGGCCTCTCCCCAGTGTGAATACTCTGGTGTTTCAGTAATGAAGATAAATGAGCGAACACATTCCCACACTCAGTGCAGGTGTACGGCCTCTCCCCGGTGTGAATTCTCTGGTGTGATAGTAACGCAGATGATTCAATGAATTTCTTTCCACACTCAGAGCAAAACGGCCTGTCCCCCGTGTGAATTCTCTGGTGTCGCAGCAGCTGGAATGATCCAATGAACCCCTTCCCACACTCAGAGCAGGTGAACGGCCTCTCCCCAGTGTGAATTCTCTGGTGTGTCAGTAACGCACATGATTCAATGAATCGCTTCCCCCACACTCAGAGCAGGTAAACGGCCTCTCCCCTGTGTGAATTCTCTGGTGTCTCAGCAGCTGAAATGATGCAATAAACCCCTTCCCACACTCTGAGCAAACAAACGGCCTCTCCCCAGTGTGAGTTCGCTGGTGCCTCCTCAACTGGCCTGCTTCAAAGAATCCCTTCCCACAATCGGGACAGGCAAATGGTTTCTCCGCAGCGTGAACTTGCTGGTGGGTCACCAGGCGCGAAGTACGTTTGAATCCCCTCTCGCAGTCGGAGCAGGTGAAGGGCCTCTCTCCGGTGTGGACCTGCTGGTGGGTGATCAGGTTGGGTGACGGGGTGAATCTCTTCCCGCACTCGCTGCAGGTGATTGGTTTCCCATCAGTGTGGACCCGCTGGTGGATCAGCAGCTGGGACATCCCAGCAAAAGCCTCCCCACAGTCGGAGCAGATGAATAATTTCTCCATGCCCTGAACTCTCTGGCTGGACAACACGTCAGGAGTCGCAGTGAATCCATCCCACGCTTGGGCCGTCGTGTGTCCGGCCTCCTGCGCCGATGTGCTGGCGTGTCCCTCCTCCATGCTCAGCGATCGTTTACATTCACGCGCCGGAGAGTCTACGAATGCCGCTGATCCGATGGGATGTCCCTGACATTCCAGCTCGCTCTACCCTATAAAAGGAGTTCACAAAACACTGAGGATAGATATAAAATGCTGGAGTAAATCCGCAGGTCAGGTAGCATTTCTGGAGAAAAGGAATCGGTAATGTTTAAAGTCGAGACCCATCGTCTGACTGAGTCGGGAGAGGGAAATTGTCGGCAGGAGGAGGTACAAAGAACAAGAGTATGTAAGGAGCAAATCAAGGCCAGCAAGGATGATGAAGGAAAGATCCATGATCCATTGTTGGCTGTGAAAGAGTTGATACCGAGGGGGTATGAACATTGTGTGCTCCATATTTACATGATCCTCCAATGAGGTCGATAGTTACTCAGGACTCTTGTCGGAAAGAACTGCAAATGCTGGTTTAAATCGAAGGTAGATCACAAAATGCTGGAGTAACTCAGCGGGACAGGCAGCATCTCTGGAGAGAAAGAATGGTCCTCAGACTCCGTTGGCTTGGCATCTTCTTTCGTCTCTCCCTGGCCAGCGTTTTGCTTGTAGTTGTTAGGCAATACTTGTCCTTGTTAGGCAGCCTGGCCATATCCTGCTCGCAGAACATATGAACTTAATCAGTCTCAAGAAGGATCTAGACCCGAAACATTGCCTACAAATGTTTGCCAGAAATGCTGCCTGGCCCGCGGAGTTACTCGAGCACTTTGTGCTTTGCTCAAGGTCCCAGCATCTGCAGCGACCGGTCAACCCGCCCCCGTGTAATCCTGCACCGTCCCCAGGTGACGGGCCACCGTGTCCCCGAGGGCCGCACCGATTCTCAGAGCTGGCGAGTAATGTCTCCATGCTGTGACCTGTCTGGTGTCCGGGCGGATCAGCTGACGCAGTGAATCCTCCCACACATTCAGGCGCCGGTGAAATAAACGAGTTTGAGATTCCTGAACATCAATCCTCTGCTTCTTCTACCCTGTAAAAAGAGTTGACCATAAATGAACAGGTAAAGATCTGTCCGGGTCGGGACCCTTCCTCTCACCGGTCAATCCGTGCATTCGAAGCGCTCACGCCGCCGGGGGCCGCACCGATTCTCCCCGCAGCCGGAGGCCGTCCTCCTCCTCAGCCGGCCGCCTCGGTGGCTGCGGACCGACTGGCGATCCCGCGGGGTAAAAAGGGCGCCGGATCCCCGCGAGAATTCGCCCCACAGGCCGTTTCCCGAAACCAGGAGGATCCTCCGGAGTCTTTTGTAAAATTACAACTCCTAAAGGGGCTAGAAATTTTAAATAGTTGCGTCCTAAAGACAATTTTTCTGGAAAACCACGTTGGACCACCAACCGTTAACCTGGAGCAATTTCAATGTCGTTTTTTCCCCTCACTAAACAGCTGAAAGCGCATTTCAGTTTTCGCCGCTCCACCAGAGGAAGAAGAAATCAAGAACGGGATATCATCCACGATGATGGCCATGGCAGGTCCGAGAATATCGCTCCGTTGCGCTCGCTAGCAGAATTGATGCCGAATATTCGCCTTGAATCTGCCGAACGGGTGGCAGGGTCAGGTCAGAAGACGCTTTGTCCAACGGGATCTGCCCAAAACGTTCTTAGCGTCTAGGACCGAAAAGATGGTGGCTTGCCCGACCTTTGCCGTCAACAGACCGCATGTGGGTAGGTCGCCTGATGGCAAGGTTTAAGTCCTTCTGAAATGCAACCGGGAGACCCAATCGGTGGGCTCGCTAACTGCTTCTAGCACCCCCTTTTCGACCATCTTGTTGAGCATTGCCTCGACCTGTCTTTCATGGCGTGAGACACCCTGTGAGGTGCGCGGACCACGGGTTGTATATTTGGGTCATGTCAGTGGTAACTTCCCCAGGTCATCGTCGAACAGGTCCTGGTATTCTGCAACCGGGTCAAACGACAGTTGCACTTTGTGGACCGTGCGGTCGAAGGACACCAGGCCAAGATCCTGGCAACGGTTGCCCAACAGGGTTACACAGTCAGAGTTCAAAACATAGAAACCAGCTTTCTTGTGGCCTTTTGCACACGCAAGTTAAATGTGGCCCTCCCCGCAGGCCTTAGAATCTCTCCACCAATAGGCATGCAGGGTAGCATCGTCAGCAACCAGGCTCATTATTCCTTATCTTGTTGAAAAGATTCATGGACAAAACATTGACCTTCGCACCTGTGTCTAACTTAGCAAGGAAGGTTACATCATTGACAGTCCAGATACGGAGGGATCAGTGCGGTGGGCGGGTGTCTGTAGGAGGGTAAACACAATGCGAGTCCTCGGGAGATTAATTGGATCTGCATCATAGATTCAGCTAAGTTGGGCTGTGAGTCGTAACGGAATCAGATTCCTCACATGTTTAGACTGGGTCTGGAACTAATAAGCGACAGGAGGCAGAGAAATGATTTAGCTTTTTACAGAAGTTACAGGCCTTACCAAACGCGGGACAACGTCGACAGTCTATGGTGCATGTAGTTGCAGTTTGGGCACCTTTTTTGGGGCACTTCACCAGGACAGGGTTGGCACGCGCAGACCACCAGGTTGACAGATTTATTGCCCGAGTCCCGGTGGTCATCTGGCAAAACAACGACCTCAGACAATCTTGGCTTTTTCCCAACGTTAGATCCGGATTCCTCAAAAGCTCACATCGCAGCCTCTGCCAGTTACTAAAATGTCTCTAGGTCTGTCATGTCACCAAAACGGCACCGCTGGGCGAGATGACGCAAATCAGCAATAAAACATTCAACAGGTTCATCCGGCAACTGTCTCCTTGTAAAAGAAACCGTGCCTCTCAAGAATGCGGTTCGAGGGCAGGTCACAAAATCTCCCTGAACTTACGTAGCAGGGTGCTGGAGCCCGCCTCCGTGCAGAGGCGAATTCAAGAGAAACATGACAGCCAGCGGCGTTCCCACGATCGGTCGTGCAGACCACTCGATCCTCTGTTGCCCGGACAGGTTGTTCGGTTGCAGACCGCCAGTGTCACTACCGTCTGGCCACCGTGGTTGGGGTGGCCGACTCACCTCGTTCGTATCTGGTCGACTATGAGGGAACCATCTACCGAAGAAGCCGACAACACCTGCTTGCGGTTAATGAGCCACAGCCGCAGCCCCCGGGGCCCTATGCCCCGCTACCAGCAGCGGTGCCGTCCCGGTGGTGTTCCCTGCATGCCTCGGGTCCCCTGGTTCCCCCTCTGCGCGGGTCCCCTGTTGCCGGTCGCGGTTCTCCCTCTCCTTTCTCCCACCCCAATGCCCTTCCCTGGTTCCCCACTGCCTCGCGTCCTCCTGTTTCTTCTGCTCCTTCGGGGAAGGGGGAGACATCCGTACGCCCTCGGGCCGGATCAGCAAGCCACCTGTTCGCTACGGCGATTTTGTTAATTTCTGCTGTTTAATTCTGTTGTCGTGACAACAATCTGTTTTTTGATTTCTAAGGGGAAGGATGTAGATGGTTTATATGCAACCAATAATTGTTACCTCACTCCCATTAACCCCGCCTAGTTAACATCAATCATAACGCCTTCCCCTTCCTGGGCGCAGCAGTAGAAGAATGTAGCTAGTGCTTGAAGATGTATGTAATACCCTGTGCTATCATTAAAAGATGTTGCACACTTTAAGAGTTTGTAAAGTGTTTATTTACAAGAACATTCCAAAAGATTAAACAGAGGAGAAAGACGGGCAGTGACCAGATGGGCCGAATGGTCGCAGTAATGGCAATTTCTATATTTTGCAATCACCAATTTTCCATTGCCATTACTACACAGGTAAGTGGGAGTGATCTTACGCAGATCAAAAAGAACAGATCTTCTAGTCGTTATTTCCAGTTGAATTGATTCCTTATTGAAGCAGTTGAAGCGCCCCAAGTGTCCAAAATAATACATTTCACTATTCCAATCCCACTGCAAATAGCAAGAGTGCCGACTTACTACACTGATTGAAACATCAAGTCCTATTAGCTCTACTGACCTTCTGGAGGAAAACCAGTGACTGCTGTGAAAGTGTAGCCGACAAGGGAAAGACCGTGTGACAGCTAGATGCCCATAACAGCTGGCTCCGTCACCTTGTTAGGGCACAAGAGCCACCCTCACTTGGCTACAAAAAGTTCAAAGGGAAGAATCCCTCCAGAGTCTGCGAGAGCGGGGGCGCAAGGTGACTCATTGACTGACCACACGGTCAGACTAACAAACCTTGGAATGGACATGACATTGAATCAGGTAAGTGGCAAAACTCTTGAAAAACAAGCAGCTGGACACGTTCTTCAGACCTGTAGGTGTGGCTGGACTAAAGTAGCATCAACTCGTGGTCTCAAAATTCATCAGGGATGGAAGAAATGCTTGAAACTCCCCAACCCAGGCCCCCACATTGACCAGATTCTGTCAAGAGGAAGATCAAATCAGTCGGATGAAACTCAGCAGCAAGAAGAAATCCACAGTCCGCCGAGCATCAGCACCCTACGTGATGTGGCAGAAGTTTCAGGCAGCAGTCCAAGACGCAACCAGGCACATCATAAAGTGGAGAACATGCAAGGACGCAAGTCATTGGTGAAATGGCCAAAAACATCAAGGAGTGGGATATCATCAATGCAGATGTGAGCTTAATCTTAAGTGGAATCAAGGGATCAGCAGAAAAGAAGTTGGAGAAGATGGATAATCTAGTCTACAGCTATGGAAAGGAGAAATTTGGTGAGAAGGAGCAACTCAGCAGGAAAAATAGGCCTCCTCCCCAAGTCCCGTCGTCTCCAGGAAATCCAACGACTTGTTAAAGAAAGAAGAAGCCTGAGGAAGATGTGGAAAAAGCAACAGCAGAAGAAAGGGGCATCAATCTCCTTCAAAAGGACCTAAAACAGAGGCTCTCGAAGCTGTGCAGAGCGGAGAATTTAAGGAAACGAAGCAAAAAGAAGGAAAAAGCAAGAACAGACTTCTACAAAGTTTGTGAAAGGCATTTTCACAAAAGAAAAAAGCGGTTCCCTGAAAGCATCAAAAAAGGAAGTTGAAGGACACATCAGAATCATCCACACTGATGAGTTAAAAGATGAACCGATTTTTGTCCCTGCTGACATCCCACCAATCTCACCCCCACAACATCAATTTGACATGAGCCCTCCCAAGCTGAGTGGGGTAAAAGAAGTAGTGAGGAAGGCAAGAACAGCCTCTGCACCAGGCCCTAATGGTTTTCTGTATTGTGTCTATAAGAATGCCCCAGATATTCTGAAGAACATGAAGGGAAAAGGAAGTAATCCCCAAAGTCTGGCGAAGGGCAGGGGGAGTCCTGATCCCAAAATACAAAAATTCTTCCACCATCTAACAGTTTCGGCAAATAAACCTTCTTAACATAGAGGGCAAAATCTTTTTCAGTGTGGTGGCAAAAAGACTTAAAGTATCTGAAACAAAACCATTTCATCGATACGTCAATCCAAAAGGCTGGCATAGCAGGCTTCTCGGGATGCCTTGAACATACCAGCATCATATGGCATCAAATCCAGACTGCTAAGAAAGAACAAAAGAATCTGCATGTCTTGTTCCTCGATCTGGCCAACGCCTATGGATCAGTTCCTCATTCGCTACTGTGGACTGCTTTTGAATTCTTTCAGGTGCCTGCAATAATAACAAATCTGGTAATAGGATCTGCAATTTTGTCTCACAACATCAGACTACCACAGCGTGGCAACCACTGGAAGTAGGCATCATGGCGGGGTGCACCATCTCCCCATTGACCTTCACTATGGCAATGGAGCTCATTAGCAGAGCATCAAAATGGGTTGTGGGAGGAAAACGGCTACAGTGTGGTCAGCTATTGCAACCGGTACGAGCCTATATGGACAATATAACAACACCAACAACTATCCCCTGCACCAAGAGACTTCTGGTAAAACTTCATCAAAACATCACATGGGCAAGGATGAAGATTAAACCCAGCAAGTGCAGAAGCATCTCCATTGTCAAAGGTCAAGCAAAGGATCAAAGATTTCATAATAACGGAATACCTGTTCCAAAAATGCCAGTGAAGTGTTTGGGCCGATGGTATGATGCAAAGCTGAAGGACACCGAGCAGTTTGAACAACTGAAAAAGGATACCATCATGCACATAGCTCGCGTCAACAAGACCTTGCTACCAGGAAAACTTAAGCTGTGCTGCTTCCAATTTGGCATACTACCAAGAATCATGTGGCCTTTAACTATGTATGAAATCCTCATTAACAAAGTGGAAAAGCTGGAAAGAATGATCAGCACACATGTGAAACAGTGGCTTGGACTTCCACGATGCTTAAGTGCTGTCGGACTATGGGAGTGTCAAATTGGAATTACCCATTGCAGGACTTGTGGAAGAGTTCAAATACACTACAGCAAGGACGGTCATGACCCTCACTGAATCTGAAG
This sequence comes from Okamejei kenojei, assembly GCA_035221665.1. NCBI lineage: Eukaryota > Metazoa > Chordata > Chondrichthyes > Rajiformes > Rajidae > Okamejei > Okamejei kenojei. Next base: position 59,216,352 of record CM069145.1, on the reverse strand, counting down.
ATACTGTTATTCGAACAGCGGCCCCCCGTGTGGCAACGGGGAGGAAGTGGACCCCATCTGAAGCCGTCCAGAGTGCTAAGTCTGATCTTCATTTCCGGGATATGGTTGGCCACGTCCAACATGGGAGAGCCGGGCTCGGGCTCATCCCAAAAGCTCCGCAATGGCACAAGGCAACATCAATGCAGAAAAGATGACTCGTGGTGGAGGAGGTGAGAAGACTGGAGGAGGCAGAGTGACACACCAAGGCCGTATCAATGGCCAAGCAGGGCAAATGGACTAACTGGGAGAGCCTGGAAAAGAGGAAACTCAGCTGGCGTGAAATCTGGCAAATGAAAGGATCTCGGCTAAGTTTTGTCATCAGAGCCACTTATGATGTTCTACCATCACCGCAGAACCTGTAGCAGTGGTTCGGAGAAGACCCCACTTGCTCCCTTTACACTTGGCGGCATAACCAAGTTCTCAGACAGCTGTCATCAATCCTTGAACAGAGGCGAATTATCACAAATGCTTCCCCACCAACATCGGCAGGAAATGTCCACTTCACAACATTTTACCAGCAGGACAACCTCCAGAGCACCAGATAACATCAATGGATGCAAGCATTCTGCAGCCTGCTCGGGATTGGAAAATGGAAGTGGACTTAGAAAAAAGGCTTGTGTTTCCCCCAGACATTGTGGCTACAACACTCCGGCCAGACATGGTCCTGTGGTCCACAACAGCCAAGCTGGCATATGTTGTGGAATTGACAGTTCCATGGGAAGATGGTGTTGAAGAAGCTTATGAGAGGAAAAAGACCAAGTACTCTGAACTGGCAACTGAAACTTCCCAGAATGGCTGGAAGACCAAGATTTTCCCTGTCGAAGTGGGATGCAGGGGATTTGTTGCTACATCTATGACCAGGCTATTAAAGAAAATGGATGTGAGGGGTCGCTCCCTCCAACAAGCAATCAAATCATTATCAATTGCTGCAGAAAAAAGCAGCAATTGGATTTGGATCAAAAGGAGAGACAACAATTGGGCTGCAAGATGAATACAGGAAGGTATGGAATTGAGGGGGGTGTAACTGGGACGCCAGGTATCACCGTTGAGCCCTCTGGAGATGTTGTGGGCTTATCAATGAAACGTCAATGAAGGAAGGTGCCCACCTGATGACCCCGATGACGTACCTACCCTACCTTTCACCGCTCCAATCCCACTGCAAATAGCAAGAGTGCTGACTTATTACAGGGATTAAAACATCAAGTCCTATTAGCTCTACTACTAGAAATATCAGGACAAAATATAATATGCCAACAGCAACTAGCCTACACATAAATGGAGCCTACAGCCTCTCAATGTACATTGCATGCAGAGAGACACAGAGTTTACAACATTATTGATTTATTTGTCGCTGATTCAAGATATTAAATTCCCAACCACTTATAGGAATTACTAACAACATCGGAACAAACACCAACTGTGTCCAGCGACCAAGGTTCAGTCCTGGGTGTGATGAACATCAGCAGTACCCGCACAGTCCAACACCAGCAGTCGCTTGTGGACTTGCAACTGGACTCAGCAACCGTGATGGTTAAACAGTGAACCAAAAACTTACTTGAAATGCCCGCGGCCCCACCCAGCGTGAACGAGCTGGTGTCTACATCTCAGATAATCAAGTGAATCCCTTCCCACACACTAAACAGGTGACTGGCCTCTCCCCCTGTGTGAATTCTCTGCTGGGTCACCAGGTTAGATTTACCAGTGAAACTCTACCCACATTTGGGAGAGGCAATTGGTTTCGCCACGGCGTGAACTCACTGGTGGCTCAACAGGTGCCAAGATTGTGTGAATGCCTTCCCACACCCGGAGCAGATGAACGGCCTCTCCCTGGTGTGAGCTCTCTGGTGCGTCGTTAACGTGGACGGATGAGTGAACCGGTTCCCACACTCGGAACAGCTGAAGGGCTTCTCGCCGGTGTGAATTCGCTGATGTGTTATCATGTTGTTCAAATGAGCGAATCCCTTGCCACAAACAGAACAGGTGAACGGCTTCTCCCCAGTGTGAATTCTGCGGTGTCTCAGTAACGCAGATGAATGAGTGAATCCCTTCCCACACTCGGAGCAGGTGAACGGCCTCTCACCAGTGTGAATTCTGGTGCCTCTTCCCACAATCGGGACAGGCAAATGGTTTCCCCAGAGCGTGATCTTGCTGGTGGGTCACCAGGTGGGGAAACTGATTGGCCCCTGCTCACACTCAGAGCTGGTGGATAATTTCTCTATGCTGTGAACTCCCCGGCGTCTCATCAGCTCAGTGAATCCCTCGCAAGGTGCCGGTGAACTGAACGACACTGCGGATCTGATGGTTGACTTTGAGATTCCCCAACACAAATCTGCTTGTTCTACCTTGAATAAAAGAGTTCACAATAAACATTAATAGATTAAGAAAAGTGTGTCAGAAGAGCCGATTTTAGTGTCAATGTTACAAAGCGGTGGGTTACGCTTAGTCTTCACCTCCATCATCATGGACACGGTCTACATCCAACCCAGGAAGACATCTATCTAGCACTGGAGGAGCTGCACTCCATGGCCAACAAACACCAGTCAACGTAGTCAGACACCTTTCCCCATCTTCAGCAAAGCCAACCTGAAGAAATCACTCGCGACCCACCATCCACTGCTGTACCAGAGGAGCAAACATCCGTAACCACTGCAATGCCAACCAGAGATGCCTATCGCTCCATACCTTGCCTTTACACTGAAATCTGATCAGCCGGCACCCGCAAAAGTTCCAGAGGTCTGTGAGTAGGAAGAGACTTTCCGCAGAGACCATTCCCTCCTCAACCCCCTTGGTTAACTCATCCCTTCGCACCCAATCCACTCCCTCCCCAGTACCCTGCAACTGCAGAAGATGCATCACCTGTCCCTATACCTCCTCCCTCGATTCTGTCCAGGAACCCCAACAGTCTGTTCAGGTTCGGCAGAGGTTCACTTGCACCTCCTCCAACCTCATCTACTGTATCCATTGTTCCAGGTATGGACTCTTACACATCAGCGAGACAAAACGTTGTCGAGGCTGTTATCTGTTATCAGAGTGAGGCCAAATGCAAATCTGACTGAGTTACTCCAGCCATTTGAGACAATATTGAATACTTTTGTAACTTTATCGCCCATGGAGGACACCGATGGAGAGAAGTTATATGAAAAAAGTTTGTAACTTTGTCGGCTCCCTATACATGATTGTACCTAGTATCAATCAATCAGGGACACACACCACCCTGGCCACACTCTCATTTCACTCCTGCCATCGAGAAGGTGGTACAGGAGCCTGAAAACCATAACATCCTGGCCTCTTCCCGACAAACATCAGGCTATTAAACACAACAACCTCCAAATAAACTCGAAACTACATAGATTTGGGGGCATTGGTTTTGTCTTTACACTATTATTGTGTTTATATATTTATATAGGAGCGGCACCGTCCCCAGGTGACGGGCCACCGTGTCCCCGAGGGCCGCACCGATTCTCCCCGCAGCCGGGGGCCGCTCCGTCCTCAGGCCGGGCCTCGGTGCTGACTGATCCCGCGCCCGGATCCCCGCTCCTACCCGCCGCCGACCCTCCGGAGTCTTTTGTCCGCGGACCGCATGCGCGCCGCCTTGGCCGCACCACTTCCGGGCTGTCCGCGCTTGGTATCGCCTGCAACATAGGGCGAGTTCTGGGGCGCGGAGGTTTCTGGGTAAAAAGGGCGCCATGGAAGTAACCTGCAATCACCGGCGAGAATTCGCCAGCGGCAAACAGGTAGTCATTATTTCCATGTAGAAACTCAAGAGGCAATTTAACACAGCAAGCTCCGACAAGAGATATACATTGAAAATCAGTTATACGTGAAAATCACAACTCCTAAAGGGGTTAGATATGTGAAAAACTAGTTCTGCAACAGTTGCGTTCCTAAGGACAATTTCTAGAAAACCACGTTGGACCACCAAGCGGTTTTAGAACTGGAGGGTTAACCTAGAACAATTTCAATTACGTTTTTTTTCCCCACAGGACTGAAAGCAAATATATTTTTAACAGCTGAAAGCCAAATGGTTTGAACAAACCCCAACTGTGCCCAGGATTTGACATTTCAGTCTAGTTTATTGTGACGTGTACAGTGACTTCAGAAAGTTGAACAATCAGACTCGGAGGAAGAAGAAATACAAGAACATTCCAAAGAATTCAACAGAGGAGAAAGACAGGCAGTGACCAGATGGGCCGAATGGTCACAGTAATGGCAATTTCTATATTTTCCAATCTCCAACATTCCATTGCCATTACTACACAGGTAAGTGGGAGTGATCTTACGCAGATCAAAAAGAACAAATCTTCCAGTCGTTATTTCCAGTTGAATCGATTCTTTTTTGAAGCAGTTGTACAAACAGAGATGAATGTACCAGGTTCTCGTTATTCTCGTAGAAATTGTAACTGCTTTCCCCAAACTGGTGAGAACAGTGTACCCTTCCACCTCCGATGCCTGGTCTGACCACTCCCTGTCTCCTAAGCCCCCACGTTACACCGCTCTGTGCATCAAATGAGTGCACCCAAGTGTCCAAAATAATATTGCTAGAAATATCTGGACAAAATAATATAATATGTCAACCGTAACTGGCCTACACATAAATGGTGCGCACAGCCTCCCAATGTACATTGCATGCAGAAAGACACAGGGTTTACAACAGAACTTATTTATTTGTCAATGATCCAAGATATTAAATTCCCTGTGTGAACGAGCTGGTGTCAACAGCCCAGATAATCAAGTGAATCCCTTCCCACACTATACATGTGAGTGGCTACTCCCTCTGCTGCGTAAGCAGGTTAGATTTACCAGTGAAACTCTACCCACAGTTGGGAGAGGCAACACGGCATGAACTCGCTGGTGGGTCATCAGGTGGGAAGATTATGTGAATCCCTTCCTTCACACGGAGCAGATGAACGGCCTCTCCCCGGTGTGAACTCTGGTGCGTCGTTAATGTGGACGGATGAGTGAACCGCTTCCCATACTTGGAACAGTTGAAGGCTTCTCGCCAGTGTGAATGCGCTCATGTGTTATCATGTTGTTCAAATGAGCGAATCCCTTGCCACAAACAGAACAGGTGAACGGCTTCTCTCCAGTGTGAATTCTGCGGTGTCTCAGTAACGCAGATGAACGAGTGAATCCCTTCCCACACTCGGAGCAGGTGAACGGCCTCTCACCAGTATGAATTAGCTGGTGCCTCTTCAACTGGCCTGCTTGAGTGAATCCCTTCCCACAATCGGGACAGGCAAATGGTCTCCCCAGAGCGTGATCTTGCTGGTGGATCACCAGCTGGGGAGATTGAGTGGACCCCTGCTCACACTCGGAGCTGGTCGATAATTTCTCCATGCTGTGAACTCCCCGGCGTCTCGTCAGCTCAGTGAATCCCTCGCAAGGTGCTGGTGAACTGAACGACACTGCGGATCTGATGGGTTGAGTTTGAGATTCCCCAACACAAATCTTCTGCTTGTTCTACCTTGAAGAAAAGTGTTCACAATAAACATTAATAGATTAAGACGCGTGTCAGAAGAAGTGATTTTAGTGTCAACGGTGAGCCTTGTCACAAAGCGGTGGACTACATTTGGCTTGGTCTTCACCTCCATCATCATGGACTCGGTCTACATCCAACCCAGGAAGACATCTGTCTAGCACTGGAGGAGCTGCACTCCATGGCCAACAAACACCAGTCAACGTAGTCAGACACCGTTCCCCATCTTCAGCAAAGCCAGCCTGAAGAAATCACTCCTGACCCACCATCCACTGCTGTACCAGAGGAGCAAACATCCGTAACCACTGCTATGCCAACCAGAGATGCCTATCGCTCCATCCCTTGCCTTTACTCTGAAATCTGATCAGCCGGCACCCGCAAAAGTTCCAGAGGTCTGCAAGTAGGAAGAGACTTTCCGCAGAGACCATTCCCTCCTCAACAATGGCGTTGCCATATTGAAAAGTGGCGTTGCCTTATTGAAAGGCTTTACAAGATTAATTCCCGGGATGGCTCGACTGTCATATGCTGAGAGAATGGAGCAGCTGGGCTTGAACACTCTGGAGTTTAGAAGGATGAGAAGGGATCTCATTGAAACATATAAGATTGTTAAGGGTTTGGATACGCTAGAGGCAGGAAACATGTTCCCGATGTTGGGGGAGTCCAGAACCAGGGGCCACAGTTTAAGAATAAAGAGTAAGCCATTTAGAACGGAGACGAGGAAACACTTTTTCTCACAGATAGTGGTGAGTCTGTGGAATTCTCTGCCTCAGAGGGCGGTGCAGGCAGGTTCTCTCGATGCTTTCAAACAAGAGCTAGATCGAGCTCTTAAAAATAGCGGAGTCAGGGGATATGGGGAGAAGGCAGGAACGGGGTACTGATTGGGGATGATCAGCCATGATCACATTGAATGGCGGTGCAGGCTCGAAGGGCCGAATGGTCTACTCCTGCACCAATTGTCTATTGTCTTTAGTGGCCTTGCACCCTGCTTGAAATGGTATGAAACTGCATTTGGATTTGGTGGCCTAGCACCCTGTTTGAAGTGGTATGAAAGTGCACTTCAATTTGGTGGCCTTGCACTCTGCTTGAAGTGGCATGAAAGTGCACTTGAATTTGGAGGCCTTGCACCCTGCTTGAAATGGAATTTCAAGGAATAGCCGGGAGTCGACTGCCAGCCCACCAGCCGTGACTGAGTGAGCTGCCAGCACAACAGGCTTGAGTGACTGAGCCGCCAGCCCAGGAATCCATTCTGCCCACAATGTCCATACTAACCCTCTGGAAACCAGTCCCTTCAGCCCACAACATCCATAATAGTGCTCCAGAAAGCCCCCCCCCCCCCCCCACTGGCCACCAATATTGGAATTGGTGGAGAGGTGGAATATTGCGTTGGGTGACCAGCCCTCCCGTGTGAACATGGGACCCAACAGGTCTCACATAGTCTAGTATATTTATATTTGACTGGCACAGTGTCCCCGAGGGCTGCACCGATTCTCCCCACAGCCGGGGGCCGCTCCTCAGGCCGGGCCTCGGTCCTGACTGATCCCGCGCCCGGATCCCCGCTCCTACCCGCCGCCGATCCTCCGGAGTCTTTTGTCCACGGACCGCGTGCCCGCCTTGGCAACACCACCTCCGGGGCTCTCCGCACCTGCGGGGCTTTCTGGGTAAAGACGGCGCCATGGAAGTAACCTGAAATCATCGGCTCAGCGTTCCCCAATGGACAACAGCCACTTGGTCCTTGTATGTGGAGGGTGTGCAGTCAATTTAACCACAGCGACCTCTCACAAACAACGTGATCGGTTACTTGTGGAACCCATCGCACATAGAAGTGCCGGAAATTCCAAAACTATGTTTCTCATGAACCAATAGCAGTTTTCACCCTCCCTCCCCAGAATAAACAGAGGAAGAAGAAATACAAGAACATTCCAGAGGAGTCTTCAGAAGAGAAAGACGGGCAGTGACCAGATGGGCCGAATGGCCTCTCAATGTACATTGCATGCAGAGAGACACAGGGTTTACAACAGAACTTATTTATTTGTCACTGATGCAAGACATTAAATTCCCGACCACTTATACGAATTACTAACAACATCGGAACAAACCCCAACTGTGTCCAGCGACCAAGGTTCAGTCCTGGACGTGATGAACATCAGCAGTATCCGCACAGTCCAACACCAGTAGTCGCTTGTGGACTTGCAACTGGGCTCAGCAACCGTGATGGTTCAACAGTGAACCAAAAACTTACTTCAAATGCCCGCGCCCCCATCCAGCATGAACGAGCTGGTGTCAACAGCTCAGGTAATCAAGTGAATCCCTTCCCACACACGAAACAGGTGAGTGGCCTCTTCCCCCAGTGTGAATTCTCTGCTGGGTCACCAGGTTAGACTTACCAGTGAAACTACCCCACAGTTGGGAGACACAACTGGTTTCTCCACAGCGTGAACTCGGGTAATCAAGTGAATCCCTTCCCACACACGAAACAGGTGAGTGGCCTCTTCCCCCAGTGTGAATTCTCTGGTGGGTCATCAGGTGGGAATATTGTGTGAATCCCTTCCCACACCCAGAGCAGATGAACGGCCTCTCCCCAGTGTGAATTCTCTGGAGCGCCTCTGCTCGCCAGAACCTGTTCACGACTTCGACTTGGTATGAATTTGTCTGTGCCTCCTCAGATTGCCGGCTTGAGTGAATCCCTTGCCACAATCAGGACAGGAAAATGGTTTCTCGCCAGTGTGCACTCGCTGGTGGGGTCTCAGCTGATCGAAGTTAGCAAAGCCCTTCCCACACTCAGAGCAGCTGAACGGCCTCTCCCCGGTGTGAATACTCTGGTGTCTCAGTAATGAAGATAATTGAGCGAACACCTTCCCACACTCAGTGCAGGTGTATGGCCTCTCCCCAGTGTGAATTCTCTGGTGTGTCATTAACGCTGATGATTCAATGAATCGCTTCCCACACTCAGAGCAGGTGTACGGCCTCTCCCCGTGTGAATTTTCTGGTGTCTCAGCAGCTGAAATGATCCAATGAACCCCTTCCCACACTCTGAGCAGACAAACGGCCTCTCCCCAGTGTGAGCTCGCTGGTGCCTCCTCAACTGGCCTGCTTCAAAGAATTCCTTCCCACAATCGGGACAGGCAAATGGTTTCTCCGCAACATGAACTTGCTGGTGGGTCACCAATCGGGAAGTATGGTTGAATTCCCTCTCGCAGTCAAAGCAGGTGAAGGGCCTCTCTCCGGTGTGGACCTGCTGGTGGGTGATCAGGTTGGGTGACGGGGTGAATCTCTTCCCGCACTCGCTGCAGGTGAACGGCTTCTCATCAGTGTGGACCTGCTGGTGGATCAGCAGCTGGGACGTCCCAGCAAACGCCTCCCCACAGTCGGAGCAGGTGAATAATTTCTCCATGCCGTGAACTCTCTGGCTGGACAACACGTCAGGAGTTGCAGTGAATCCCTCCCACGCTTGGGCAGTCGTGTGTCCGGCCTCCTGCGCCGATGTACTGGCGTCTCCCTCCTCCATGCTCAACGATCGTTTACATTCACACGCCGGAGAGAAAACAAATGCCGCTGATCCGATGGGATGTTCCTGACATTCCCGCTCGCTCTTCTCTGTAAAAGGAGTTCACAAAACACATTGAGGATAGACATAAAATGCTGGAACGAAGAACAAGAATATGAAAGGAACAAATCAAGGCCAGCAAGGATGATCAAGGAAAGACCCATGAACCATTCTTGGCTGTGAAAGAGTTGATACTGAGGGGGTATGAACATTGTGTGCTCCATATTTGCATGATCCTCCAATGAGGTCGACAGTTGTTCAGGACTCTGTAGGAAAGAACTGCAAATGCTGGTTTAAATCAAAGGTAGATCACAAAATACTGGAGTAACTCAGCGGGACAGGCAGCATCTCTGGAGTGAAGGAATGGGAGACGTTTCGGGTCGAGACCCTTCCTCAGACTCAGTTGTTCAGGACTGCTCTCTAATCATCATGGACTCGGTCTACTTCCAACCCAGGAAAACATCTGTCTAGCACTGGAGCAGTTGAACGCTATGGCCAACAAACACCAGTCAATGTAGTCTGACACCGTTCCCTATCTTCCGCACAGTCAGCCTGAAGAAATCACTCCCTACCCACCGTCCACTGCTGCACCAGAGGAGCAAACATCCTCGACCACTGCCATGCCAGTCAGAGATGCCTATTGCAGGGCTGCCAACTTTCATGCATTGAGCGTGAGAATCGCGCATTTGGCCAAATTCTCACACTCTCACGCTGATCATAAATTTGCCGGGGCTGGCGAGTGTTTGCGGGCTGGCGAGTGTTTGCGGGGCTGGCTGCAGCTCTGACCATGGAACAGCCTCTTTTCTTTCTTTTAAAATCTTTTTAGTAGTTTTTTTTCAAAAACAAAAAAACAAAACAAAATGATAAACATAACAATGATATTGATACATAGGGATCAGGATTATATTAATAACAGGTATAACCTACATATGAGTCCAGTGTCAAAATACACATTGAATATAGATCTGTATAAATATAGTTAAGTGTTTAAAAGAAAACATATATAAGAAAAAAAACAAAAGATAAAAAGAAAAAAAAGAAAAAAAGAGAAAAAAGGAAAAAACAAAACCCCCCTAAACTAGAGAAAAAAAAACAAAACGGAATCCGGGCTGCAAAGAATTTCAACAATTTAAGTCCCTGTTTGTCGTCAAGTCCGTTCCACCATATAAAGGTAAAATAATTATTACAACGGTTGGAGAGGGGACAATTTATATTGTGTGAAAATGTTGAATAAATCTTCCCCAAGTCCTATCAAATTTAACCAAGGGTTCAACAATGTCACTCCTAATTTTTTCTAAATTTAAACATGATGTCGTTTCAGAGTACCCAATGGAGTGTGGTCAGAGGGTTAGAGTCTTTCCATTTAAATAAAATAATTGCCAGATGATCTAATGTGGTAAAAGCAATCAGCCGATGGGCAGAACAGGACAGATGAATCTAACATTGGTAGCCCAAAAATTGCAGTAATAGGATGAGGTTGTAAATCAATACCTAAAACTACAGAAATAGTATCAAAGATTTCTTTCCAATATTTTTCCAAAGGTGGGCAGGACCAAAACACATGGGTTAGTGAGGCCACTTCAGAATTACATCTGTCACAGGTAGGATTTATATGACCATAAAAACGAGCTAATTTATCTTTTGACATATGAACTCTGTGAATTGTATCAAAGCGTGTCTTGCACACATTGAGGAAGTCTAAACTAATTGAAGAATCCTCTCACATTTCTCAATAGGTAAAGAAATTTGGAGTTCTCTTTCCCAGTCATTCTTAATTTTATCAAATGCATCTGTAATTTCAAAATCAACTCATAGTCGTTATTAAGCCTTTCTGAGAAGGGTTCAAATGCAATTTTTCCTCCAAGATTTCGGTTTGATGTGGTAACGGAAAAAAGGGTAGAATAGCCTTCAAAAAATGTCTAATTTGTAAATATCTAAACAAACGTGACAGGTAAATTATATTTATTGGAGAGTTGTACAAAAGACATAAAACAACCATCCAAAACCAAATCATGAAAAGCTACGAATCCCTTCCTCTTTCATAACAGAGAGGCTTGATCAGTACTAGAAGGTTGGAAAAAAAATTGACTCAATAAGATAAAATCATTCAATCCAAAAAATGTACGAAATTGAAACCATATTCGGAATGTATGTCATTATTGGATTTTACTTCGGAGTCACGTGAGTGATTCCGTGAAGAACCCCGCCAGTTCACATGCGCGTCAGTTACGTCAGCCGCATTGGCGCAAGCACCGGACTGGCAGGGCAGCGCTCCTGCCGGTGGTAAGTTAAACCTAGAAGGTAAGTTTCTTTAACTTACCAGGGTTTTTTTGTTCAAGCAGGAGCCTCTTTTCACAGAGGTTTCCTGCCAGACTTTTGCAGAGCCCGATGAGTGAGCCGGCTACGGACTGTGGGGAAATCCCGGTCCGACCGCGGAAGCGGATAGCCGATAAAAGATCGGGTTTTGAGATAAGCAGCCGCTGACAAGGCAGTCAGCGGCTTCCAGCCTGCGGAGATGCCGTGGAGTGGCAAGCGAGTACACTAGAGCCGCTGACAGTGCAGTCAGTCAATGTGGCTCACAGACACATTGGTCCCCAGGCAGGGAGTAAAATTGGTGGAAGAGATGACTCATTCAGCCCTATTGGACTCAGGTCAGCCGGACTGCAAGGTTTCTCTCTAATGATAAGGGTAGAGGTTGCAGGTATGCTATAGTGCTTTTTAACCCTTTACAGGTGAAGCTCTACACTACAAATTTAAATTAGTGAGACTACACTGCAATAGTGCGGGCCTATGGGACAAGCCGCGCCAGCAGCGCCTGGAATAGGGCTGCTTCATGTGTAAAAGCGCAGGCCTATGGGAGAGCCGCGCCAGCAGCACCTGGGACAGGGCTGCTTCATGTGAAAAAGCGCCGGCTTCTACGAGAGGCGGCTCTGACAAAGCCTGGGACAGGGTTGCTCAAGGTAACACATAAGTTTGCTAGCCCCACGGAGTCAAGGGAATATTCCCCACCGGGGTTGGATAGCAAAATAATATGCCCACGGAGTCAGAGGATGATTCCTCACCGGGGCTGGATAGTGCTTTTTAACGACTATCCCAAATGCAGCAACTATTGCATACAGTGCTACAGCAGGGCACACTCCAGCTTAAAGCACATGGTATTGGTATTCAGTATTGATGTGGATAGCGAACTGGCTGGCAGACAGGAAGCAAAGAGTAGGAGTGACTAGTGGGATGCCGCAAGGCGCAGTGACTAGTGGGATGCCGCAAGGCTCAGTGCTGGGACCCCAGCTATTTACAATATACATTAATGATTTGGACAAGGGAATTAAATGCAACATCTCCAAGTTTGCGGATGACACGAAGCTGAGGGGCAGTGTTAGCTGTGAGGAGGATGCTAGGAGGCTGCAGGATGACTTGGATAGACTGGGTGAGTGGGAAAATGCATGGCAGATGCAGTATAATGTGGATAAATGTGAGGTTATCCACTTTGGTGGCAAAAACAGGAAGGTAGACTATTATTTGAATGGTGACCGATTAGGAAAAGGGGAGATGCAGCGAGACCTGGGTGTCATGGTACACCAGTCATTGAAAGTAGGCATGCAGGTGCAGCAGGCTGTGAAGAAAGCGAATGGTATGTTGGCATTCATAGCAAAAGGATTTGAGTACAAGAGCAGGGAGGTTCTCCTGCAGTTGTTCAGGGTCTTGGTGAGGCCACACCTGGAGTTTTGCGTACAGTTTTGGTCTCCTCATCTGAGGAAAGACATTCTTGCCATAGAGGGAGTACAGAGAAGGTTCACCAGACTGATTTCTGGGATGTCAGGACTTTCACATGAGGAAAGGCTTTATAGACTCGGCTTGTACTCGCTAGAATTTAGAAGATTGAGGGGGGATCTTATAGAAACTTACAAAATTCTTAAGGGGTTGGACAGACTAGATGCAGGAAGATTGTTCCCGGTGTTGGGGAAGTCCAGAACAAGGGGTCACAGTTTAAGGATAAGGGGGAATTCCTTTAGGACCGAGATGAGGAAAACATTTTTCACACAGAGAGTGGTGAGTCTCTGGAATTCTCTGCCACAGAAGGTAGTTGAGGCCAGTTCATTGGCTATATTTAAGAGGGAGTTAGATGTGGCCCTTGTGGCTAAAGGGGTCAGGGGGTATGGAGAGAAGGCAGGTATGTTGGATGATCAGCCATGATCATATTGAATGGCGGTGCAGGCTCGAAGGGCCGAATGGCCTGCTCCTGCACCTAATTTCTATGTTTCTATGTTTAAACCTGCCTGCCAGAATGTCGGTCCCCCTCCAGTTAAGGTGTAACCCATCCCTTTTGTACAAGTCACCCCTACCCCAGAAGAGATCCCAGTGGTCTATAAATCTAAATCCTTGCTCCCTGCACCAGCCCCTCAGTCACACATTCAGATCCCCTATCTCCCTGTTCCTGTCCTCACTAGCACGAGGTACTGGAAGCAATCCAGAGATAACCATCCTAAAGAGAGTTCAGAGATGATCTTACCCACTCGCTTCCTGGCCCTTGCAGTGTACAGTTCATCAAGGAGGGAAGGTTGCAGCCAATAACCTTCTCAGCTGATTGGACAATTCAATGCAGCCTCCGGATGTTGTGCTTGGTGGCTGAGCCAAACCAGAGCATGATGCAGGTGAGGACAGACTCTACGATGGCCGTATAGAATTTGAACATCATTGCCTTTGGCAGATTGTGCTTCCTCAGCTGCCACAGTAAGTACATCCTCGGTTGTGCCTTTTTGACTGTGGATTAGATCGTGACCCCCCACTTGGAGATGATGGTTCCTAAGAACTTAAAAGACTCCACAGATGTGGCTGTGGTGTTGTTGATGGTGAGTGGGGTGAGAGGAGGGGGAGCTCTCCTAAAGTCCACAATCAATTCCACTGTCTTAAGAGCATTGAGCTCCAGGTTGTTGCAATGGCATGCAAGCTGTGTCACTTCCTATCTGTAGACAGATTCCTCCCCATCCTGGATCAGTCCAATCAGGGTTGTGTCGTCCGCAAACTTGAGAAGCTTGACAGAGGAGTCAGTGGAGGTGCAGTCATTGGTGTAGAGAGAGTAGAGAGGGGAGAGTACGCAGCCTTGCGGTGCACCTGTGCTGAGGGTCTGTGGGATGTGCTTTCCCAGCCTCACATGCCGCTTCCTGTGTGAAGTGGGCACATGTGCGGGGTTCTTCTAGAGTGTGCGCATGTGTAGGACATTCCCGGGGTGTGCGCATGTGCAAAATATTTCGGGCGGGAAAGGCCTGCGGAATCAGCCATGTTTGCCAGACGTTTCTAAGTAATGTATTAAAGAAATAAGTTGCTTAAAGCTTAAATAAAGTTAAGTAAATTACAAGTAGTGAAAGTTTCATTTACCTCACAACAATTTAAGCAACTTATCTTACAAGTCAAACAGATCGACTTGGGATGGAGAAACTATTGAAACCCCAACGCTTGGATCTGGATCCCAACTCACCTGCTGCTGCAAAGAATTGGAAGCACTGGCTTCGTATACTAAATAACTTCTTTGAGGAGTGTGGCAACGATGCACCAGACAGGCTTAAGACATTAATAAGCTTCGTCTCTTCTGATATATACGAGTACATAGAGGAATGTACAACTTATGATTCTGCTATTGATGTACTAAGCAGACTCTTCGTTAAGACACCCAACGTGATATTCGCTCGACACCTCCTTGCTACTCGGAAACAAAAACCTGGTGAGTCACTTGATGAATTTTTACAAGAACTTCAAAGACTTAGTAAAGACTGTGCCTTCAAAGCAGTTACGGCTGATCAATATCGACAGGAAGTTATTCGAGACTCTTTCATCAATGGTTTGGCATCGCCTTTAATACGACAGAGACTATTAGAACACAAAACCTTGGATTTACAGTCAGCTTACAATCAAGCTTACTCTTTGGACTTGGCTCAGAAAAATTCAGATGCTTATGGCTCATCTAATGTGTATTCTGCTGCAACTACTGCAAACGAATCTCACCCAAGTACAAATATGGAGCAAGCTGAAACAATCTCTACGGATAAAGGTGCCATTGCTGCAGCATATAATTATTCAAAAAGGAACTGTTACTTTTGCGGGGGTAATATTCATAAGAGAGAGATATGCCCTGCTCGAGAGGCAACTTGTAATAGTTGTGGCAAGAAGGGTCATTATTCTAGAGTATGCAAGTCCAAAGCAGCTACAAAAATTGTGACTACTGCCATGTATACGCCTTCTTTATGTGCAATTACAGCTGCATTTCCTCAGAGCTAGTCTCATGCAGCTACAATGGGATCCATTAATGGCCATACACTTAATGTATTACTTGATTCTGGCAGTTCAGGAAGTTTTATAAGTGAACAAGTTGTGTCTCGTCTAAATCTAACCATAATTCCTTCAAATAAGGAAATCTCGATGGCTCTGACAACTCTCAACACTCAAATTATAGGATCTTGTATTGTAGACTTTATTCTGAACAAAACTAGCTATAAATCTGTATGTCTAGGTATTTTGAAAAATTTGTGTAGCGATATAATTCTAGGTCAGGATTTCCAGAAACTGCACAGATCACTTCAAATAATGTATGAAGGATCTATGCCTGACCTTGTTTTGTCAAAGCCACCAGTATTGTGTGGTGTTTCTGCTGCATCTGTTGAATGTCCTTCATTATTCACTAATTTATCCTCCAAGTGCAAGCCTATTGCTACAAAATCAAGACACTTTAGTAAAGATGATAGGAACTTTATCAACACAGAAGTAACTAATCTTTTACGAGAAGGTATCATAGAACCCAGCTCTTCCCCTTGGAGGGCACAAGTTGTCGTGGTTAAGGACCCCTTGGAGAGACATAGGAAAAGACTGCATTGATTACTCTCAAACTATAAACCACTTCACAGAGCTTGATGCATATCCACTACCTTGAATAGAAGAGATTATCAATACATTAGCTAAGTATAAGATATTCTCTACTTTTGACTTAAAAAGTGCTTACTACCAAATTCCTTTGAAGGAATCAGAGAAGAAATACACTGCGTTTGAAGCAAATGGGAAATTATATCACTACTGCAGAGTTCCTTTTGGTGTAACTAATGGCGTGGCTGTTTTTCAGAGAGAGATGGACAAACTTGTTGAACAGGAAAACCTTAAAGATACTTTCCCTTATCTTGATAATATAACTATTGCAGGAAAAGACCAACGGTTTCTAGATGTTGAACATTAAATGAGGCTGATAACAATGTACAACGGTTTTTAGATGTTGTACATTCTAAAAATTTTTCTGACAAAATTCAGCCTTTGATTAGAGAAAAATCTTTCCCCCTTGATTCTACAGCAATTGGTGCTTTTACTTCTTTAAAGAAACAATTGGAATCTGCGACATTACACGCCATTGACGAGGATCTCCCCTTTGTTGTTGAATGTGCTGCCTCTGATTTAGCAGTATCAGCAACATTAAATCAAGGAGGACGACCAGTGGTTTTCATGTCTCGTACTCTCCAAGGTAGTGAATCGCACTACCCCCACCTGTCGAAAAGGAAGCTACAGCAATTATTGAAGCAGTGAGAAAATGGAGTCATTTCCTTGCTTGCCAGCACTTCACTTTGATAACAGATCAGCGTTCAGTAGCTTTTATGCTGGATAATCGAAAACGAACGAAGATTAAGAACAGTAAAATTCATGAATGGAGGATTGAATTATCTGCATATAGTTATTCAATTGAGTACCACCCTGGTAAGGATAATGTTGCTCCGGATACATTAACCCGAGCATTTTGTGCCTCTGTTCATTCTTCTGCACTCACTGATCTTCACAATGGGCTGTGTCATCCGGGAGTCACTCGTTTGTTACACTATGTTCGTTCCAAAAACTTACCTTTCTCTACAGAAGATGTGAAGATGACGTGTGCTTCATGTAGAATCTGTGCTGAATTAAAACCAAGGTTCTTCCGTCCTGAAGAAGGAAGGTTGATCAAAGCTACTCAACCTATGGAACGTTTGAGTATTGACTTCAAAGGGCCTTTACCATCCTCCTCTCGAAATGTTTATATACTTACCTTAGTTGACGAATATTCGAGGTTCCCATTTGCTTTTCCTTGTCCAAATATGTCAGCTGCTATGGTTATCAAATGTTTAGATCAACTGTTTTCTTTCGTGGATTTCCAAGTTACATACATTCTGATAGGGGCACCTCATTCATGTCAAAAGATTTAAAGGACTACCTTTCTAAGAGAGGAATTGCAACAAGTAAAACAACACCATATCATCCTATTGGTAATGGTCAGGTTGAGAGGTATAACGGAATCATTTGGGAAGCAGTGAAACTGGCTTTAAAGTCAAATGACATACCAGATCAGCATTGGGAATGTGTTCTACCAGATGCATTACACTCCATCAGATCTCTACTGTCAACTGCTACCAATACTACTCCACATGAGCGGTTCTTTAACTTCAAACGGCATTCTTCTAGTGGTACTTCTCTGCCATCATGGTTGACTAGCCCTGGGACCGTTGCTTCGTCGTTATGTCCGATCAAATAAGAACGAGCCTTTTGTTGATGAAGTTGAACCGACTGATCTTATGCAACTATCAAGTATCAGGATGGACGTCAGCCAACTGTCTCACTTCGTGACCTTGCACCATGTCCGTCTTCTCCATCAACTCCATCACTTCTTGATAACACTAATCGAGAACTTCCTCCAACACTTCCAGCATCCCCTATGGAAACTTCTATAAGAAATTCTAAAATTGTAAATCTAAATAACAATATGAGTGAAGTTGAAGACCAAGCAATATATCTACCACCAGCTATTGAAACGCCATTACCTCCTGAAGCTCCAGTTCTGCGATGGTCATCAAGATGTATTAAACCTCCCGACCGTCTCAACTTATAAATAGGAGGGGAGAATGAAGTGGGCGCATGTGCGGGGTTCTTCTAGAGTGTGCGCATGCGTAGGACACTCCCGGGGTGTGCGCATGTGCAAAGTATTTCGGGCGGGAAAGGCCTGCGGAATCAGCCATGTTTGCCAGACGTTTCTGAGTAATGTATTAAAGAAATAAGTTGCTTAAAGCTTAAATAAAGTTAAGTCAATTACAAGTAGTGAAAGTTTAATTTACCTCACGACACTATGTATCAGGAAGCTGGCGATCCACCGACGGAGGGGCTCTGGCACAGTCAACTTGCAAAGTTTGGAGTGTAGTAGCTCTACAACAACGGTGTTGAATGCAGAGCTAAAATCAACAAACAAAATCCTTGCATAGGTTCCCTGGCGGTCTAGGTGCTGGAGGATGCAGTGCAGGCCCAGGTTGACTGCATCATCCACAGGTCTATTGGCCCGATATGCAAACCGCAGAGGGTCCAGCAGGGGGTTTGTGATATTTTTCAGCTTGGACCAGCACATGCCTTTCAAGGATCTTCATGGCTACAGAGGTCAGTGCAAGAGGCCTGCAGTCATTAGGACCAGTAATCCTTGCCTTTTTGGGTACAGCGACAAGTTTCACCCACCCACCCTTCCCGGAGTAAACGGAGGAAGAGAAAATGCAAGTACATTCCATTGGAGTCATCAGGGAAACATTGTGAGAGCCATGTTTTTTTACACCTTTCGGCCTGCACTACTTGGGAGCAAACTGACGAAGAACGCTCCATTGGTGTCCTCGATCACAATCTTCCTGACTGGACGACCACAATATGTCAGGCTACAGAACTGTGTCTCAGACATAATAGTGAGCAACGCAGGGGCCCCACAGGGGACGGTCCTCTCTCCCTTCCTGTTCACCGTTTACCCCTGGGACTTCAGATATGTTGGACTCCTGCTACCTGCAGAGGTTTTCAGATGACTGCAGTTGTGGGCTCCATCAGTGAGGGGAGGGAAGCTGAACACAGAAGTGTAGTCAATGATTTTGTTGACTGGTGTGGGCTGAATCACCTGCAGCTCAACACCATGAAAACGTAGGAGTTAATGGTGTACTTCAGGAGGAGAGGAACGCCCTGTCCCGTCTCCATCAATATTGTGGATATGTTTACCAGGGACTACAAGTACCTTTGAAGGAGGGTTTCGGCCCGAAACATTGCCCATTTCCTTCGCTCCATAGATGCTGCCGCACGGCAGGCCGTAAGCTGATTGGACCAATTTCTCCCAATTGTGCCCCGCGCCTAAGGGGAGCCCCGCGTTAATTTTCCGTACTTCATATGGAAATACAAATTCTCTTTATTAAATAAAGATTTAAAAAAAACATTCCCCATACGGATTTTTTACAAAATGAACATGGATAAGAACTGCTGCACGGCCATCAGACACAAACGATTTGTTAACTACTACAGTTAGCACTTGTTAACAGCCAGTAGTTAACAAGTAGTTATACAATGTGTCATCCATGCATCGATCCACATTCCTCAGTAAATGTATTTAAGAAGGAACTGCAGAAGCTGGAAAATCGAAGGTAGACAAAAGTGCTGGAGAGACTCAGCGGGTGCAGCAGCATCTATGGAGCGAAGGAAATAGGCAACGTTTCAGGCCAGTCTGAAGAAGGGTTTCGGCCCGAAACGTTGCCTATTTCCTTCGCTCCATAGATGCTGCTGCACCCGCTGAGTTTCTCCAACACTTTTGTCTACCCTCAGTAAATGTAATTGTGTTTTGAACAAGTATTAATTCCTTTGAATACAATTCACACGGCGTCATTAATACTTGTTCAAAACACAATTACATTTACTGAGGAATGTAGATAGATGCATTGATGACACATTGAGAATTTCTTAAAACTTACCATCATGATTGAGGGCTTCTTCTTGGTGTGCAGGTTAGTCATTCAATTTACCTACCGACCCACGTTGTGTCTCGCTGTCTTTCGCTCTCTCCATCCCTCTCTCTCCCGCTCCCGCTCCCCATCCCGTCTCTCTCTAGCTCTCTCACTCCCTCTCTCTCACCCTGTTGCCTCGGCATTCCCTGAATCATTGACGTTTTGCGGAAGACAAAAATGCTGGAGAAACTCAGTGGGTGTGGCAGCATCTATGGAGTGAAGGAAATAGGCAACGTTTCGGGTCGAAACCCTTCTTCAGACCCGGCCTGAAACATTGGCTATTTGCTTCGCTCCATAGATGCTTCCTCACCCGCTGAGTTTCTCCAGCATTTTTGTCTACCTTCGATTTTCCAGCATCTGCAGTTCCTTCTTAGACGTTTTGCGGTCACGGCTGCATCTGTGGTTCATTTCTGTTGGGGGGGGGACAGAGTCCTGGCCCGTGGCGGCTCCTGAGAAGTGATATGTTCCCTCCGTGGGTGCTGCCTTGCCCGCTGAGTTCCTCTAGCACTCTCTGTTTTTTGTTTGGCTCTGAAGTTGAAGGTGGACCCCCCTGTGTCTACCTTCAACTCCCTGTCTGTGGTGGCTCACCGGGACGGGCTCTGGGGAGAGGGTTGCGTTTCTGGTCAAGACCATTCTTCAAACAATCACAAGTACTCTCACTGACAAGATTTCAGTTCAGTCTGAAGAAGGGTCTTCTCTCCAGAGTAGCAGTGCTGCCTGTCCTGCTGAGTTACTCCAGCTTTTGTCTATCCTCAATTTCAGAGTTAAATAAAATGTCTCATGGGGGGACTTATAGCGTCTACCCCCCCCCCCCCCCAACCCCCTTCCTTCTCAACCTCAGCGTACCCCTGGTTCCTAAAACCCATTTCCATCATTGATCGGGCACATACATGATATAAAAATCATGTTATATTCTTGTGTGAATGGGATTAGTTTGTTATTTAGATACTTAGGCTATTTTTTTAAAAATTATCCTTTTCTTAAGAAATGGAATATACAGGACATTGTTAATGGGAGAGGGCAGAAAGGTATGTCATGCATGGTTTGAAGAGCAAAAACCTCTTCAATGCCAACATTGAAAAGTTGAGGAAAAACATGTTGTACAGAGTTGTTGGTACACAAAAGGCTGGAGAAACTCAGCGGGTGCAGCAGCATCTAAGGAGCGAAGGAGATGGGCGACGTTTCGGGTCGAGACCCTTCTTCAGACTGGTCAGGGATCAGGGAAACGAGAGATATATGGTAAAGAGTTGTTTATTGGTTACAATCTGAGGAGTATGATGATGCTACTGATTATGGTATGCCAATGTACCAGCTAGCAACTGTTCTTCTCCATAAAGACTTGGTCTATTGCTAGAAATTGTAATGTATTTACCTATCTGTTACGGACTTACAACATATAATACAATAATATTAAAGTTCTGATCTTGAGAAAATCACATTTTTGAATTTTCAAGCCAGTCTGGGTATTTATTACTATTTCCGTCACAACGGTCAATTTTGTAATTAACTACAATTGGGTAATTAACTAATTATATGCTTTAATTTCAGGTGATCCAAGTAAGATGTTTTATATTTGTTTCAGAATGCTTCAATCTATAATAACTGAAAATTTCATTCAGTCTTAATTTTTAAGAAAGTTATGAGCTTTTGACTGTCCTCAATCACAGCTTTTGTGTTAAGTCAATAGAAAAGCAATAGGGAACAAGATGCTAATTTCCGAGTGTGAAAATAGCCATAACTTTTTTAATGCTGAAGATATGAAAGTGAATTAGGTATCAAATGAAAGATATGAAAGTGAATTAGGTATCAAATTAAAGTTATTTTTATCCTTTATCTGATGGGATAAATTGCAGACTTGATTTTTTAAATCTCAAAATGTTGTAACATTGCTAGAAAATGTACCTGCATCTTGGAGGCTGTAGGTTAGGTTGTTAGCCAAGAAAGATAGACAGCCAAGTCTATCCCTCATTGCTAGCAGCTGATGGGATGGGAAGCGGCTGTAAAAGGACAGCGCTGCTTGGGGGGGGGGGGGGGGGGGGGGGGGGGGGGGGGGAGGAGGAGAAAGAGTTCCTTTCACAGCGTGTGGGTAGTCGGGCCAGGGAAAAAGTTGCGGGGAGGGCAGGAGCTTTGAGAAGGAGGGGGTCCGGGATCATGCCAGCATCCAGAAGATCTGTCTTCACTAAGGAGGACACAAACAATCTTCCTGATATAGTAGTGGCCAGAGGATCTGGGGTGACGGAGGAACTGAAGGAAATCCACATTTGGTAGGAAATGGTGTTGGATAGACTGATGGGACTGAAGGCTGATAAATCCCCAGGGCCTGATGGTCTGCATCCCAGCGTACTTAAGGAAGTGGCTCTAAAAATCGTGGATGCATTGGTGATAATTTTCCAATGTTCTATAGACTCAGGATCAGTTCCAGTGGATTGGAGGGTAGCTAATGTTATCCCACTTTTTTAAAAAAAGGCAGGAGAGAGAAAACAGGGAATTATAGACCAGTTAGCCTGACATAGGTGGTGGGGAAGATGCTGGAGTCAATTATAAAAGATGAGCCACACATTTGGATAGCAGTAACAGGATCGGTCCGAGTCAGCATGGATTTACGAAGGGGAGAGCCAGTGGATGTAGTGTACCTGGACTTTCAGAAAGCATTTGATAAGGTCCCACATAGGAGATTAGTGGGCAAAATTAGGGCACATGGTATTGGTGGTAGAGTGCTGACATGGATAGAGAAGTGGTTGGCAGACAGGAAACAAAGAGTAGGGATTAACGGGTCCCTTTCAGAATGGCAGGCAGTGACTAGTGGGGTACCGCAAGGCTCAGTGCTGGGACCGCAGCTATTTACAATATACCTCAATGATTTGGATGAAGGGATTCAAAGTAACATTAGCAAATTTGCAGATGACACAAAGCTGGGTAGCAGTGTGAACTGTGAGGAGGATGCTATGAGAATGCAGGGTGACTTGGACAGGTTGGGGGAGTGGGCAGATGCATGGCAGATGAAGTTTGATGCGGATAAATGTGAGGTTATCCACTTTGGTAGCAAAAAACTGGAAGGCAGATTACTATCTAAATGGCGTCAAGTTGGGAAAAGGGGAAGTACAACGGGATCTGGGGGTCCTTGTACATCAGTCTATGAAAGTAAGCATGCAGGTACAGCAGGCAGTGAAGAAAGCGAATGACATGTTGGCCTTCATAACAAGAGGAATCTAATATAGGAGCAAATAGGTCCTTCTGCAGTTGTACAGAGCCCTAGTGAGACCACAGCTGGAGTATTGTGTACAGTTTTGGTCCCCTAATTTGAGGAAGGACATAATTGCTATTGAGGGAGTGCAGTGTAGGTTTACACGGTTAACACCCGGGATGGCGGGACTGTCATATGCAGAGAGAATGGAACAACTGGGCTTGTACACTCTGGAGTTTAGAAGGATGAGAGGATATCTCATTGCAACATATAAGATTGTTAAGGATTTGGACACGCTGGAGGCAGGAAACATGTTCCCGATGTTGGGGGAGTCCAGAACCAGGGGCCACACAGTTTAAGAATAAGGAGTAAGCCATTTAGAACGGAGACGGGGAAACACATTCTCTCACAGAGAGTGGTGAGTCTGTGGAATTCCCTGCCTCAGAGGGCGGTGGAGGCGGGTTCTCTGGTTGCTTTCAAGAGAGAGCTAGATGGGGCTCTTAAAAATAGCAGAGTCAGGGGATATGGGGAGAAGGCAGGAACGGGGTACTGATTGGGGATGATCAGCCATGATCACATTGAATGGTGGTGCTGGCTCGAAGGGCCGAATGGCCTACTCCTGCACCTATTGTCTATTGTCTATTAAAATGCCATCTTATCATCACAGGTGTAATATCATCACAGCAGATTTAGATTTATTATACCTAGGAGTCGGAGTTGGAGACACAAGAAATCAAGGAGTTGGTGTCGTGTGTTTTGGATATCGACTCCACAGCCTAGCCAAAAATATTTGACACCCTGCTCCAGACCTGCTGATCTGCCAACAGCTCAAATATTCAAGTGAGTCCCAACACCTCGCACTAAACAGGTGAATGCCCTCTCCCACAGTATGCATTCTCTGGTGGGTTCGATTTACCAGTGATAACCTAGCCTTAGTTGGGAGAAACAACTGGTTTCTCCACAGCGTGAACTCTCTGGTGTCTCTTCAGGTGAGAAGATTGGGCGAATCCCTTCCCGCACCCGGAACAGGTGAACGGCTTCTCCCCGGTGTGAATAAGCTGGTGCGCCTTCAGGTTGTCTGCCTGAGTGAATCCCTTCCCACACTCGGAGCAGGTGAACGGCCTCTCCCCCGTGTGAATTCTCAGGTGTTTCTGCAGATGAGATGATCCAATGAATCCCTTCCCACACTGGGAGCAGGTGAACGGCCTCTCCCCGGTGTGAATTCGCTGGTGCACCTTCAGTCGGCATAACTGAGTGAATCCCTTCCCACAATCGGGACAGGGAAACGGTTTCCTCACGGCGTGAACTTGCTGGTGTTTCTTCAGGTCAGAAGAATGTCTGAATCCCTTCCCACACTCGGAGCAGACGAAGGGCCTCTCCCTGCCGTGAGTTCTCCGGTGCATTTGCAATGCAGATGAAGAAATCAAACCTTTCCCACACTCGGAGCAGATGAACGGCCTCTCCCCAGTGTGAGTTCTCTGGTGTATCTGCAGCTGAGATGATGCATTGAATCCCTCCCCACACTCGGGGCAGATGAAGGGCTTCTCCCCAGTGTGAGTTCGCAGGTGTACCAACAATCTAGATGATCCAATGAACCCCTTCCCACACTCTGAGCAGATAAACGGCTTTGGCCCGGTGTGAACAAGCTGGTGCTTCTTCAGCAGGCACGATTGTGTGAATTTCTTCCCACAATCTGGACAGGTGAATGGCTTCTCCCCGACATGAACTTCCTTGTGAATCCTCAGTGTGTTAGAACACGAGAATCCCTTCCCACAATCAGGACAGGTGAATGGTTTCTCTCCAGTGTGAGTTCGCTGGTGTCTCCGTAACGCAGACAAACAAATGAATCCCTTCCCACACTCGGAGCAGGCAAACGGCCTCTCCCCAGTGTGAATTATCTGGTGTCTCAGTAACGCAGATGAACAAATGAATCCCTTCCCACACTCGGAGCAGGGGAACGGCCTCTCCCCAGAGTGAATTCTCTGGTGCATCTGCAGACGAGATAATACAATGAATCCCTTCCCACACTCGGAGCAGGTGAATGGCCTCCCCCCGGTGTGAATACGCTGGTGCTTCTTCAGTTGTCCTGATTGCGTGAATCCTTTCCCACAATCGGGACAGGTAAATGCTTTCTCCCCGACGTGAACTTGCTTGTGAATCCTCAGTGTGTGAGAACGCGTGAATCCCTTCCCACACTCGGAGCAGGTGAACGGCCTCCCCCCGATGTGAATCTGCTGGTGTCCCTTTAGCTGGCTCGCTCGAGTGAATCCCTTCCCACAATGGGGACAGGCAAACGGTTTCTCCACAGCGTGAACTTGCTGCTGGGTCACCAGGTGGGGAGATTGAGTGAATCCCTGCCCACACTCGGAGCTGGTGAGTAATTCATCCATGCTGTGAACTCTCGTCAGATCAACTGACGCAGTGAATCCTCCCACACGTTCAGGCGCCGGTGAAATGGATGAATTTGAGATTCCTGAACACCAATCCTCTGCTTGTTCTGACCTGGAAAAATAGTTTACAATAAATTAACAGGTAAAGACCCATGTTTAAGAAGGAACTGCAGATGCTGGAAAAATCTAAAGTAGACAAAAAAGTGCTGGAGACACTCAGCGGCTGAGGCAGCATCTACAGAGAGAAGGAATAGGCGACATTTCGGGTCGAGACTCTTCTTCAGACCTGTGTTTCAGACAAGGTCATTTTTGTCTCTACGGTGAAATACCACGCCACACTGTGACATAGATGCTGAGAGTAAGCTGGGGTAACAAGCCCTCACCTTCTGTCTGGGCTCAACATCAGAGAGTGGTAGCTTTGTGGAATGAGCTTCCAGTGGAAGTGGTGGAGGCAGGTTCGATTTTATCATTTAAAAATAAACTGGACAGGTATATGGATGGGAAAGGAATGGAGGGTTATGGTCTGAGTGCAGGAAGGTGGGACGAGGTGAGAGTAAGTGTTCGGCATGGACTAGAAGGGCCGAGATGGCCGGTTTCCGTGCTGTAATTGTTATATGGTTGTTAATAACATCAAGTTCGCCGGCATCTCTTTCAGTCTTCACTAGAGTGGGCCATTTCTGCCACTCCTCCGCCCGTGATTCGGCCCAGGTTTCCCCTCCTCACCCTTTGGGCAAGTCCCACATCCCCACTGTGAGCGACACGGTGTTTCCGTGGCAGGTCCAGTGGACATTCTGGTCACGGCTGACCCACCCCCAGGGGAGTGATCGCCACAGGTAGGGGACCCTCAGACTAGCTTCAAACGGACTTTACCTTGCAGAGCATGTCATTCCTTCACTCCTGTCCCTCTGCACCGTGGCCGGCCTGATTATAACCATGAGTGGCGAGGGCGTGGGGTAGAAATGGTGTAAATTGTGTGAACGGTACTGAATGCATGTTTAGCCTCCGGTGGAGTTTTGTAAGGATCCCCGCTCCCAGGCCGGGCCCGGATCCCAGCTCCTACCCGCCGCCGGCCCCCCGGGGTCTTTTGTCCGCGGACCGCTTCCGGGTCTCCCCCCGCGCCTGCGCGCTTGGCATCGCCTGGACACATGGGGCGGGTTCTGGGGCGCGGGGGTTTCTGGGGAAAACGGGCGCCATTGACCTGACCAGAAATCACCGGGTCCCCCGCGCCTGCGCGCTTGGCATCGCCTGGACACACAGGGCGAGTTCTGGGGCGCGGGGGTTTCTGGGGAAAACGGGCGCCATTGACCTCACCTGAAATCACCGGGTCCCCCTGCGTCTGCGCGCTTGGCATCGCCTGGACACACAGGGCGGGTTCTGGGGCGCGGGGGTTTCTGGGTAACACGGGCGCCATGGACCTGACCTGAAATCACCGGCTCGGCGTTTCCCCCCCCCCCAGTGCACAGCAGCCGGTCCGTGTTGTTGTGTAGAGTATCAGCAGCGCGCAGAAGTGATCAAGTCTTGAAATCAAGATTCTTAAAGGTGCCTAGTTAAAAATAAAAATACTGATAGTTCTGCACCACTTGCAATCCTCGGGAATCCTGTGCTTTAGAAGTCGCGTCAGAATGGCAGGCAGTGACTAGTGGGGTGCCGCAAGGCTCAGTGCTGGGACCCCAGCTATTTACAATATATATTAATGATCTGGATGAGGGAATTGAATGCAACATCTCCAAGTTTGTGGATGACACGAAGCTGGGGGGCAGTGTTAGCTGAGAGGAGGATGCTAGGAGGCTGCAAGGTGACTTGGATTGGCTGGGTGAGCGGGCAAATGCATGGCAGATGCAGTATAATGTGGATAAATGTGAGGTTATCCACTTTGGTGGCAAAAACAGGAGGGTAGATTATTATCTGAACGGTGGCCGATTAGGAAAAGGGGAGATGCAACGAGACCTGGGTGTCATGGTACACCAGTCATTGAAAGTAGGCATGCAGGTGCAGCAGGCTGTGAAGAAAGCGAATGGTATGTTGGCATTCATAGCAAAAGGATTTGAGTACAAGAGCAGGGAGGTTCTACTGCAGTTGTACAGGGTCATGGTGAGGCCACACCTGGAGTATTGCGTACAGTTTTGGTCTCCTAATCTGAGGAAAGACATTCATGCCATAGAGGGAAGAAGAAGGTTCAGAGAAGGTTCACCAGACTGATTCCTGGGATGGCAGGACTTCCATAAGCAGAAAGACTGGATAGACTCGGCTTGTACTCGCTGGAATTTAGAAGATTGAAGGGGGGTCTTATAGAGACTTACAGAATTCTTAAGGGGTTGGACAGGCTAGATGCAGGAAGCATGTACATCCGGTGGCGCTGTTGCTAGTTGCCTCCGCCTTCAGTCCGGTATCTTTTTGTTTTTTTCGTTATGTTGGAAGAGCGTTTTGTGTGTGTTTTTTTTTGTCTTTATGTGTTTATGAGAGGTGATTTTGTTAAAACGTTATAAAATGATTAAGGGTTTGGACACGCTTGAGGCAGGAAACATGTTCCCAGTGGAGAAACTCAGCGGGTGCAGCACGTTGCCTATCTGCTTCGCTCCATAGATGCTGCTGCATCCGCTGAGTTTCTCCAGCATTTTGTGTTCCCTCGATTCTCCAGCATCTGCAGTTCCTTCTTCAACAACATGTTCCCGATGTTGGGGGAGTCCAGAACCAGGGGCCACTGTTTATGAATAAGGGGTAGGCCATTTAGAATGGAGATGCGGAAACACTTTTTCACACAGAGTTGAGAATCTGTGGAATTCTCGACTTCAGAAGGCAGTGGAGTCCAATTCAGTGGATGCTTTCAAGAGAGTGTTAGATGGAGCTCTTAAGGATAGCGCAGTCAAGGGCTATGGGGAGAAGGCAGGAACGGAATACTGATTGTGGATGATCAGCCTTGGTCACAGTGAATGGCAGTGCTGGCCCGAAGGGCCGAATTGCCTAATTCTACTCCTCTCATTGATGAACATGGACTGGTGAGTCGGTTTCTAATGCAGTAAAGGGGCAAGGTGGGAGGGGAGTCTGAAATAGCATCTCATATTGGCCGATTGCTCCCAACAATCGGCCTATTCGAACCAAATATGCAGCAAAGAACTGCTGGTTGGTTTAAACTGAAGGTAGACGCAAAATGGTAGGGCCTGTCCCACGAGCATGCGACTCCATGCGGCAACCACGACCCAACGTGGTCGTTTGAGCCGTCTGGCCTCGCAGGGCCGATCCCACTTCGATCACCGGAGCCGTATGGAGTTGTGCGGTGCTGGTCCCGAGATCGCGCGGGGCTCCGAAAAACTGACCGTGTTCAAAAATTCCGTGCGGCAACGGCCTGTCGGCCCGCAGCCGCCTCGACGCTGCTCGCTCCGCCTCAACGTCGTGCCTCCGTGTCCCTGTCTGTGTGCTTCCGTGACCCTCTCTGTGTCCCTCTGTGTGCCTCCGTGTCCCTCTCTGTGTGCCTCCGTGTCCCTCTCTGTGTGTTTCCGTGACCCTCTCTGTGTGCCTCCGTGACCCTCTCTGTGTGCCTCCGTGTCCCTCTCTGTGTGCCTCCGTGTCCCTCTCTGTGTGCCTCCGTGTCCCTCTCTGTGTGCCTCCGTGTCCCTGTCTGTGTGCTTCCGTGACCCTCTCTGTGTCCCTCTGTGTGCCTCCGTGTCCCTCTC
This sequence comes from Okamejei kenojei, assembly GCA_035221665.1. Lineage (NCBI taxonomy): Eukaryota > Metazoa > Chordata > Chondrichthyes > Rajiformes > Rajidae > Okamejei > Okamejei kenojei. The sequence continues at coordinate 59,187,258 of CM069145.1, read as the reverse complement.
TGTGTGCCTCCGTGTCCCTCTCTGTGTGCCTCCGTGTCTCTCTCTCTGTGCCTCCATGTCCCTCTCTGTGTGCCTCCGTGTCCCTCTCTGTGTGTCCCTCTCTGTGTGCCTCCGTGACCCTCTCTGTGTGCCTCTGTGTCCCTCTCTGTGTGCCTCCGTGTCCCTCTCTATGTGCCTCCGTGTCCCTCTCTGTGTGCCTCCGTGTCCCTCTCTGTGTGCCTCCGTGACCCTCTCTGTGTGTCCCTCTCTGTGTGCCTCCGTGACCCTCTCTGTGTGTGCCTCCGTGACCCTCTCTGTGTGCCTCTGTGCCCCTCTCTATGTGTCCCTCTCTGTGTGCCTCCGTGACCCTCTCTGTCCTTGCAAACTTACCACGGACTTCGCTCCAACTTCGCGCCACTCACCCGACCTCCGCGCGGCCCCCGCACCCGGTTTGGTCACGCTCACCGCATGCAGGTCGCATGCTCGTGGGACGGGCAGCATCTCTGGGGAGAAGGAATGGGTGACGTTTCGGGTCGAGACCCTTCTTCAGACCAAAGACTATAATCTTTGCTTCAGACTGCCCATCCAGCCCGAGGTCCTCTGTTTCCGGCCGATTTGTCCTGGTCTTTTCATGCTTCCAATTCCTCTCTCCTACAATCACTAAAGAATGGTCCTGACCCGAAAAAACATCACCTGTCCATATTCTCCAGAGATGCTGCCTGACCCGCTGAGTCACGCATTTAGTGTCCATCTTTGGCATAAACCTACTTTGGCAGATAATTTCTATCGGTGCGTGTGTTTGGCGGTGCAAGGTGCGTGTGTTTGGAGATTCAACGTGGCCAACACTTGGGCAGTCACGGCCACACAGCGGGAGAGTTGCTGCTTTACAGCGAATGAAGCGCCGGAGACCCGGGCTCCATCCCGTCTCCCAATGGAGTTTGCACGTTCTCCCCGTCACCTGCGTGGGTTTTCTCCGAGATCTTCAGTTTCCTCCCACATTCCAAACACATACCGTTTTGTAGGTTAATTGGCTTGGTAAATGTAAAAATTGTCCCTAGTGGGTGTGGGATAATGTTAATGTGCGGGGGTCGCTGGTCGGCGTGGACCCAGTGGGCCGAAGGGCCTGTTTCCGTGCTGTATCTCTGGAAAAACATTATGTGCCTGTTGGACCCGTGCAGGTGGGCAGAATGGCCTGATTCCATACTGTATGACTCTGAGTTGAATTCTATTGTGTACCGTGTGTTCATTTTTCAATTGCATCGCTGCAAGACAAATTCATTTCACTGTGCGAAGACATTTTAGGAGGAATCTTTTAGGTAAAGAGGACGACATGGAAATGCTTTGAAATCAGCATTGGGTATCGTTGCGAAAATATCAAGAGAAGCGATTCGTGTTCATTCTAGTGGCTTCCCGCGGTGAAACAGTGTATTTACGCAGGTTGTGTGTGGCGCATATCAAAATCCGACACAAGCGAGAACATGGACATCTACAATTTGATGACCACCTCAACAAATCAAGGGGGGGGGGGGGGTTGCAATCTGGCTGGCACCCCACTCCACTTAGAAGTCAGGGCGTAGTTCACCAACTAGACAATGTTGACAATGTCATCTCTCCCAGCACAGATGAACAGTGCAATACTCTTCTTGCTTACAGTTCAGTAAAGTATTGCCATACCTAAGCAACCTCCCGCAGCCGACTTGGCTCCAATGATTTACGAATTCACACCCCACCCCACATCCCCCCCAACCCTCCCCCCAACCCCTCCGCCTCTCCTCCCTATTCCTCCCTCACACTACCTTGCTATTGAGGGAGTGCAGCGTTGGTTCACAAGGTTAATTCCCGGGATGGCGGGACTGACAAATGCTGAGAGAATGGAGCGACTGGGCTTGTATACTCTGGAATTTAGAAGGCTGAGAGGGCATCTTATTGGACACGCTAGAGGCAGGAAACATGTTCCCGATGTTGGGGGACTCCAGAACCAGGGGCCACAGTTTAAGAATAAGGGGTAAACCATTTAGAACGGAGACGAGGAAACACTTTTTCTCACAGAGAGTGGTGAGTCTGTGGAATTCTCTGCCTCAGAGGGCGGTGGAGGCAGGTTCTCTGGATACTTTCAAGAGAGAGCTAGATAGGGCTCTTAAAGATAGCGGAGTCAGAGGATATGGGGAGAAGGCAAGAACGGGGTACTGATTGGGGATGATCAGCCATGATCACATTGAATGGCGGTGCTGGCTCGAAGGGCCGAATGGCCTACTCCTGCACCTATTGTCTTCCCTCCACTCCTTCCTTCACAACACCCTCCACTATCCACACCTCCACCCTCACATTTCTCCACCCCTCCGCCAAAAATTCCCACTCATCCCCTCCCCTCACACTTCCCTCCGCCCCAACCCATCCCTCACTTCGCTCTCTGCCTCTCCCACTGCCCTCCACCCTTCCACATTTGGCCCATAATCCTCCGAACCTGTCATATCCATGTAGCAATGTTACAAAATGTTGAGATTTTAAAAATCAAGTCTGCAATTTATCCCATCAGATAAAGCATAAAAAGTTTAATTTGACACCTAATTCACTTTCATATCTTCAGTATTAAAAAAGGTATGGCCATTTTCATACTCGGAAATTAGCATTTTGTTCCCTATTGCTTTTCCATTGACTTAACACAAAAGCTGTGTTCGAAGACAGTCGAAAGCCCATAACCTTCTAAAAAATTAAGCAAGCTGAATGAAATTTTCAGTTATTATAGATTGAAGCATTCTGAAACAAATATAAAACATCTTACTTGGATCACCCGAAATTAAAGCATATAATTAGTTAGTTACCTAATTGTAACAAGTTACAAAATTGACCGTTGTGACGGAAACAATAATAAACACCCAAAATTCAAAAATGTGATATTCTCAAGATCTGAACTTTAATATTATTGTATTATATGCTGTAAGTCCGTAACAGATAGGTAAATAAATTACAATTTCTAGCAATAGACCAAGTCTTTATGGAGAAGATCAGTTGCTAGCTGCTACATTGGCATATCATAATCAGTAGCATTATCATACTCCTCAGATAAGCAACTCTGTATACCTCAACTTTTTCCTCAACTTCCTCAACTTTTTTTATTTTGGCATTGTAAACTATAAGTTTTTGCTCTTCAAACCACGAATGACATGCCTTTCTGCTCATTACTTTCCCATTAAGAATGTCCTGTAGATCATCACATTTGAAGTAGTCCAAATTCAGATAATCTCTAAACCAGTCTGAACCAGTCTCTTTTGCTGGGCATTTGGATAGACAATTTTGCATTTCTTCTTCGGAGACATCTGTTTAAAATGTAAAGGAGAAAAGAAAACTGAACAGCATTAACAGAAACGAGTTATTATTTGCAGTTTAAAAAAAAAGTTGAAATGATAAAATTAAATGCTAAGACAAATAGTAAATACCCAACAAAAAATTCATATTCATCAGTTTCATCAAATCAATTAAATTAATCACATCAATTTATTTTCATTCATCTCATTTTCACTTCATTCATCTAAATTCAATTACTAGATCTAAACAACTATCCATTTCTTAAGAAAAGGATATATTTTTTAAATAGCCTAAGTATCCAAATAACAAACTAATCCCATTCACACAAGAATTCACAATACAACATGATTTTTAAATCTCACTGTCATGAATTTATATGCCAGATGGAAGGAATTTAATGTTTAATTCCCATAAATTAATCTATAAACATCCACTCTCAATATAATGAAAATTATTATTTGTTCGCACAATATCCCATTTGTGGATATTTAGTATAAAAATATTGACTATGGATAGACAATGACACAAAATATAGACGATTTAGATCCTCATGACCTGATTGTCCAAAAAAAAGAGGATTTAAATCATCTTGTGAGTGGGTGTTTCTGGAATGCGATCGATTGGAACGTTGCAGTTGCCGTGAATTTTAACCCCATTTCAGCAGGAAAGACACTGCTGAATCATATGGGGCCCAAATAACATTTTAGCAACATAAAATTAGATTAAAGCCACCCCAAGAAGCAAGATTATATGTAAAATATACGACTTACTATTTGTTTTGTCCTGCTTTTACGATCCCTCATGTTGCAGGCATTGAGGGCGTTAGAAGTCGCATTTTACTTTAATCCAACTATTAAATTGTCCAGCGATTTTTATTTATTTTTTTAAACTGGGAACGTAAGTCCGATCGATTTTCCTTCATCGACTAGCAGCCCGAGGAAATCCCTCTCCGACAAGCGATACAAACCTGCACGCTAATTCCGCCCCCCCCCCAAAAGGCGCCGAAGTCGCGCGCACAGCCCGTGGCAAATCTGCAGCGCCGCTGAAGGTAGGTTTTGTAACATCGCTAATCCATGTACCTAAAATAGACACATAAAGCTGGAGTAACTCAGTGGGAGGATGGGTGGCGTTTCGGGTCGTGACCCTTCTTCTGACCTTGGGGCAGGAGAAGGGATCTTTTCACTGTGCGCTCACTGGTGTGTCAGCAATTCAATGAACCCCTTCCCAGAATCGAAGCAGATGAACGGATTCTCCCTCGCGTGAACCCACCTGCGCATCACCAGAACCTTCACTGGAATTTAGAAGGATCAGATGGGGATCTCATAGAAACGTATAAATTTATAAAAGGACTGGACAAGCTAGATGCAGGAAAAATGTTCCCAACGATGGAGGAGTCTAGAACCAGGGGCCTCAGTCCAAGAATAAAGGGGAGGCCATTTAAAACTGAGATGAGAAAAAACGTTTTCACCCAGAGTTGTGAATTTGTGGAATTCTCTGCCACAGAAGGCAGTGGAGGCCAATTCACTGGATGAATTTAAAAGAGAGTTAGATAGAGCTCATGGGGTTAGCGGAATTAAGGTATATGGCGAGAAGGCAGGCACGGGTTACTGATTGTGGATGATCGGTGCTGGCTCGAAGGGCCAAATGGCCTCCTGCAGCACCTATTGTCTATGTTTCTATGTAAAATGCTGGAGTAACTCATCGAGACAGTTAGCATCTATGGAGAAAGAATGGGTAACATTTGGGTCGAGACCCTTCCTATGCAAGTCTATGATAGATTGGGTCAGACAAAAAAGGGGCAATTGGAGCTAGAGTAGGAGGAAGATAATCACACACACACACAAAGACGCCCAGTTCTGGAATCAGATAATGAAGAAGGTGGATGATATGGGCAACTCAAGGACCTGTAGATGCTGAAATATTGTGTAGCATACAAAGTGCTGGATTCAGGCAGCACCTCTGGTGAATATGAACATTGTTCTCTCTGTCTGTGCAACAGTTCACACTTGTTTACCCTTAATTCAACCTGTGCTTAAGACACCTATTGTCTTATCTATCATATGGAACAGGTGCATTGGGGGAGCAGACCCAAGGGGTCTGCAGTTGGTCTACCACTTATTAATAGTCTGATCTTGTAATTGTGTATATGTGTGTGCGTGTGGGTGTGTATATGTGGTTGTCTTTACATCTTCGCAAAAAATACTACATGGTAATGATTACATTTTTACTTATTCCGATTGACATTTTTCCCATTGAGGCCGGGATCACCTTACCTGAACATTTTATGCTTTATTTCTCAACTTATTCTCGACTCATTACTGATTAAAAGTCTAAAAAAGTCAAAAGACTTTGAATTTAAAACCACCAGTTTCAACTGATGATGTCACAATGGCTCAGCTAGCAGAGACCAGCCTCAATGAAGCTAGCAGAGACCAGCTTTCAGAACCAGGGGCCACAGTTTAAGAATAACGGGTAGGCCATTAAGGACTGAGAGGTGAATAACGTTTTCACCCAGAGAGTTGTGAATCTGTGGAATTCTCTGCAGTGGAGGCCGATTCACTGGATGTTCTCAAGAGAGAGTTACATTTAGTATTTAGGTAGGGCTGCCAACTCTCACGCATTGAGCGTGAGACTAACGCATTTGAGGAAATTCTCACGCCCTCATGCTGATGACAGAAGTTCTCACGCTCAAAAAAATATTTTAAAAAATATATGAATAAATAAATAAAGTCACACTCCTCCACACTCACCAATGAGAATATTTTTTTGTCGGCGGGTTCCCCGTAAAGAACGAACAATAAAGAACGATTGGCTTAAGCCCATCGCACACTATTTAAAATGGCAATGTAGACAAACATGCTGGAGAAACTCAGCGGGTGAGGCAGCATCTATGTCTGAGTTTGACCCTTCTTCAGACTCAAGCATTTCTCCAGCATTTTTGTCCACCGCTCTATAGATAATGCCTCACCCGCATTCACATTCCCGTGCAGATGGTGTGAGAGGTGAGACACGGTGGTGGTCCCAGCACCGACACACCCCCCCCCAGGCACCGCTCACATCTCCCACGCTCACCTGAGGCGGCTCTGTCCACACCGCATGGAGTTGCCAGGAGCAAACCGGATGAATGCGTGCGTCGGTGCCGTCTCCGGAGCCGCAGGGATGAATCTCGGGCTATAGCTCCGCTCCGATGCCCGACCTCCGAGCCACTGTCCATCACCTCCCCCCGGAACCCGGATCACTGACCCTCACCTCCCCCGGACCCCAGCTGGACACGGAGCACCTGGGCCGGTCCGCATTCCCGAGGAGGGGAGAGAGGGAAATGGTCCCTGGACATCGCTAAGTCTCCGCTCACTCCGGGTGTTGTCACCGCTTCACTGACACACACTCACACACAACCTAACACACTCTCACACACAACCTAACACGCACTCTCACACACAACCTAACACACATCCTTACACACACACAAGGTTTAAAGGGATTTGGGCCAAATGCGGATAAATGGGACTAGTTTAGATGGGGCATCTTGATCTGCCTGGACAAGTTGGGATGAAGGGCCTGTTTCCATGCTGTAAGACTGTGACTGTAGAAAGGGTGCAATTGCTCTGGAGAGGATCCAGGGGCGATTTATGAACGTATTGGCGGGCTGGAATTTTTTTTTCACTTTGAAGAAAGATTTGATAACTGGGACTGTATTCTCTGTAGCAATGGAGGTGAAGAAAATACTTAGTTGAGGTGAATAATTTTATGAGAATAGGACCTGTTTCTCTTAACAAAGAGTGTAAGAAGGAACTGCAGAAGGTGGTTTAAACTCTAGACACTAAAAGCTGGAATAACTCAGCAGGACATGCGGCATCTCTGGAGAGAAAGACTAGGTGATGTATCGGGTCGAGACCTTCAGACTGAAGAGGTTGAAAACCAGCCATAAAACACAATGACTGGAGATGTGTGTTATCCAACTAAGGGCCGAAATTATAATCATGTGTTCATCTTTATTGACGTGACACCATAATAAATATATTACAGAAAAAAATAAATAATGGGGTGGCACGGTGGCGCAGAGGTAGAGTTGCGGCCTTGCGGCACCACAGGCCCAGATTGGATCCTGACGACGGATGCTGTCTGTACAGTATTTGTACATTCTCCTTATGACCACATGGTTTTCTCTGGATATTCCGGTTTCTCAGTCACAACCGAAAGAAGTGCAGGTAGGTTTGTAGGTTAATTGGCTTCCGTAAGTTTGTCCGTGGCGTGTAGGATACAACTGGTGTAAGGCAGATTGCTGGTCGGTGTGGACTTGGTGGGCCGAAGGGCCTGTTTCCATATATATGTTTTACATATATATCTTAATTTCATTGAACCATATACGCTTGAATATGTGGCATTATTTTCGTCTTGTTTCTATAGTCAAAGGGTAAGGTTGATTGATTTATTTGTGCAGAACAGTGATGGAAGTCCAACTCTTCTTGCCTTGTTTCTAGGTTTTTGTTTCTCTATATATATGCATAACAGCATGAATTATAATCTGATTTCCATACATGAATATACTAAGGCCATTCATGTGCTGCACCTGTTGAGCAGAGCCTGACTCTACTGTGGAATGTAGTTAGGAATGTAATTTAGCCTAACCTTATTCATACCTAATCCAATTTGAAGCATAAATGTTGCATTCAATTGTAAGTTAAAATACTCGCAACAGTATGCACCAGATTGCACAATTTCAAGCTGAAAAATAATGCAAAAGCTCCCTACCAACCCCCCCGGCTCGGTCTCTACGCCCCCTCGCAATTTCTCACTCTCAACTCTCACCCAATGTTGGCAGCCCTGCTTTAGGGCTAACAGAATCAGGGGATGTGGGGAGAAAGCAGAAACAAGGTACTGATTGTGCGTGATCAGCCGTGATCATATTGAAAGGCGGTGATAGCGAAGGGCCCAATGGCCTACTCCTAAACCTATTGTCTTTGTTTCTCTGTAGAAGCTTTTCACTCCACATCTCTCCTGCAACTCTCAGTCTGAGGAAGGGTCTCAACCTCGAAACGTCGCCTATTCCTTCTCTCCAGAGACGCTGCCCGCCCTGCTGAGTAACTGCAGCATTTTGTAGTCTGTTCCCCACCCCCTACCCCTACCCTCACCTCACCCCCTCACCCCCTGCCTGAGATTTTGTCTCAGGTTTGCAGCCTCTGCAGCTGCTGTCATTGTTTCCCCTTCCCCCCCCCCACCCCCCCACGTGGTGTAGGAGCCGCGGGGGCCGGCCGTGCCCTGGCAACCGTTGCTAAGGCGGGACGCTTGGCTCCGATTGGCGACGGGCGCTGTCTGTCCCGCGGGGCGGGGCTAGGGCTCGGCCTATAGGACGCGGTCACCTGCGGCGGGGGCGGTGCAGCGGCTCCGATTGGTCGGACTTAAGGAAGGGGGCGGTACCTGGTCGTTTGTGACGTCGGGGCCGAGGGAAACGGAACCTGCTCCCATTGGCCGCTGACGCTGTCCGTCAGTGCGGGGGGGGGGGCGGCACCTGGTCGCCGGTCACGTGAGGACTGACGGCAGCTCTGGTGCGTCGCCGCGGCCGACGGGTCGAGGAAGCTCAGCGCCGCAGCTCAGGTGGGAACTGCCGCCCGGCCCCGCGGCCTTTCCCCCACCCGAGGGCCGGAGCCGGAGCCCGAGGCGTGCGGACGGGGGGAGATGTCAGTGAGTCCTCCGACCTTACCTGCTACCTGGCGACGGGAGGCCGCAGCGCACCGCCTTTGTTTCTCTGTCTGCAGCGACCCCTGCCTGTTGAACGGGTCGGCGCAGCGCCTCTGGTCCTCCCAGGGCAGCGCCTCTGGTCCTCCCAGGGCAGCGCCTCTGGTCCTCCCAGTGCAGCGCCTCCAGTCATCCCAGGGCAGTGTGAGAGGTTGCAGCCCCTGTTCGACTATCTGAAGGTTTGGCTACATTTCAGCCCCACACTCCTGATATTTGGGCACCCAGTAAAGAGGGGGGTAGGTCGGGAGGGATCTCCCTGTCCTGGGCCTGGCCATGGTGACCTTTCGCGGGTTCAGGCAGCGGGTATTCGACAGCAAAGATCCTATAGCGGAGCAAGATAGACCACTCCTGCTAAATGCAATGGGCTGGCATGTAGTACGGAACGGAACGTGGGCCTTTATTTCATCCATTTCAGTAACCCGACCCGACTCGCAGTGTAATCAACGTTGTGGGGGAACAGTTTGTGTTAATAAATTAAAATTCTGAAAATGAGAAGGTTTTTTACCAAATAACTTATTTTTACGAGGATGTTTCCGTAACCGGCTTCCATCTCCGCACTAGTATCCCACGGGATCTTTGGTGCGGAGGCGGAAGCCGGTTGCGGAAATGGGGCCTTAAATTACCCATGAATCTGCCCATGACAGTACTATGTATTTTTCGTCGAGTGGACTATCTTGCTCCGCAAGAGGGAGTTTTCACGGCAGTCGGGTCACGACCCATGACCCGTACTGTTGTTATGCTACGCCAAGTGGAGTACACGCGATGAACTGCAGGTAAGCACTGACCATTGTTTCCAGCGTAGTGGGCCCGTTAAAACCCGCCGAAATCGTCAATTTTTGCACTGTAAATAATTATGGAAATCGGGATAAGCATGAGAGACATTTAGCCTACATCAGAATTCCAAAAATGAGGAGAAATGACGGTAGAAGCGAGGTCTGAAGGGACAACAACAGCCAAAGTGCTTGGCGAACATTGGCCGTTTGCTCACTGCATTTCATCAACTAGGGCATTATTTGTGTTTTTTCCTGAGTCCTTTGGCATCTAAAAACTTTCAGAACTGATAAATCTGGCTGTAACAGTTTAAAATCGCCCATGGCTCTCAAATGGGTTTTTACATACAAAAAGAAAACGCCTCTGAAGCAAAATTTACAGCCAGATTTATCACTTCTGAGACTTTTTAGAAACCAAAGGAATCAAGAAAAAACACAAATAATGCCTTACTGTTGATGAAATGCAGTGCACAAACAGGATAATTTCAATATTTTCAATTCCGATATCTGCACGGCCAATGTTCGGCAAGCACTTTAGCTATTGTTGTCCCTTCAGCTCTCGCTTCTCTTTACCTTCATTTCGCTTCACTTTTGGAATTCTGAAGTTGGGTACATGTCTCTCACGCTTACCCCGACTTCCACAATTTTTTACAGCGCAAAAATTCAACATTTTGGCCGTTTTTAACAGGTAGGAAAGTACGCGATTCTTGCATTAATAACATATACCGGAAGTTACGGATATCCTCCAGATGGATTGACCGGCTCCGTGCGTCAAGCCATATGACCCAGTGACCTTACGTACAAACCCCCTATAGGATCTTTGGTCAACAGCCGCACCAGGGTTGACTGCCTGCCCCATTTCCGGGCCGACGTCCGTGCCCGCGTGACCCTGGAGAGGGAAGACGCAGTGTCCACAGGGACTCTTCAGATCTTCCGTGAACACTGGTCGCCGCGGGATGACGAGTGTTTTGTTAATAAATTTGGCGATATATTAATTTAATGATTGTTTATAAACTGTCAACATAGGCAGTCTTTGATTGTGTTAATACGCTATGTTTATTGTTATTTTTGAATAAAAGTATTTGTATATAATTTTTATAAAGTGCAGCATCCTCTTGGCGGCGGGAGGCCCGGGAATCCATGTTCCCCGCAGACGCTCCCCGATACACTGACTTACTCCAGCACCTGATTCCGATGCCACCCCCACGTGATACATGGCCAATCACCGGTGGGGCACTGCCAGCAGTCCCCCTCGGATTGGGGGTGACGTCCAGGCACCGGTTGTGCGCGCCATTCGTGTGGCAGACGTCAAGGCGCAGGGCGGGGTTAAGTCTCGGCGCAGGGCAGCTGGCTGGCGGTCATGGGGGTGGGCGGCTCGACACGGTGCCCGGATGTTCGGTGCGCCCCCCTCTTCTCCCACTTGCTTCCTCATCCCCTCCCTTCTCCCCCTTCCCTCACTTCCACCGTCCTCATCCCACATGCCCCCTCACCATCTCTCCCTCCCCTCCTTCCCCCTCCCTTCTCCCCCTCCCCTGCTCATCTCTCCCCTCACCTGCTCATCTCTCCCCTCACCTGCTCATCTCTCCCCTCCACCCTTCCCCTTACCCCCTGTCCCTCCCTTCCCCCCCCCCCTTCAAGCACTAGTAATGTTCATGTTAGTAATGTCCTGCTTGCCAGCTTGTTGACCCTCTGTGTTCCCCTCCTGCACGGTTTAGGAGTTGTTGCTGTGGACAGAGAGACGGGGACGTGTGCGGCCAGGGTGCCGGTGAGCCCCCCCTCCCCATCTGCTCTGTGTGTGGACTGAGCTTCTAGGGGCTGACCTTCGGCAGAGGAACATATGACGGGGCACAACAAGGAGAAGCCTTATGAGTGCAACGTGTGTGGCAAGGCCTGGCAGTACCCGTGCGAGCTGGAGACCCACCAGCGGGTGCACACGGGAGAACGCCCCTTCGACTGCTCGGAGTGCGGCAAGAACTTCAACCGCTACAGCCACCTGCTGCGGCACAAGAGCGTGCACTCCGGCGAGAGGCCCTTCAGCTGCTCCGCCTGCAGCAAAAGCTTTTCCCAGTCGTCAGGGCTGCAGAAGCACCGGCGGGTGCATGACAGTGAGCAGCCTTTCACCTGCTCCGACTGCGGCAAAGGCTTCACGTCGTCTACGCACCTAAGGATGCACAGGTGCGTGCACACCGGGGAGCACCCCAACACCTGCAGCGACTGTGGCAAGGGCTTCACCTGTTCCACCCACCTGCTGTACCACCAGCACACCTGCGCCCAGTGCGGTAAGGGCTTCAGCTGCCCCATCAAGTTGCTGGTGCACCAGCGCACCCACACTAGCGATCGCCCCTTCACCTGCGCCCAGTGCGGCAAGGGCTTCACCCGCTCCACCAAGCTGCTGGAGCACCAGCACACCCACACTGGCGAGCGTCCTTACATCTGCGCCCAGTGCGGCAAGGGCTTCACCTGCTCCACCCACCTGCTCGCCCACCAGCGTACCCACACCGTCGAGCGCCCCTACACTTGTGCCCAGTGCGGCAAGGGCTTCACCAACTCCAGCAACCTGCTTCAGCACCAGCGTACCCACACCGTCGAACGGCCCTACACCTGCGCCCAGTGCGGCAAGAGCTTCACCCGCTCCAACTACCTCCTGCAGCACCAGCGCACCCACACCGTGTGAGCGTCCCTACACCTGCGCCCAGTGCGGCAAAGGCTTCAGCTGCTCCACCAAGCTACTGGAGCACCAGCGCACACCCACACCGGCGAGTGCCCCTACACCTGCGCCCAGTGTGGAAAGGGCTTCACCCGCTCCAACTACCTGCTGCAGCACCAGCGTACACACACCGGCGAGCGTCCCTACATCTGCGACCAGTGCGGCAAGGGTTTCACCTGCTCCACCAGGCTGCTGTCCCACCAGCGCACACACACCGGCGAGCGTCCCTACACCTGCGTCCAGTGCGGCAAGGGCTTCACCTGCTCCAACTACCTGCTGCAGCACCAGCGTACACACACCGGCGAGCGTCCCTACACCTGCGACCAGTGTGGCAAGGGCTTCACCTGCTCCACCAAGCTGCTTGAGCACCAGCGCACCCACACTGGCGAGCGTCCGTACACCTGCAGCCAGTGCAGCAAGGGCTTCACCCGCTCCAACTACCTGTTGCAGCACCAGCGCACCCACACCGGCGAGCGCCCCTACACCTGCACCCAGTGTGGCAAGGGGTTTACCCGCTCCAACTACCTGCTACAGCACCAGTGCACCCACACGACGAGCGCCCCTACACCTGCACCCAGTGCGGCAAGGACTTCACCCGCTCCTCCAAGCTGACGGAGCACCAGCGCACCCACACTGGCGAGCGCCGCTTGACCTGCGTCCAGTATGGCAAGGGCTTCACCTGCTCCTCCAAGCTGCCGTCCCACCAGTGACTGTCTCTTCCCTATCCCGTTGAGTGGAGAGCGCTTTGCCATGGCTCACCAGCACCCGGCACCGGTGCATGTAAAAACCCACTTCAGAACCATGGGCGATTTAAACATTTTACAGCCAGATTTATCACTTCTGAAACTTTTTAGATACGAAATGAATCAAGAAAAAACACAAATAATGCCTTACTGTTGATGAAATGCAGCGAGCAAATGCATAATTCCCAATATTTTCAATCTTGATATCTGCACGGCCAATGTTCGCCAAGCACTTTAACTGTTGTTGTCCCTTCAGCTCTCGCTTCTCTTTACTTAATTTCTCTTCACTTTTGGAATTCTGAAGTAGGATAAATGTCTCTCACGGTTACTTCGACTTCCATAATTATTTACAGCGCAAAAACTCACAATTTTGGCAGTTTTTAACAGGTAGGAAAGTATGCATTTTGTGTATTAACAACATATACCGGAAGCTGCGATGTCCTCCAGATGGATTGAGCGGCTCCGTACGTCAAGCCCTTTGACCCGGTGACCTTACATGCAACACCCCAATAAAATCTCGAAGCAAATCTGCGAAGTCTCAGCTTTTCATTTTCCTTTAATTTCCCTATAAATTAAAGGCATGATATTCTTCTGATTTAAATCGGAATTCCGATTTTTTTTGTTTTCCTATTTTTCTTTTTTTTTTTATGCCCGATTATTTTGGCGGCCAATCAACCACTGTCTCTAAGGAGGTTGCATCCAATCACCGACCAGCTATATTTAAATTTCCCGTCCAATCAACAAGTCGGTCTCCTGACGTCCAATCAGCTGCTGTCTTCAAGGGCGTTGCATCCAATCACAATGCGCCAGTCACTCAGCGGCCAATCAGACAAAGTCTCCGGGAAGCGTTGCGCCCAATCACCGACCAGCTTCCCTTACTGGCTCAACTGGCAAGAAAGAAGCACAGGGAAGCCACGTTTACTATAAGAAAGTGTCAGGCAAAGGGGCAGTCAAACTAGAGTTTAGGTAATGTTACTTTTGTCATTCAGTTTTATCAATCACATTTTCTGTGCTGTTTGCACACAGTGCTAGGCAAAGAGACATTCCAGGTAACATATTTTGTAAAGATTTTTTCAGCTGTATGAAGTCATTTATTTCATTAAATATTTATATTTTGGGGGTTCAAGTCAAATCAAGAGTTTATTGCCATGTGTCCCAGATAGGACAATGAAATTCTTGTTTTTTTACTGGTTATGTGTCAGAAAAATTCTAAGCTTCTGTTATGTAAACTACCAACAGAAAGATTGGGAATCACTTTCAATTTATTGAAAATGGAGGAGCCTCAGGAGGCTGCAACATTTGGCAGAAAGTATCCCTGAGAAAATTACAGTTCTGCCAGCCTCCTGTACAGTATCTGGCAATACGGGGAGAAAAGATGAGGTACGAAGGTAAGCTAGCTAAGAATATAAAGGAGGATAGTAAAAGCTTCTTTAAGTATGTGAAGAGGAAACAAATAGTTGAGAACAAAGTTGGACCCTTGAAGCCAGAAACTGGTGACTTTATTATGGGGAACAATGAAACAGGTTGAACAGGTACTGTGGATCTGTTTTCACTAAGGAAGATACAAACAATCTCCCAGATGTACTCGTGGCCAGAGGACATTAGTTAAGACCAAAGTTGGAACATTGAAGACTGAAAAAGGTGAATTTATTATGGGGAAAAAGGGAAAATGGCAGATGTGTTGAAACAGCTACTTTGGATCCGATCTTCACTAAGGAGGATGCAAACAATTTTCCTGATATACTAGTGGCCAGAGGATCTGGAGTGACGAAGGAACTGAAGGAAATCCACATTAGGCAGGAAAATGGCGTTGGGTAGACTGATGGGGACCTCGAAGGCTGATAAATCCCTAGGGCCTGATGGTCTGCATCCCAGGGTACTTAAGGAAGTGGCTCTAGAAATTGTGGATGCATTGGTGATAATTTCCAAATGTTCTATAGATTCAGGATCCGTTCCCGTGGATTGGAGGGTAGCTAATGTTATCCCACTTTTTTAATAAAGTGGCGGGGGAGAGAGGAAAACAGGGAATTATAGACCATTTAGCCTGACATCGGTGGTTTGGGAAGGTGCTGGTCAATTATAAATGATGAATTAGCAGCACATTTGGATAGCAGTAACAGGATCAGTCCGAGTCAGCATTGGATTTACGAAGGGGAAATCATGCTTGACTAATCTTCTGGGAATTTTTTGAGGATGTAACCAGAAAAAATGGACACGGGAGAGCCAGTGGGATGTAGTGTACCTAGGCATTCAGAAAGCATTTTGATAAGGTCCCGTATAGGAGATTAGTGGGCAAAATTTAGGATACGTGGCATTTGGGGGTTAGAGTGCTGACATGGATAGCAAATTGGTTGGCAGACAGGAAAAAGAGTAGGGATTAACGGGGTCCCTTTCAGAATGGCAGGCAGTGACTAGTGGGATACCGCAAGGATCTGTGCTGGGACCGCAGCCTATTCACAATATATATATCAATGATTTAGATGAAGGGATTCAAAGTATACTAGCAAATTTGCAGATGACACAAAGTTGGGTGGCAGTGTGAACTGTGAGGATGCTCTGCGAATGCAGGGTGACTTGGACAGGTTGGGTGAGTGGGCCGATGCATGGCAGATGCAGTTTAATGTAGATAAATGTGAGATTATCCACTTTGGTAGCAAAAAGAGGAAGCAGATAACTATCTAAATGGTGTCAAGTTGGGAAAAGGGGAAGTACAACGGGATCTGGGGCTCCTTGTTCATCAGTCAATGAAGGTAAGCATGCAGGTACAGCAGGCAGTGAATAAAGTGAATGGCATGTTGACCTTTATAACAAGAGGAGTTGAGCATAGGAGGAAAGAGATCCTTCTGCAGTTGCATAGGGCCCTAGTGAGACCACACCTGGAGTATTGTGTGCAGTTTTGGTCCCCTAATTTTAGGCAGGACATTCTTGCTATTGAGGGAGTGCAGCGTAGGTTTACAAGGTAATTCCCAGGATGGCGGGGAGGGACTGTCATATGCTGAGAGAATGGAGCGGCTGGGCATGTATACTCTGGAGTTTAGAAGGGTGAGAGGGGATCTTATTGAAACATATAAGATTATTAAGGTAAATATAGTAAATGGCATGCCTGTCTTCAAGAGGTAGGAAACATGTTCCCAATGTTGGGGGGTCAGAACCACGGGCCACAGTTTAAGAATAAGGGGTAAGCCATTTAGAACAGAGACGAGGACAGAGAGCTAGATAGGGCTCTTAAAGATTGCGGAGTCAGAGGACATGGGGAGAAGGCAGGAACGGGGTATTGCTTGGGCATGACCTGCCATTGATCACATTGAATGGCGGTGCTGGCGCTCAAAGGGCCTGAGAAATGGCATACTCCTGCACCTATTGTCGATTGTCTATTGACTAGGACTAAAAGATTGAATAAAAGCAATAGAGAACGTCCCAAGTGTCCCGAAGACAAAGAAGACCATTCTCTCCTTCTTAGGCATGGTGGGTTAATGCAGAATGGATCTATGACCAGAAGGGAACTAGATGAAGTATTTTCATTTGGTCACCTTGCAGACTGAATCCTCCAGAGTTAGTATGGACTGCAGGAAAGAGACCAGGCGTTTTTAAATCTAAAGAACACTATGGTTACTGCTCTGGCGCTGGGATTGTCCAAATTATAAAAATAGCCTTTCAACTCTATGCTTAAAATAATCAAAGTTTTGGGTTTTGCGACCCGGGATCCATGGATCAAGAACATGGAGGGGATGTGGAAAAGACCAGTAGCCTCTTATTCCGTGGCTTTAACCAGCTGTAGTAAATGGCATGCCTGTCTGCTTACAGCTGTGGCAGCGAGAGGGACGGCTACAATGATAGAAAATCGATCCCCATCATTCTCGATTACTGTGTTAATATTGAACTCAGCATTTCACAGAGCTACAACCGCTAGAAGCACAGGATATGAAGTTTATCACATCACGAACTGTAACTCGCTATCTCTATCAGCCCTCATAATCCTGCCCGCTAAAAAACCAGCTACCTTTTGTACCACTGTCAGAGAAAGGATGTGACCGTGATTGTTTATTGCTTTGTAGAAGCTGTTGCTATTCCCCCAGCTGGACTTGCAGTCTTCATACATCCGATTGATAATCCTGATCTGGTGCCTATTTACTGATGGCTCTTCACACACCGACCTTGTGATGACATATTATTAGCAGGTGGTCACACCACACCAAGTGCTGGAGGCGTATGCTTTATCCCCATCCAGAACATCTGCTTCACAGGCAGCTAAGCTGTATGCCCTGACTAGTGCTGTGCTATTTTGGCAAAAGATACAAGCGTACTAATATCTACACCGATTCTCGCTATGCGTTTGGGGTTGTACATGACTTTTGGCAGTTATGGAAAAATAAAGAATTAATCACATCAACAGCGGGAAAAAGAAGACTATTAAGCACTTGATATTTCTGGCCCGAGGTGGAGCCTCGGCAGCGGCGGTTGGGTGTGGGACCTCGGCAGCGGCGGTATTTTTATTTTTGTGTTCTTAGGAGCCTCGGCGGTGGTGATGAAGTCTTGCGGGTCGACTCGCATCGATGATAGAGTGGGGTGGGAATCAGTGTGGGAGAGGAGGGGAGGGCGATGAATAAAGGAGAACCTGGTGTGGGGGGGGAACCACTGTGGGGTTTGGTGGGTGGGGGGAGAGAAGAACAAAGGAGGAGCCGGTGTATTTTGCACCCGTAGGTGGCCACTATTTGCATGCCTTGGGTATGCAAGCAGAATCCAAGAATTTCACTGTGTCTTGACACCTGTGACAATATAGTATTCCATTTCATTTCTCAGTTTCTATCCGGTTTCCCACCTAGTTCATACATTCATAAGTTCCAGGAGCAACATCAGGCATGAAATTAGGCAGGAAATGGTGTTGGGTAGACTGATGGGACTGAAGGCTGATAAATCCCAAGGGCGTGATGGTTTGCATCCCAGGATACTTAAGGAAGTGGCTCGAGAAATCGTGGACGCATTGGTGATCATTGTCCAATGTTCTATAGATTCGGGATCAGTTCCTGTGGATTGGATGGTAGCTAATGTTATCCCACTTTTTAAGAAAGACGAGAGAGGGAATTATAGACCAGTTAGCCTGTTGGGGAAATCAAACCAGGGGCCACAGTTTAAGAATAAGGGGTGGGCCATTTTAAAAAGAAATGAGAAAAACCTTTTCACCCAGAGAGTTCTGAATCTGTGGAATTCTGTGGAGGCCAATTCTCTGGATGCTTTCAAGAAAAGAATTAGATCGGGCTCTTAAAGATAGCGGAGTCAATGGATATGGAGAGAGGACCCCAAACAGGAACGGGGGATGGGTACGATTGTGGATGATCAGCCTATGATCACAGTGAATGACGGTGCTGGCTTGAAGGGCTGAATGGCCTACTCCTGCCACCTATTGTCTATTGTCTATTTGGCCCATCAAGTCTAATCCGCCATTTATTCATGGTTGATCTATCTTTCCTCCCAACCCCATTCTCCTGTCTTCACCCCTGTTCTTTCCTTTATGTTATTGTACATATTTTACAATACCCATATTTTTCCCCCAAACCCTTTTCCCCCCCCCCCCTCTCGCACCAGATAATTCGCACCGGTGAAAGGCCGTTCCACACTGCCCGAGTCCCCCCCCCCCCGTCCCGGGAAGGGATTCACTCATTCATGTACGTTAGTAGGGAGACACCGCAGAATTCACACCGGGGGAGAGGCACCGTACACTGCCCTGCTCCGAGTGTACCTTGGGAAGGGGTTCATTTACTCGTCTTGTATTACAGATACACCAGAGAACTCACACTGGGGAGAGGCCGTACATCTGCTCTGATTGTGGCAGGGGATTCGCTCATATGACCAGCTTGAAGAGACATCAGCGCACCTCACACCGGCGAGAAGCCTTCAGCTGTTCCGAGTGTGGGAAGCGATTTGCAATCTCCGTCCACGTTAATGACGCACCAGAGAGTTCCCACACCGGGGAGAGGCCGTTCATTATGCTTAGTGTGTGGGAAAAGAATTCGCACAAGCTGCCCCCCACTGATGGCACAACCCCACCAGCGAGTTCACGCTGTGGAGACGAAACCAGTTGCCTCTCCCAACTGTGGGTAGGAGTTTCACTCACTGGGAAAATCCCCTAACCTGCGTTCCCAGCAGATGATTCACACTGTGGGGGAGAGGCTACTCACCTGGTTAGTGTGTGGGAAGGGATTCACTTGATTATCTGAGCTGTTGACAAACAGCGCCTCGTTCACGGTGGGTGAGGGGCCCTGGAGCAGGCATTTGAAGAAAGTTCACTGTTTAACCATCACGGTTGCTGAGTCCGGTTGCAAGTCCACAAGACGCACTGTTCGCGTGTTGGGACTGTGCGGGTACTGCTGATGTTCATCACACCCAGGACTGAAACCTTGGTTGCTGCACACAGTTGGGGTTTGATTCCGATGTTGTTAGAGAATTTCTTAAAAGTGGTCGGGAATTGTAATGTCTTGGATCAGTGACAAATTAAATAAGTTCTGTTGTAAACCCTGTGTCTCCCCTCTGCATGCAATGTATATTGAAGAGGCCATTCGGCCGTATATAATCTGGTCTCTGCCCGTCTTTTCTCTTCTGTTTGACTCTCTGGAATGTTCATGTATTTCTTTTCAGTCTACTCTGGTTTACTCTGGGGAGGGAGGTGAAAACTGCCAATGGGTTCATAAATAGTTGGAATTTCCGGCATTTGTATGTGCGATGGGGTTGCACAAGTAATGGATTCACGTCGTTTGTGAGAGGTCGCCTGTGTTACATTGAACTGCACCCTCCAGTTACAAGGACCAATTGGCTGTTGTCCATTGGGGAGCGGTGAGCCGATGATTACGTCAGGTTACTTCCATGGCGCCGTCTTTTACCCGAAACCTCCGCCGACCCGAACTCGCCCGCTATGCTTTGGCAGAGGCCTTTATGATTACCCAAGCGCGACAGGCGCGCGAGAGAGACAGAGACCGGAAATCGGTGCGGCCAAGGCGCGCATGCGCGTCGGGAAAAAGAAAGAGTCCGGAAGGATCGGCGTCGCGGGTGGGAGCGGGGAATCCGGGGCGCGGGATCAGTCAGCCCACCGAGGCCGGCGTCTGAGGACGGAGCGGCCCCGCGGGGGACACGGTGTTGCCCGTCACCTGGGGACGGTGCCGGGTCTCTATATTAAATATATAAACACACAATAACGGTGTTGTGGACAAAACAAAGCCCCCCCAAGTTTGGACAGAATCGAGGGAGGAGGGACGGG